>OZ020191.1:113603216-114017216 GCA_963971165.1 Philopedon plagiatum | reverse complement strand
TTTTTAAATCGTTTTCTATGTATTTATGGTTTTTGTTAATGGGCATTTTTAGTCGAAGGGTTTGAGATTTTCACAGCGATTATTTTTGTTTAATTTGATTCTTTTACCATGAGTGACGGAGGAGATAGCGATGTTCTATCGGATATATCAACGAGCGAGGACGATTTGGAACTAATGCTGAATGAACCGAACAAAAAATGCAGAATCCTACCGCCTTACCTCCTAATACTGTATTTTCGGTCATTATTTTGTTTATATCCATAAAAGATTTATGTTTTATGATCCTTAAATCCTCAATTGACAATTCATTACATAAACTAAGGTTATGTTATTAATTTGATAACTAAATCGGTTCCCAAAGCGTTCCAACCCGTGTTTATTTTGCACCGTCACGGAACTGTGAAAAATACACGCCTGCGCACAACATCAGTACGGGGACGATACAAAAATTGTTGGTTGGAACAAACCTAATATCTAAAAATAGTTTTGTCTTTAATGGTTAGTCATATTAATACCTCTTGTGGTGTTTAACTTAAAAAAAGGTATTTTCAATTTTCCTTTTTTAATTTATTAAATATTTTACACAGCCCAAGAACCATTCATAGTGTGGAAATTATAGCGAAAAATAGGGTCAAAGAAACCACGAGAGACATTATTTTATTATTTCTACATTGTGAATATTTTTAAAAATCGGACTCGGACTTTTAAATTTAATAAATTAAAGAGAAATTGGAAATTTATTTAAAATTATGTTTTTTTAATTTTTTGGCTTTTCCATCAAACCTTTATATACTTCTACGGTTTACGCATTTGGAGGGTGTCAATAATAAATAAATTATTCAAAGAGGTTACGGCTTGAGAAGGTTACCTACTTACAGCTCTTACCTCATTGAGCTAATCTAGTTGCTTGTAGATCACCTCCATACGCCAGCCGTATCTCATGAAGTTCTCTGATGGGTTACGGCCGTCTGAGGATCCCCAATACCATGCTGTCTATCTGCCTTGGGGTTGTCCACTACTTTTTTACACCCCATACTCGAGGCCAACAAGAGACCTCACTGTACTATCAGTCCACGTATAGACACCAATACTTTGTTTTATTTCCTTTTAGTCCACCCACGAAGGTCTTACTGGTCCAATCGCCTTCAACACGACAGGCCATCGTATCGGGTTTAGATTGCAAGTTTATGAATTGAGAGAAGGTGGAATAACTAACGTCGCTACATGGAACCCGTCTAAAGGTCTTAATGTTACAAGATTATATCACGCGGCACAAAAACTGGATAAGGATAGCATGAGAAACAAAACGTTTACTATTATTATAAGTCTGGTAAGTATACATAAATAAATATTAATCGGACGGTCGAAATTCAGAACAAACTTTCGGCTTTCTAACCTTTATTTAACAAGTTTTCTTCCGCCAATGTCGCAATAACCTCCTTTCTGAAAACAAATCGGCACGTTTCTAAAGGTTTGTTCTTGTGTGTTGCACAAAACTGCACCAACCTACACTTTTTTTTATTTGTGGAAGACTCCTATTAGAAAAAATCAGTGACGGTTAGTGTAGTTTTGTACAACACAAAAAATAAACCTTAACACTTAACGTAAAATCAACAAATAATGCCGGATCCTTTATATATCCTTTTTGCTGGTCCTGAAGAAATTTGAAATATTCTAAAAGGATACAAGACGCATTAACAGAAGAAAATAGACTGTGGTAAATTTTAGACTTTCCATCATAAAAGTTCCATTTAGAAAATAATAGAATCGAATAATCTGCAAAAATCCAGACCTTATTTCAGAGGAGTAACATATGAAAATTAACCAGGGTATTAAATTACAAGCTAATAGAAAATAAACCAAAAATCTGAAAATATGCGAAAATAAAGTAAAGAAGGCTAAAATGTATATAAAACGTCTGTAAGTTCCGTAACAATGTAAATAATATAGGAATACTTAAAATTTGGTTACTGAATATTTTTGTACAATGTAGGTATATTATGCATGCATTTTTTATTTTATGTTGACTTTCGGCAGTTTGTGTTTAATACAGGCGCATTTCTTTTAATAAATCTCCTAGGTAGGGGGGCAGACCATAAGTTTTCAGCCCGACCCAGAAGAAAGGTAAAAATAAAAATGCAGTGCTTACTGTTTTTCAATATGATCTCCCTTAATATCAATACATTTCCTACATCTCTTTGGAAGCATCTCTATACCTGCAAAAAGATACTTTTTATCCTAGGCTGCGAAATGGGCCTCGACGGCAGCTTGAATCTCTTCATCACTCTGTGAAATTTCTTCTCCCGTAAGTCCGACTTCAGTTTTGCGAATAGGTGGTAATCGCTCGTTGCCAAATCCAGGCTGTAAGGTGACAGGAATTTCTGTAAACCCACACTTCTGCAACAGCAGCTTTAACAATGACAGCTGTGTGCACGGGTGCGCTGTCATGAAGCAGCCGCGCACCTCGAGTCAGTTTTCACCGTCTTTTTTCCTTAATAGCGTCTCGTAACCGGCACAGCAGAAGAGCGTAGTACTCTGCATTAACAGTAGTATTTCGTTCTTTGCAATCAACTAGTATAAGTCCCTGCGAGTCCCAAAAATTGGTGGCCATAACCTTTTTGGTCGACTGGGTAACCCTAACCTTTCGAAGGGGCGCTTCTCTTCTCTCCATTCCATCGATTGTTTTTGATATGGATATTGAAACCCTAAAAGAAGATGAACTAGGAAATATATACTAAATTGCATTAAAAGATTTACATAAAATTAACAACGTGACTGTAACTCGTTTCATTTAACCATCTATATTGAAATTTTTCTTGACCAATCAAGTCCCACTTGAAAAGTGTTTAGTGTTTTTGCCCGATGCAGCACCTTATATGGTAAAAGATCCTTGAATTCTAAAAATATTTGTTCCCAATATGGTTCATGTTACTTGCCTGCTACATGGATTTAACCGAACGGCTGAATCAGTCAGAATTGAGTACCCCTTAATAAATAAATTAATACGTAAAATTGAGAATAAGTTCTCTAAAACCCCTGACAAGTAGACTTCCTTTCATTGTTGTAAATAAATTAATTTCAAATATTAAAAAGAGTTTTAAAAGCACCATTGAGAGTACAACGATATAAGGAAAATTTGCCGGGAGTTAGCTTACCTCCGGAACCCGTAGTAACCAGCTGGGGAACATGGATTTAAGCGGCGATACTCTACGCAGACCATTTTGAAATAATGAAGGAATTAATTCTGGATTATACAAGATAAATCACGGTGTGTGGTGCAATGTCAAGAAATGTTAAAAACATCCGGCAGTTGCTAAGCAACTTATGTTTATAAAGGTTGATTTTAGTTTTATACCAGATATTATAGTTTTCTTGGAAAATAGAGATTTAAGTTTAAGAGCCTCCATTGATCTTATTAAAATATTTTCTGATAACTGTAAAAATGTTCCTGGTGATATAGGTGGTAAAATAAGACAAAAACTACGTATTACTCCAGAAAAAAACGAGGTTTTAAAATATTAAATGGAAGTGGTAAATATACTAAGTGACAAAGAAAGGTAAACACCCATTTATATTTAATATATTTTAATAATTTTTGGCTTACATGTTTAGTAGACAATGGTTAATAAATTGATTAGGATTCCAGCTAAATCCGATAAGCACCAATGGAATTAAGTTAAATAATGTGTCGAATATCCTCGGTTTCCTATACACTCATTGACACGCCTGGGCATTGTTCTGATAAGATGGTCTATATCGTCTTGGGGTATCTCATTCCAGGCTACCTCTTCCTCATGTCTAAGTGCTGCCAGAGTCTGAGGGGGGTGCTGTAAGTTTAACAACTTGCGACCAATGATGTCCCACATATGTTCGATCGGTGACAGATCAGGTGATCTTGGTGGCCATGGTAAGCGGTTAATGTGATGTTGGTTCCAGGGCTTGTCTAGCTACATGCGGTCTGGCGTTATCTTGTTGAAAACTAGGGTTCTGGAGGGTTTCCAGATATGGAAGGACATGTGGTTCCACTACTTCCTGAATGTAACGGCGCGCTGTTATGTTACCTCTAATGAAGACTAGAGGTGTCCTGCTACCATATGCAATGGCACCCCATACCATTACCCCCACGGTATGATGAACATGCCTCTCCATGTCAAACTGTGGATCACGTCTTTCACCACGTCGCCTTCTTACCCTTGCACGACCATCATGCATACCCAAACAAAAGCGGGATTCATCGCTAAAGACCACTCTGTTCCACTCATGGTTCCATTGTAGTCTGTCTCTGCACCATTGCAGTCGATTGCGTCGATGCTCAGGAGTGAGGGGCAACACCCAATGGGGACGGTAAGAAAAAAGACCAAAACTTCTTATCCGTCGATATACTGTACGCATCCCATCCACGCTTCCATGTTCTTCAAACAACTGATTCGCAATCGCCCGACAGGTACTAAAGCGGTCTCTAAGAGCCAAAAGTCTAAGACGACGATCTTGACGCTCGGCTGTTCCCCTGCGACGTCCAGTGCCCCTAGCTCTGTGTTCACGGGCTTCTAGGGTCCATGCCTGCCAACATCTCAAAATGGTGCGTAAAAATCTGTTGGTTCTTCTGTTAATTTCTCTAACTGAAAGACCTACTTCTCGTAAGCCAACAATCCGCCCCCTCTCAAAGTCACTAAGCTGAGGAATTTGACCAAGTCTACGCACTCGCGGCATAATTATGCCCTAAAACAACACTTTGCAAAACACTTTTTATCAGTCAAGCCACAAATGTGAACAAAAATTGCTAAAACTACAATCGCATGCAGCTCAAACCAGTGTAAAATAGCCGGGTAAAAACGACAAGATAGTGCATAGATAAGGCTGAAAATTTAATCAGTTTTTATTTGACCCAAAATCAATTTGCATGCAAAAAATTATTACAATGAAATTATAAATACTGGGTGTTTACCTTTCTTTGTCACTTAGTATATTTTTGATGGTAAATTACAGTATTATCCGATTATATCAGTAGATGTTGGAAGAAGTTTTTCGGTAGCTAAACATATGTTTACGGACAGATGGCAAAACTTTTTAGTAGAAAATTTTGAAATTAATTTAATTATAAACCCTTTTTATAACATATCAAATTAAAATTCTAGCCTAGCTATAGGTAACTCTATTATTATTGTATTCTTTTAATTTAAAAATAAATGCTGCTTATTGTCACAATTAATTATTGTGTTTGTTTATCCTTTAACCCATATATTTTTCATGTTTAGGTAAAATTGCTACATATTTTTGTGAAAAAAGATTTATTGCTATTATCTTTTTAATTTAAAAATGAAGGTTTGGTTTTAAAAATCAATTGTATGTGTTTTTCTAAATTTTCTAATTTCTATGCCTTTTGCATATTTAGTGTAAATTTTTCCATATTTTTGTTAAAAAAACGATGCATATTTATGTGCATATTTTAAATACATTTAGATGCATAGATTCTGCTCTCTTAATAGTAAATCAAAAGCCACGATGAAAATATCAAACTGTCACGGTGGTCTGGAACGCACTTTAAATGAAAGGGCGTTGTACCTCATTTTTTATTGTTCGGGGGCATTTCTGGGGTTGTTGGGAAGTCTATCCAATGGGTTCTGAAATCGGGACCCCGGCACTTTTTTGAAAAAAGGCCCAAAAATCGGTTTTTAGGTAATTTTTGTAATATTTACGGTTCCATATTACACCAGACCTTATATTCTGTGCGGTTTTGCCTTTTCCTTGCTCGGCGAGCTTGTGTTCGCAGAATTCAATGAACGCGACGTAAAAATAAAGAGTTTTCGAACGAATTATTGAACTCAGGGTCCCAATGAGGAGAGTTGTTTATTTACTGGAAATGGGACGGTGAAGATATTTTGTAAACAAAGGCCTTTGTTTTCATAACATGCGCCAGTCTTCTGCATTCTGCCAATGAGTATAGAACTCTTTCTGGAGTTGATAATCCATAAAAAAGTCCTGAATTTAGAAAATGTTTCGGATAAAGAAATTAAATCGTGGTGCCTCTCACGAGGAAAATCGAGAACGAATGTGTTTATTGTGTTTAAAAAAAGTGAACGGTTTATAAAAATCAAAGGGCGTTTGCAAGTGAGGGTTCATCGATTATTGAAATTCGATTTAACGGAGTCTTTACCGAGTGTTCTGTGCTGGGCCTGCAAGACAAACTTGTACCGTAATTGTGCTAGTGACGATATTGATAAAAATTTTAATTTACCAGATTACTCTTCTTTCCGTAATCAAAGAAACACAAGGTCAAAGATTGTGGACAATAAATGCCTTTGCTATTTGTGTGAACTGATTAGATCTCGAAGCGCTACGTCAATGCAACAGACGGGTAGTTCTTCAGGTCAATCCGCTGGTCTCAAAGTGGCAAGAGTGGTTTTGCCAACTGTTAGCCATGAAAAAAATGTGTGAAATGCTTAACTACTATGCAGAAGGGTAAGAAACTCGTCTGCACTCTTGAAACTCGCGTAACCAACATAGCAAATTATGTGTCCGATTTGGATGAAAAAAAACGCCACCAGATTGTGTCAAAAATGTTAAAGTCGATAGCAGAAAAGCAAGCACCTGAAACTGGTACTGAAAAAAACGAAATACGTTTAAGTCAATATCATGGAAAACAACTACGCCTTTCAATAAACCCAATATCCACCGTCCAACAGGTCAATAATCACCCGATTTCTTTGGAGACTGTGTCAAAAATCCAGGACAGTTTTAATTTGAGCTATAACCAGATAAAGGGGGTTGCCTCTATGTTGCACAGTGCTACCACCAATAGGAATATCTTTGAAAGTCACCTGGATCCGAAACTTCGTTCCAGGAACCACCTTGTGGACCAATTCTTTGACGTTCAGTCTTTAGATTTTGTAAATATGCAAGCCGATGTTCAAACCGGTGCCGGTGCTCCGGGCCCAGTGGCTTATTGTAAAGCCTTAGATGGATTGCTTCAGCTCGCGAATTAACGAAGAGAAAATATTCACACGTTGCTCAAGTTTGGTATTGATGGGGGTGGCGGCTTTCTGAAAATCTGTCTTTCAACCCAATCGTTAACTCTGTCCAACGAAGTTCGTGATAATTCGCCAAGTAAAAAGTTCAAGGATTCAGGCGTAAAAAAATTGATTGTCCTAGCCATTGCTCCGAATACCCAAGAAAACTGTGGGAACATTTCAAAATTGTGGGATTTGTTGCAGATACACCACTTCAGTGGCATTATAGCAACTGACCTGAAGTTGGCAAATATTTTACTGGGAATAATGACTCACGCTTCTAAAAATCCATGCACTTGGTGTTTTGCTGAAAACACACAATTGTCTAAATGCGGTTTAGCTATTAGGTCAATAGACAACTCTGTGGATAATTATGACGCTTGGTGTAAAAAAGGTTCGGTCAGAAAAGATGCTAGGAATTTTAGAAGTGGCATTCACCCTCCAATTTTCCATGGACCTGAAGGAACAAGAATTTTAGATATAGTTCCCCCACCTGAACTGCATTTAATGTTGGATGCAGTCAACACCCTTTTCAACTATATGTCTGCCGATTTTGAAAGAGATGCAACTAGTGGGTCCCAAAATGTCACGTACAGCGTGAGATCAGAAGAGGTGGGGCGGCGTTTACAGGAAATGCCTGTACAATGCTGCTGAACAAAATCGACATTTTGCGAGCAAATTGTCAACTGGGGTGTTTGGTTTATGTTGAAACATTTCAGTGTCTTAAGAATGTCATTGATGACTGTTTTGGGGCTATCCTCAATGAAAATTATACTCATAGTATAGAATCCTTCCGTGACAGTTATATGGCATTAACCAAATCTGTGACACCAAAAATTCATGCCTTTTTTTTCACGTCTCTGAATTTTGCAACTGTGCAGGAAAGAGCCTGGGCTTTTATAGCGAACAGGCGGTTGAATCTGTCCACCACGATTTCACTGAAACTTGGAAGAAATATAAGGTACCAAGTTGTCACCCAGATTTCAATAACAGGGTGCTGCGTGCCACATATTGTGAATACAACAGCCATCACTTATAATTTGTAATCAGGTATCCGGTTTTCGGCAACCCATTATTGTGAATTGTTTCAATTATCATTTTACATTTTTCCTGCCACACTATAAGTCACCAACGTCGGGTGAAGAATATTATTTTTTTAAACATGTATTGTAAAAATGAACACTCAAATATAAAAAATGTCTTTCTGAAAGCTGACGAAAAATTCGAAAAAAATGTCTTGATGTGTTTGCATTTTTCTCCCAATCTCTCTACGCAGCTCGCTTTGTTTAGTCTCGCAGACCATTTCTTAGCTAGTGACCTCTGAAAAATGGTCGATTACACCCAAAAATACAAGAAAACCAACTAACAAGGCCAATGAGTAATAAACGACCAGTTTTCTTAGACTTTCACCGAAAAAATAGTTTTTGGGCCTTTTTTCAAAAACCGGGGATGGACTTCTCTACAACCCCAGAAATCCCCCCGAACAATAAAAAAGGGGGTACAGCGCCTTTTTATTTAAAGTGCCTTCCAGACCACCGTGCTGTTTCATTAAAGAATTCTGAAAGTGAGTAATAGGCTTTGTAAATAAATATTTGTTTAACTTTTCTTTAAAATTATTCTGCACAAGTAGTTTTCGATACATGATGATACATGATTTGACTTTTTTTACCATTATAAATAAAGGAAAAGACTAAAGTTGCGGATGGAATGAGATAATGGGTGCGGTGTGTATTAGCAGAGACTATAAAGAATATAGACAAATTCTCAACTACACCGAAATGGGACCGAAAGCGGGTCTCCCTTGGAACATTTGGGTGGGTTTACTGGTTTATGGCTTAGGAATTTGTTTGGCCACTTATATATATATATATATATATATATATATATATATATATATATATATATATATATATATATATATATATATATATATATATATATATATATATATATATATATATGTACATGTAAATGTCTCGAGGGGGACCCGTTTTTCGTCCATTTTTATTACACGCCAGTGTTCGTCTATTTGTTATTATTTAGTGTATGGTCTTACGCACGAAGTCGACTCGTTGCTCGAATTTTCTGTCTAAATTTTTTGTGAATAAGGGAGGCTGTTTCTGTGATAAAAATACATGGCAGTGTCAACAACTCATCAAGAATAAACAATGGTTTACATGATTTTCTTCTTTTAATTTTAAACATAAAACTCAAAGCTCTTTTCTGAAATATAAAAATCTCATTTATTGAACACGCTCTCCAGAAATATATTCCATATCGTAAGGGAGATCCTATTAGAGAAAATACATATTTCTAGCTGTTAATAGATCAGAGATTTTGTTTCTAAAGAGTAGCCTCATACAAAGCTTTGTAAATAATTGAAGTATGCGTTTCCCAAACTTTATCGTAAACAAGAAGTCCTAAAAACCTACTGCATAGAATATTACCTATTCGCTCAAATTCTGGGAATATACTCGTATTATCCAATTGACACTTAAAAGAAACAATATTTGTATGTAAAATGTAAGGGAATTTCAATCACACCAACCTTAATCTTTACCAGTAACGTCGTTCTCCAACTCATCAGAACATTCGGAATCCCATACAATAGGAGCAGCATCGGCAAATATAGTAACTGAGCCGAATGAATTTAAAGTTGCCAATTCACTTATATACATTACAAACACTAGAGTTTTAAGGACAGACCCATGAGGAACCTCATAAGTAATCGGCAAGCTGGCGGATACATTATTGCTAAAAATGAAAAAATTGTTGACGATCCGATAGATATGATTTGACTTAAGCCAATTATTTCTTTCTTACTTACATATATTTGATTTTTAACATCGATCGTCTTCAAAATTAAATCATATTTATAAGTGATTTGTTTTATTTACTATTTGTAGACTGATCCTTATGGAATGTTGAGAGAAACTCCTGAAAACTTAGTTGGGAACGAAAGATATGAAGGTTTTAGTATAGATCTAATTCACGAATTATCGTTATTGGAGGGTTTCAACTATGAATTCATCGTACAAGCCGATGGTAAAAATGGAAAACTAGAAAATGGACGCTGGACTGGAATGATTGGGGCGGTTATTGATGGCGTTAGTATATTTTCATTTCAATGGCATTTATTTTCCAAATGATGTTTTTTAACATAGAAAAGCCGCAACTCTTAATCCTTTCTCTAGATAAATACTTCTTTTCTTTTAGGTGGCTGATATGGCGATAACAGATTTAACCATAACATCGGACCGAGCGGAAGCTGTCGATTTTACCACTCCATTTATGAACCTCGGTAAGACTCAGCGCTAATTAGTGACGCACCCAGAATTTTGTCTTGGGGGGGGGGGGTGATGAATAATAAAATCGGCGGATTTTTTTAATTACTCCTGCACTATTTTAATTTTTGTGTCTAGGATTTTGGTTTAGGGGGGCTGCAGCCTCCCTCTGGGTGCGCCACTGGTGCTAATATTTTAAATAGCTAGAAAAGCCACTAAACTAAATAATACCTTATGTTTTAAGACCCTATTTGTAATTAGTAATTACCCAAATCAATATAGTGTAGAACACACTATGTCTTCTTTATTATATATATATATATATATATATATATATATATATATATATATATATATATATATATATATATATATATATATATATATATATATGTATATATATATTATTGTATTTTCTAAAAAAATACTGATAATTTGTTAAGAAGATAAAATGTTAAAAATGTCATATACTTCTAGGTTTGTATAACCATTGACAATTCAAACTTTCAAGTTTGTTACAGATCTAAAAGTTTGAATTATTGTAAATGGCTGTACATACAAGTACACAGTATGTAACAAAAATATGTAAACCTCGAAATATCTTGCAAACCGTTCATCCGATTTTTATGAACTTTTGTAGGCATAGGTACGAAATACGCCCGATCCAATGGTGAGTTGCGCATTTGTGTCAAGTTTACCGTTTTCCTGAAATGGACAGGAACTTTTTTTCAAATGGAACGCTCTATATTTTATTGGATTTTCGAATTCAGCTTCAAATTCTGAATACTTCTTATTAGGAACATTTTATAATAAAGTTAATAGTTTTTGAGAAAATGGTGGTCAAAAATCGTTAATTTAATTTCAGTCCTGTAACGCAACTAGCCTCGAAGATAGAGGGGGGTCGAAAAGTGCTCGAAATGGTTCGTGTAAATATAGCACAGTGCGAGCGGTCAGTCTTGCGAGAACTTGGCCGGCGCACTCTGTGCGCTTTGATATGTAATTCCATTGCTACCGATATGGGGCATACGTTTTTTAGGCCTTCCCCCCTATTACTGTATTTTTAACCCAATCGCATGGCATCAGGTAAAATCAAATGTTAGAGCAGAAAACGCTTCTCCGACTTTGTGCAAATGTTGTGGCATTAATTAGAAAATTTGTAGATAGCATTCCTATGGACAGTTGTAAAAATTCGATTAACCATGTTATTAAAATCGAAGCTTCCTATTTTTCATTTGCTAATATTACTTGTTTTTGATATAAATGAAAATGACAGCGAAAACGAATTAAATCTGTATATAAATTTAAGGCGGCATTTCCCATGTGGCGTCCATATTGGCAAACCTGATTTCATTTTGCCACATTTGGTCTTTTTAACAACAACAGTATAAGTATATTATATTAAGTATAGATTCATATCGTGCAAGCAATTTTCAGTCAATTATTTAAAGTTTAAACGTGTATAATAATAATTTCATTAAGAAGACTAATATATTAAAATATATATGGTGACATTTTTCCGTCACTAAGACCTCAATATTCTTTGTAAATATTGTTTTCCTAAAATAAAATATCTTAAATCTTTTATTAATACCTATAGAATATAAAGGTATACTTAATATACATATAATGTTATTTTTTTTAATTTTAAAGCCGAAAAACCATGTCAAAATGAAATTAAGTGGACTCCACGTGGAAAATGCCGCCTTAAATAATCATTTTTTATGGTAAAAATAAATCGAATGGCATAAATCAATAAGCAATGTTGCAATCGTTCGTAATTTAACAAGATTTTATTTTTTTCAAAATTATTCCGAATTTAAACCGACTCTGGCGCCTTTTAAGAATCTTGAAATATTTATATTTAAATTTACTGAGGTACTTACTATTTTGTCAAAAGGCAACGAAAGAGCTTGAAACGAGCTTTCCACAGTTTTTCGTTTCAGCTCCCCTATACATCTTTTCCATTCCCGGGCGCGCCAGCCACGCTAGCCCCTGCACCCGGGCGCCAGTTTGAGAAATTAAAAATACTATTCAGCATTAAAAGACTTCCACTATAAAAGCGATTATTAAAAAATTAATTTCTTCCAGCCTTTTCAATAGCCACTAGTATTGCAGGGTCAAAACACAATAAAACTGGATTCCCGCTATTGATGTAAGGATACGTATTCAAAAACCCGTTAGATACGAATATTAAATGAATCCGTATTATCCGTAACCGGCCAAGAACTTGAATACGGATTCGGTATAAAAATAAATACGCATCGGGGGGTTACTAATGCAAAGTGCAAATAGAAAACGGAATCAGGATCGAGTGTAAGCGAACAACACGGTCTGCGATTTGACATATTTGATCTTATGCTTTCTCTTTCTAATGACATTTCCTAAAAAAAGATGGCATACTTATTGGGGTAACGGGTATCATATGGATGAGACCCATTGGTTAAACTTGGCCCGCCTCACCCGAACCGAATTCAAACGAGAACGAACGACGCGACGGTGCCTTACCATCCCTAACCTGCGATTTCGAATTATATGATACCGCATCCACCTATCTACCCGTATCCGAAATAATTCCGTATATACGTGTTTCGGAACCGCTTTCGCGCGGCTCAAGAAATGGATACGTATTCGGATGATGGATACGGATATTAGTTGATTCCGATTCCGTATTATCCGGATATAATATAAAGAATACGGATATTTACAACACTAATTCCCGCTTTCAGGAGGCAATATGCTATTAACAATTCAACAAAAACAAGGCAAAGACCTCAGGACCCAGTCGGCACCGACTACTGGAAGCAGAGAACCTACTCTCACTGTATTTGTACCCTAAGGCACATACTGAGGTGACATACTAGAGAAATTAATTTCATGAATCTTATCGCATTAAACATGAAGCTTGTTTCATCATCGAATAACTCCTGTATCTGTACGATAAGATGAAGACTGACTTTTCTGAAACACGAGACTAGAAATTGTTTCATATGCAAATATCATAAAATACAACGTGCTCTGTTTGTTGTGACTTGTTTCTTAAATTTTCAATTAAAGGCCAAACCAAAACAAGTAAATGGTTAAAGTTTTCCTGGTTCATTCTGTAGAACGCCTTAAACCTATAAAGATGTTGTTTCACTTCATTTCCAACGTTAGTTGCACTATGTTTTAAGTTTGTCTGATTACTACGATGCACCCAAAATTGATCAAAATCGGCCAAAACAGTTTTAAAGATTTAGTGAAGGTATTTGAGGAAACCTGAATCGCAACAATCGCGCGGCAAACATACACTTTATTTTATCTATTAAAATACATAAAGGTGGCCAGTGGCGTATCCGGGGTCTCGTGCCCCCTGCTATAACCCCATTTCCACTATTAGGAAAGATTCCTATTACTACTTAGTGGATGAAATGTACTAGAAGAAATTAATAGTTCTTCAATTTTAGGTATAAGCATCTTATTCCAAAAACCTTCCAGGGCTCCGTCCAGCTTCTTCTCTTTCGCAAAGCCTTTTGCTATGGACATATGGATAGCATTAGCTGTAGCTTTTATTGTAGTGTCATTATCATTTTTTATCTTGGGGCGACTATGTCGTGAATGGGTCAATCCGTATCCATGTGTAAAAGAACCGGAATTTCTAACTAACCAATTTGGTTTAACTAACTCTATCTGGTTTGCAACTGGCGCTATGTTTCAGCAAGGCTCGAAAATTATACCAATGTAAGTAATAAATATGGTAGAGTAGACTGGCGCAAAAGTACGCGCGGGGCAAAAGTGTCAAATGCTAATTATCCAAATACTAAGTAAAATTTTGCAACATGGACTAAATATGTGTAGAGAAGAATGAACTGCAGACGCCTGTCTTTTCCTGGCAACACAGGAGTCGTGTTCTGGTTTCTATGTGGTAATTTAATTTTTTATTACATCGCATGTTATTTTAACGAAATACTATACAAGCTACTGTAGATTTAGTTGCTAACATCTTTAAAAACAACTTAGTCGCAGAACCTACCCTGTGTTAGGTTATGTACTACATACTTTATTTCCATGCAGAGTAGTTTGTTAGTAGTGGCGGTGATTTTAAAATTTCGTTGGTCATGTAGGGCAAATATCTCATTTTTTCGTGGGGCAAAAATCCTCGCTCTAAAGAAAAGGCAAAAATAAGAAATGTTAATAGGCACGCTCTCTAAAGAAAAACTTGAGAAGAAGCACGACGAGGAGCTAAAAAAATTACGACTGCAAGTAAAGAAAAGAATAACCAGTCCTAGTCAAAAAGCATAAACTTTCAAGAAAAAAAGCAGTCCCCAGATAGCGTTCAATGTCCTGGTTGCCTCAATTGACTGGATCCAATGCCAAAAATGTTTAAAATGATGACTGTTGTAAATAATAAATCTATATGCGGGAATTTTGCCCCGCCTATGGGGCAAAAATCCCAATTTGTATTTGTTTAGTATTTTAGAAATCATGGTTTTGTGTGTTTATTTTTTTTTAAGGAAAAGTTTTATACCTAAATGGCTGCCTTATTGGATAAAAAAATAAAAGTTTGGTTTCCTAAATATTTGTTGCACGTATATTTATTTATATCTTAAGTGCGTCCTTTTGCCCCACTCTACTCTGCCTAATAGTTAACTATAGTAATAAAAACAACACGTATTAAGCTGTTGCAAAATAGCTTGTTTCTAATGTATAGATTTTTACACTGTTAGCGTTACCAAAGAACAGAAAGAACATCTAATAGAAAATTTTGTCTCCTTTTTGAAGCCTTGCTTACCTCACCAAAAAGTACTTAAACCATTTGAATTTGAAATCCTGCTTGATCTGCTTGGTACTAAGACAGCCACAGTGGAACAAGTTAGTATGCTGTTGGTCAAAGCGAGATGTCTTTACCAAAAATTCTATTAAATGATCCTTCTAGCCCATTATATTCTTTACTACTACCCTAGACTAAATAACTATATATATATATATATATATATATATATATATATATATATATATATATATATATATATATATATATATATATATATAGTTGTGGGACAGGTCAGGTTTTCGGCCCATAACTTTTGATCGTGTTACAATTATGTGGACATATGCAATTATGCATAGCTGTGGAAAGCGTATCAAATAAGCTAAATGTTTGCTGAAGGAACTATATTGAGTTAGGCAACCAGAAAAGTTTTACGACCAATTGTATGAAGGGTTAATTTTTTGCCTAAAAAAAATTTATACCCGGTTGTAGGACACCTTGAAAAATCCACTAAAAATGGGAAAATATAAAGAAAAACCACCAAGAATACCAAAAATATCAAAATTTATTTATTTTAGAAGCCTTCAATGGCACAAAAAACAACAGGAAATGGCACTTCTTTCATGTTATTCATCATCTTCTTCATCATCCAATCCTGGGGTTGGCATAGCTAAAAATGTGTAAGAATGCAAGAAAACACAATTAAAATATGATGTGGTGACGAAACCGATGATATTTGACAGTTTGTAAGTCTCAAACGCATACAAATGCAAAAAAACATGGTGTCCCATAACTGGGAATGGTAGCCATTTCGAAAGTGACTGGCAAAATTGTATGGTGACCATATTTTGCCAGAATCTTATGTTTAATCACAAAATACAATGAAAATACTGCATAAATATGCCTAATAGTTACCTTTTTAAAGTATTTCACTTCACTTGATCGCACTCTCACAAAGTTACTATTGTGTTGAGTTTTTTCGATTTTTTTTTCAATGCTCACAGCAAGCAAACAAATGCGTGTATTCACTTCGGTGTTAGCAAAATAACTGAGTATTGTCAAATTATAAGTTTGTCAATACTTAAATCCACCATATTTGCTTTCTGTTAAAAATACTAAAGGGTGTCCCACAACCGGAGACATTATCCTATATATATATATATATATATATATATATATATATATATATATATATATATATATATATATATATATATATATATATATATATACATATACATATTTATATATATATATATATATATATATATATATATATATATATATATATATATATATATATATATATATATATATATATATATATATATATAATAAATGTAAATGCGAAGATTTACTTCTTCGCTAGTGCAGCGAAAAGGCCGTGAATGAAAAATAAAAATTATGAGGACTATCTTTGATTCTGGTCTGGGTGACCTACTGCTATCGATTTCTGGGCCCTTACCCATCAGCGGGCAGGCTTGCACCCAGGGTGGCTGAAGAACAGACCACGATTTGACCAGAATCAAAGAGAGTCCTTATATCCAAAATGTTCGGAAAGGATGGGTAAGATGTAGTGGCTCGCGCCAACTAGTTCACCCAGTGTTGCTCCAAAAATGTTTGGCTGCTAACACAATAATACTCGAAAGTATGTCGAATGTCGAGTTTCTCGACGTCGACGGTACAAATGCACCATTGTACAACAATAGTAGAAAAATGGAAGATTTCTTGGCCTATAGGTAATATAATAAATGTAAATGCGAAGATTTATTTCTTCGCTAGTGCAGCGAAAAGGCCGTGAATGAAAAATAAAAATTATGAGGACTATCTTTGATTCTGGTCTGGGTGACCTCCTGCTATCGATTTCTGGGCCCTTACCCATCAGCGGGCAGGCTTACACCCAGGGTGGCTGAAGAACAGACCACGATTTGACCAGAATCAAAGAGAGTCCTTATATCCAAAATGTTCGGAAAGGATGGGTAAGATGTAGTGGCTCGCGCCAACTAGTTCACCCAGTGTTGCTCCAAAAATGTTTCGCTGCTAACACAATAATACTCGAAAGTACGTCGAATGTCGATTTTCTCGACGTCAACGGTACAAATGCACCATTGTACAACAATAGTAGAAAAATGGAAGATTTCTTGGCCTATAGGTAATATAATAAATGTAAATGCGAAGATTTACTTCTTCGCTAGTGCAGCGAAAAGGCCGTGAATGAAAAATAAAAATTATGAGGACTATCTTTGATTCTGGTCTGGGTGACCTCCTGCTCTCGATTTCTGGGCCCTAACCCATCAGCGGGCAGGCTTACACCCAGTGTGGCTGAAGAACAGACCACGATTTGACCAGAATCAAAGAGAGTCCTTATATCCAAAATGTTCGGAAAGGATGGGTAAGATGTAGTGGCTCGCGCCAACTAGTTCACCCAGTGTTGCTCCAAAAATGTTTGGCTGCTAACACAATAATACTCGAAAGTATGTCGAATGTCCAGTTTCTCGACGTCGACGGTACAAATGCACCATTGTACAACAATAGTAGAAAAATGGAAGATTTCTTGGCCTATAGGTAATATAATAAATGTAAATGCGAAGATTTATTTCTTCGCTAGTGCAGCGAAAAGGCCGTGAATGAAAAATAAAAATTATGAGGACTATCTTTGATTCTGGTCTGGGTGACCTCCTGCTATCGATTTCTGGGCCCTTACCCAGGGTGGCTGAAGAACAGACCACGATTTGACCAGAATCAAAGAGAGTCCTTATATCCAAAATGTTCGGAAAGGGGGTAAGATGTAGTGGCTCGCGCCAACTAGTTCACCCAGTGTTGCTCCAAAAATGTTTGGCTGCTAACACAATAATACTCGAAAGTATGTCGAATGTCGATTTTCTCGACGTCGACGGTACAAATGCACCATTGTACAACAATAGTAGAAAAATGGAAGATTTCTTGGCCTATAGGTAATATAATAAATGTAAATGCGAAGATTTACTTCTTCGCTAGTGCAGCGAAAAGGCCGTGAATGAAAAATGAAAATTATGAGGACTATCTTTGATTCTGGTCTGGGTGACCTCCTGCTATCGATTTCTGGGCCCTTACCCATCAGCGGGCAGGCTTACACCCAGGGTGGCTGAAGAACAGACCACGATTTGACCAGAATCAAAGAGAGTCCTTATATCCAAAATGTTCGGAAAGGATGGGTAAGATGTAGTGGCTCGCGCCTACTAGTTCACCCAGTGTTGCTCCAAAAATGTTTGGCTGCTAACACAATAATACTCGAAAGTATGTCGAATGTCGATTTTCTCGACGTCGACGGTACAAATGCACCATTGTACAACAATAGTAGAAAAATGGAAGATTTCTTGGCCGATAGGTAATATAAGAAATGTAAATGCGAAGATTTACTTCTTCGCTAGTGCAGCGAAAAGGCCGTGAATGAAAAATAAAAATTATGAGGACTATCTTTGATTCTGGTCTGGGTGACCTCCTGCTATCGATTTCTGGGCCCTTACCCATCAGCGGGCAGGCTTACACCCAGGGTGGCTGAATAACAGACCATATTATATTACCATTATAGTCCATATTACCTATAGGCCAAGAAATCTTCCATTTTTCTACTATATATATATATATATATATATATATATATATATATATATATATATATATATATATATATATATATATATATATATATATATATATATATATATAGTGTCTGCCCAGATTTGCTTAACATATGGAAAACTTTTTTATTTTCAATTTTAACGACAAAATGCAATAGGTTATATTATACAGGGTTCGAGAAAAGTTATATTACCTATATCTTAAATTGTAGATTTTTTTTATTATCTCATATATACTGTTAAACTAGTGAATTACAGAAATGCAAAATTGATATTTCACTACAAAATATTTGTATTTGTCATAATGTACAGGGAGAGAAAACATCTAAGAGACTTGTAATATCAAAACCAAAAGGTATTAGATTTAATTAATATTTTATTTTCTTTCTTTTGCATTGGTAGGAATCACAGGTGGTTCTGCAGAGGCCTAATATTTTTTTGCTTTGTTTTAATTGCCTTTATAATAAAATTCTTTGTTCTTATAAATAAAGATATTGTCATGAGCATGCTTTTCTTAAAAAAAAATTGTCCCACGTTATATAACATAATTTTGAGCAGCAAGATTAGTTTTAGTCGAAACAAAAGATTTCTTAAGAATATGTATTTTTTTTTGTGAAAATATTGATACTTCGGATTTTGATGTATTTTAAATTTTTGACTGACATTTCTTAACGACAATATTATTTTTAAGGCAAGCAAAACTTTTTTCAAAGAATACAATTTTTTGGAAAAATTGATATTAAAAAATTTTCCATATGTTAACCAAATCTGGGCAGACACTGTATATATATATATATATATATATATATATATATATATATATATATATATATATATATATATATATATATATATATATATATATATCTGCTACTATTTAAAAACAGTTAAGACATCCGAAGTCCGATATTTTAGGTCAACTAATTTAATTTTTGTCACAACACAAGAAACTGCTTCACAATGCAGGTGCTAAATCTGGAACGTTGGTAAAAATGATTTGTCAGAAAAAAAAAGAAATCGACCTGGGATCCTATTTAAACTTTTAGGCAAATCCAGTTTACGGATTATATTTTATAAAACGAATCGAATTCCATTCTCGATTGCTATCCCCCAATCCCTTAAAAGGATTCACTTCTTACCCATCTCTGTCAGATACAATAGATTTTTTGAATTTGATTAGAAAGCAGTGACTCAAGTCATGAAAGCTTCCATTCTACGTTAACAAGTTTCTCTAAATATACTCTAACCATCACATTGTGACTTTTTTTTAAGATGAACAATGTGTTGGCTAATACAGGTTGAGGATGAATAACCTCAAACAACATCCAACTAGGAGTGGAACTAGTAGAAGGGTCGTCTCCTTGGCTCCCTGTACTCTCCGCCATTGCAAAAATACTTCTCAAAAAACAATATTTTGTAATTTGCGAAAACGAGTTGAATTTTTGCGGAGCCCTCCCTGGGAAAAAATGAACACGTTTAGGTATTTTATTTATTACTTTTTATAAATAAATTTTACATCATTTTGTCGAAAATTTTTAATTTGAAGAGAAAAAAATGTGTAAGTAGAAAGTTAGAGTCATTTGAATTTCTTTTAAATGACATTTTAGGTTAAAAAGAATTCAAATGACTATAACTTTCTACTAACACATTTTTTCTCTTCAAATTTAAAAAAATTCAATTTTTGTTTTATAAAATTACAAAAATTTTTTTTACCAAAACATTCCTAGTAGGCTCACTATTAAAAACCCTGAACCTGGCATAGGTCCCGTAAGTAATAACAGATATATACAACTTTAAAATTTCACAAGCCGCAGCTCCTTATACAGTGTGTCTACTTAAGTTGGAATCATGGAAAACTTTTTTATTGTTAATTTTACGAAAAAAAGTTATTCTTCATAAAAAGTTCTGCATGGTTTAGAACCTAAAACGAAATAATCGGACATCAATTTTTTGCAGTCCAATACGAGGTTCGTCAAAAAATGTGAATTGTGCTCAAGAGTAAAGTACCTTTATTTTTGACAATATCGAAAATTATTATAAAGAAAAAGTTGATCAGAATTGAAAACTGCATTCAAATATGCAATCATATCCATTTGAGTTAAAAACCTTTTTTTTTACTTTTTCGAAACTTATCTCTGCAATAACAATGAAAATGTAACTGTAGTGGATGCACTGACAAGAAATTTTTGACAGCGAACGTCAAAACTTGTTGGAATTTTTAAAATAAATATAAATGGCAGCGTTATTAACTTGTGAAGAAAAAATTGATATTATTTTAATTGTGGGAGAATACAGTAAAACGCATAGAGAAGCAGAAGTTATTTTTAACAATAGACATCCGAATAGAAATATTAACCAATCAACAGTTACGAAAATAGTAAATAAATGCAAGACATGGAAGTAATAAATAATTTTAATAAAAAACGCCAAAAACTGGTTGCCAATGAGGACACAGAATTAGAAGTAATGGTGTCTGTCGTAGAATTTCTAAAAATGCCATTGCGCAAAAGGAAGTCATTGATACAAAATAATCTAAGTAAAGATACAATGGCAAATATTATAAAACGAAATAAATACCATCCATACAAACCACATTTCGTTGACACATTGAAAGAAAGGGATTATGATAGACGGTTTGAATTTTGCTTTTTGCTTAGAAGGATCCCTTTTTAATAAGACATTCTCCAACGCTAGTCCGGTCTAATTTGACAACCAAAAGTTTTAAATTGATAATTATTGTAAGAATAAGACAACTAAGTTTGGTAATTATTTAGATTAACGTAAACAGCGAATTTTTTCATGAAATTTTGCACAGACCCTAATTTTGGGTCGTAGAACACGAATCCGAAGTCAGTTTTTGGCGGTCTCTTAAAAAAAATATTTTTGTTCTCACCCAACCTGAGCAAAAAGGTGGTCAGGTTTGCTCAGTTTTGATTGATATAGATATATATGTATCTATATCAATCAAAACTGAGCAAACCTGACCACCTTTTTGCTCACCCAACAAATTTAAAGAAATTCATTGAAAAAGCTAACCTAAAAGTTTAAAAAAATTTTTTACGAGACCGCCAAAAACTGACTTCGGATTCGTGTTCTACGACCCAAAATTAGGGTCTGTGCAAAATTTCATGAAAAAATTCGCTGTTTACGTTAATCTAAATAATTATCCTAAGTTTTATAGTATTAATTTATTTCTGAGCTTTTTCGCAAATTTATGAAGAACAGGGCAATTTCCGTACGTACTTTCGACAATAATAAACTTAAATTAATTATAGCAACTCGTTCCAAGACGAAAATCATTTGGAAACCAACTAAATCGCTGAAATATCAGAATAATTCATGTTTTTAATGACGACTTATTAACAATGACAGGACAAAAACCTGTCGAAACATAGCTGATCAACTATAAGATCTTAATTTAAACCAGAACTAAATCTTAAACCTTTTTAGTGAATCTGAACGATAAATTTTACTGATTAGGCAACATTTACTTCAAATGGAACAGTCTCGTCACTAAATTGTGGCTGGTGGTCTGACACTAATCACACCTTTACAATAAAGACTTGTGACCAATATTCATTTAAAACGAAGGTGTGGTGTGGTATTTTTAAAAACAGATTAATTGGACCATATTTTTTTCAACCATCTATGAATGCAGAGCGTTACTTACAATTTATACAAAATCAATTCAATGACTTCATGGACGAACTACTCTTACAAGAACGTCAATAAATTTGATTCCAACAAGACGGTGCCTCATGCCACAGTACATTAGCTGTTAGAGAAATATTTTCGATGAAAAAGTGATTCACAGATATTCAGATCTTTTTTGGTCTGCTAGATCTCCTGACTTAACCCCTCTGGATTATTTCTTATGGAGTTTCTTGAAACCGAAAGTTTACCAGCAAAGGCCGTTTCAAGATATTACTCATTTGGAGAGAATCATTTCACAAGCATGCCAGAAAATTACTCCAAATATAATAATGAATGTATTACGGTAATTTGGAAATAGAACGATTAAATGTTTTAAAAGAGAGGATGGCTATGCCGAGGCATTAGTGGAACGACTTAAAATTAAATTAAATTTATTTCTATTAATGTTATGTTAGTTACACCACTTATTATTTGTATGTATTTTTCTATTTGCAAAAGAAATGATTGTTATGCATTCAGTATTTAAATTGCGAAATTTTTAGAAAACATATTAAGAAACGGAAAGGTTATCATGATTTTAATAAACAAAAGAGAAAAATTTGTAAAAAATATCAAATCCTGATTTTTCATGGAAGACGGATATGATTACATATTTGAATGTAGTTTTCAATTCTGATCAACTTTTTTTATAACAATTTTCGATATTGTCAAAAATAAAGGTACCTTACTCTTGAGCAAAATTCACATTTTTTGACAAACCTCGTATATGACTGCAAAAAATTAATATCTGATTATTTTATTTGAGGTTTTAGACCATGCAGAACTTTTAATGAAGAATAACTTTTTTTCGTAAAATTAATAATAAAAAAGTTTTCCATATGATTCCAACTTAAGTAGACACACTGAATATCGAGAAGTAGGGGAGGTCCGTGTAGCCCCGCCCAGCGGGTAACACCGCTCATCGCAATATTATTGAAATTATACGAAGTAATGGTAGTGCAATCTATCGGTCGGGTGCATAGTTATACCAATATGTGGCTCAATCTATTCAGCCGGTCAAAAACTTAATTTTAAACGTTCAGTCGTCGACAACAGTTGAATTAGGTTATGCGTCTTATTTCAAGACCGCTTCAAATTAGCGGTAAGTAGAGTAAATGACTATTAAATATTATGATATATATGTGAAAATGAAGGGTATTAATCTTAGTTTATTGTGCGCTATTGATCTTTTTGATACCTAGTTTGTATTTTTGTAAACATTCTACATTGTAAAAAAAACCTAGTTCGGATAGCGCCGCCCACTAGTGGGCAGAGTGGGCGGCGCTACCCGAAGAACCTATTTTGTTTTAAATAAAATTCTCTTTACTTTGCAGATGCCAAAATCGCGACAAAGACTAACAAATAGAGGTTCATGGACACCTGAAGCTTTGGACAGGGCCATCAATGCTGTTAAGAAGGGCAAAGGAGTGCGTCAGAGTTCCAGAGAATTTGGTATATATAAATAAGTAATATTACGTTCATCTGTTCTAATAACTACTAATTTTTTTTAGGTATTCCATACTCAACATTAAAAGACCGTTTAAAAACTAATAATAAATCCAAACCCCAGCTAGGTCGTCACAAGCCGATTTTTAATAAAGAGCAAGAAGGAGAAATAGTGGAACAATGCATATATTTGGCCAAAATGTTTTATGGATTGACCCCAAGCGATTTAAAAAAAATCATATTTGAATATGCTGAAGCAAATGCTATCCCTCACAGATTTAACAAAACAAGAAAAATGGCAGGAAAGGATTGGTTTGGTGGTTTTATGAAAAGAAATCCGCAAATTAGCCTTCGAAAACCAGAAGCGACAAGTTTAGGAAGAATCTCTGGGTTTAATCAAGAAAGTGTTCAATTATTCTACAAAAACTTGGCAGACACTTTAGAAAAGCTTCAAATTGGGCCTCACCGTATTTATAATATGGACGAGACAGGGATCACCACTGTCCAGGTTCCTACCAAAGTGATTTCCCCAAAAGGTGTCAAGCAGCTTGGAAAAGCAGTGAGTTACGAACGTGGAAGAAATATTACTGCATGTTGCAGCGTCAGTGCTTCTGGATGTTTTATCCCACCTATGTTTATATACCCAAGAGCAAGAATGTCGGATCAGCTAAAACGAAATGGTCCAGTTGGAGCAATTTATTCCTGCTCCCAGAAAGGATGGATAATGGAAGAATTATTTGTAGAGTGGCTTCATCATTTTAAAAATCATACAGCTTGTTCTGCCGATAATCCGGTGTTGCTTATCCTTGACAACCATAGTAGCCACTGTTCCCTGCCCGCATACAATTTTTGTCGCACAAATGGAATCACTATGGTTTCCTTTCCACCATACACTAGTCACAAGCTCCAGCCATTAGATCTTACTGTATTTGGCCCCTTAAAAAAAGCTTATTCAAACGAGTGTTCTACCTTTATGAGACAACACCCCCACAAAAAAATTACTCCATATGATGTGGCAGAAATATTCAACTCGGCATTTGTAAAGATTGCGTCTATAGGAAATGCTCAAAAAGGATTTCAAATTAGTGGAATATGGCCATATAATTCTAATATTTTTAGTCAAGATGATTTTCTACCAGCCACAAATCCTGCAGCAAGTATTGTTACTGATGATGTCATTAGTGATTCACAAGATGTTAATGCGCACCATACTAGAAACAGTAATGATGTGTCTACCCAAATTCAACCAGATGTTATGAATATTGAGCAAATCAATTTTGAAGCAAGTACTTCGAAGGCTGATGGAGTTCCCCAAAAGCAAGTCCATTTTAATGAACTATCACCATTATGGGACAAAAAAAATATCAAAAAGTTACCTAAAAGAAGCACACGGCTAGGCATATCAAAAATTTTAACTGCCACTCCAGAAAAGGATTACTTGGAGCAAAAAGAATTAAAGAAAAGAACAACAGTTAAAATGCAAAAAGTGAATAATCCCAAAGAAAAAACAGTTTTGAAGCAGAAGAAAAAAATTTTGATAAGAAAAGGTGTCGAGAAAGTCAAAAAAAGGGTGACTTTTGAAGACTCCAGTAGCAGTGACGAATCTGTCGAAGTAATATACAATGACCAAAGTTCCGATAACATGGAAGAAGATTGCAGGAAAGACGAACTTTGCATTATTTGCAATGAATTTGGTAAAACTGAAACGTGGTTTCAATGCGGGGTGTGTGAGAAATGGGCACACAAAAACTGCACTGGTCAAGATGGTTTCAAACCCTATGTTTGTGATTTTTGTATTTAAAATAAATTGAAAAATCAATATTAGATTATTAATTTATTTTCCCTTGAATCCTCCTTGAAAAATTCTATATTATATGCATTGTGTTACCCGACATAATGGGCGGCGTTATCCTCCATGTCGGGCATCCGCGCCCATCGTAAAGTTTCCAAAAATGTGTAGTTTCTGTTTAAAAAAAATTTAGTTACACAGAATTAAGTAGGTAATAATAAAAAGAATATATTAAAGAATTTAAAACAGTTTTCAGTATATCGACACAGTTATTGCATATTTCCAAATATTTATATTTGCTTAAGTGGGCGGGGCTGCCCGGACCTCCCCTAATATACCCAAATCCTGAAATTTGGACTGCTCCCTATTTCTTTAATTTATAATTTATTAACCTTATAATCTTATAAATATCACAAATTTAGGATATCAATTAAGTTTGTTCAAATTTCTATGGATTCACTTCAGTCCGATTCAAATATTAATTTAATATTTTTTAGGGCTATTCCCACAAGACTAGTTGCTGTAGTATGGTGGTTCTTCGTCTTTATTATGGTATCATGTTACATGGCTAGATTGTGGGAAATCTCATTTTTAAGAAGAACAGAAAATTTCGTGGGACTTTTCACCAACGTTCAAAGCCTTGTTCAAAATGCTAATATGTATGGTATTCGCTATGGTGCTAAAGCTGGAGGAGCTACTATGAACTTCTTTGAGGTAGCATACCATGTAGCTAAATAGACATAATCTGTATATGTATAACATCACTAAATCCTAAATCTTTTTAGTGAATTTGAACGTAAGAGTTTTTCTAATATTTCAGCGAATTGCTTGGTTTTCAAATGGTTTTCATTGGAACGTATTAAATAATTATTGTAATCGGTTTATTTTGTGAATATCACACCGATAACAGAGATATTATACAATTTATATTTAAATGAAACTCGCGAAACAACACTGTTAGTTATTTAGCTGAACTGTTTAAAATGGCCCCAGCTTAACTTATATACCTATCTGTGACTTGGTGCAAGAAGTGAAATGTCAGTTTTCATTAAGTGATATAATTAATTAAGCGGAAAGAAATTGTTGCAAGTATTTGACTGATTAAAATCTACCACAAAAGTTTTGGTTGTTTCAAATTTGGGTTGTGAGATAAATACTAAGTCTATAAATACGTTTTAGTGCAATAATCAATCACCAATGTTGACATTGGTGGTTCTTACACGCAATTTACATTATGTACATCATTGACATTAGGTACAAGTTAGTGTTATTATGTCCAGTTCTGATTAGACTTTGATTCTGGTATTTTGTGTATAGAAACTAGGGGTGACTATTATGTCAGTATCGATAATAACTCATTTTGGTCAAAATTTGACACTGGCACTTCTGGCACTAAGCCACAGATATGATTATAGAGTGCCCATGGTCGCTCTATATACCCCCGTCCGTGCAAAATGTGTCTGTTGTCGTAGAATTCGGTATTTTCACCATTTCAATTTTTTTTTCTCGAAAACTGTCAGAGGGGGAGCAATCAAATTGTCTGGGTTAATAGACAGAGAGTGCATCTAGCTTCAATAAAAAATTCAGTTATATAGAGTGTATCGTTTCGGAGTTATTAAACGTCAAAGTCGAAATTTCCGCGATTTCGTATGGGATCGATTACAGGTCGCAAAAGTGAATTGAATCGATTTAAATTTTCGGATGTTGTTGGAGGTCCGGGGGTTCCAGAACGTTATTGAAACTGGCGATGTTCGGAAAATGGGAAGTCATTCTTTCTAATTTTTTTAGGTCGAAAAATGCTGTTTTGGTAGGTACTTAATAACTCGAAAACGAAACGTCGCATCGAAAAACAGCTTGACACGTCAAACTTTAGAATCTCAAATACTTTCTTTTTGCAATAAATTTACCTATACCTAAAGCGACTGAAAATTGGGAAAATTTGGGAAAAACTGGAAATTGTTATTTTTAAGGGTTAGAATGAACCCAATCAAAATCTCATGTACCTCATTAGAAAGAGCTCGTCGAAATATGTGATTTCCATATTTTTTAGTTTCTTCATTCTTTATAGGAAGGGGGCAATCGACGATTAAATTTCGATTTATTGACATTTTTTTCGATATCTCTACATTCGAATCACTCTGTATTTTTTCCTATCTAACTTCTTTCAACTTTTTAACGCTATCCCTTAGGGAGATAATCGGGCTTTAAAATGAATTCCGAAGGGGCCATCCAGGTCCGGATTTAGGAGGTAAAAACTAATTGTTTCTATTTTTTTTTCATCAAAACTCATCGTTAAACGGCATTATTCTATATTATTTCCCTTATTTACCAGTTCCTTCTTGGTTTATTTCCCTTCTCTCATCATCTAAGAACACTCCGCGCTAATTAAAATTGCATATTTTTCGTTAAAGTTATAAATAAATAGGATTTTTTTGCATCGGGGCAGGAAATATTTTTAAAATTGCAATTTTAAGACGACTGTCATGGAAAAACAAAATAAGCGGGCTGTCTTTACATCGAAATTATTATGATGTGTGAAATAACACGCGACTGTTTGCGCACAGTGTTTGAAGGTTTATATGGGAATTTCCTGATTAAAAATATAATGGGTTAAACGTAATGTGTATCTTAGATTCTACATATAAAAATAAGAAAGTAAGTTTATATAAACATGGATCCTCAAAACTCTTCTTTTTCGAGATACAGGGTGTTTCATATTTTCACACCTCAAGTATTCCGAAGAGTTAGAAGAAATATGCAAAGACGATTTAGAGCATGTATTGAAGCACGTAGAAGCCATTTCCAGAATCTTCTATTATAAACTTAAATCAAAAAGCTCTGTTTCTTGAAAAAAAAAAATATGTAAAAAAATTCATTTTCATTATTTCTTTTTATTTTAAGAAATAAATTAATTTTTATCTCGAGAATGGTGCGTCAGACCGAAAAAGCTCAAGAGACACTTTTCACAAAGATTTCATTGGGCTTTAAAAGAATGATGTCAATCTTGCAAAAAATCAGTGGCGTGCCATTTTTTTCGCTAAAAATACAGACTTACCAGCACGTACTCCACTGGTGCAAGTACATTAGAAAATAAATTTTTGCACGTAAAGGTACCCTTTGATTACACACAGGCGTGTACCAAAATTGATGTCAATATATTAACGCATTTTCGAGAAATTGAAAAGAAACATTTGAAAAATAAAATATTAAACAACCGAAAAAGAAGCGTTTGAGGATCCATGTTTATATAAACTTATTTTCATATTTTTAGATGTATAATCTGCCTTTAAAATTTTTTAACATCTCTTTGTAACACCCGGTATATATGAATCATATGATGTGAACAAATTTTTCAAAATTTTTGATTTGGGTCAGTCGAAACGCTCCCTACTCAGCTCCGCACATATGCGATGTGATACGGCGTTGGTGCCGTAGGTAGCTCGGCAGATGCAAGTATTGCTTACACTTAACCGATTTTTTTGTGTAATAGTTTGTTTTATTGCCTAATAATCACATGCACAAAGTCTTTGTCTTATTTTATCTAAGTTTTACCTCAGCTTAGGTTGTGAGTTTACTACGCGCCGCGCCGCTGCAAATTTACTTCCTTTATAAAAACTCAATGGCGCCCAATTGTCACGGAAAAGTCTTAGCAATGAGAAGAAAAAGCAAAAATTAAAGACCTACGGCTCATAAATGCTTCTGGCGAAAAGCTGCCGCGCATTTTTAGGGCTTTTGGGTAGATAAATTTATTAATTTAACCACAAAACGCTGCAATGCTTATTTAAATTTATAGTTCTAGTACAATTGTTATTTCATATTTCTACCCACACGTCAGTAAATTAATTTCAACAAGATTCTGTTCCACTATTTAGACAGAAATAAATTTAGATATAAAATGTGAAATCCCGCCCTGACCTAAGTTTAAGTTGTGTTGACAGAATGTTACTAGAAATGACATGTGTCAACGGTCGCCATTAAACTCTAAGGTGACAAAAGTTTCGCAAAATATAAACATTCCCTGTTTGTACCAAAACGGCCGAAGGGGCGCATGGCGGTGGTACCGTATACTTAATTTAATCCACCACATTGCCCACTACGGTCAGTTGTTTTTCGTAGGATGACGTCAGACGGGAAACTGAATTTTGTCAAATTTTACACATTAATATTTTTGTTATTATCGGTCCAATTGATCTAATGTTTTGTGTGCATGTTTCGATTCACTGATTGTGCAATCATTTTAACATATTTATTGAAAAGGTACAATGACTAAACGAGCCCACTATTATTGTTTTGAAAGTACAGTAAAACTACCATTGTTTTAAAAATACAGTAATAGTATATTACAATCCGAGAAGGTAAATTGTTGATTACTGTCGACAGATAAACTTAAATCTCGAGACAGTAATCAAATTTCTTGTCGAGGATAGTATACGATTTTATTGTCAACCATAATCTTAATATTTATAATTTTTATAATCTGTCATTGTCATGAATTTTCACAAAAAAAAATTGGAAGAGACCTGCTACATTGTACTTACGTAAATATCGAAATAACCATTATTAATGGTTGGTGTGTTATATAAACAAAAAATCATCAGAACAAGATATAACAATATCAGATCAAACAGAACTCAAAGACGGTGTAAAAATTTCTATAAACGCCTATAATAACGCAAATCTAGTTATTAATTTTAGCAAGTAAATTTCTTATTGTTGACTTAATTTTAGAAAAAATAAATAGGTAACTGTTGTAAATATGTGTTTCTTTTAAAATTTTATGGTTGATTATTTTTTTGTCTTAAAATTGAAAAATTATATGATCAGGGAAATGAGGACGGGAAATGGGGACGGGAAACGAGGGCGGGAAATAAACAGACAGAAAAGTGACTCTTCTAAATTTTAAAAAAGTCAATAATGTCAACAGTACATAATAATATATATAAATAAAATTTATTAAGTTATGTTACAAAAAAAAGAAAGATGACAACATAAATGAATAAATAAATACAGTGAGGACAAAAGCAACTGTAGGTTTTCTAGTTCTATTTAACTTATAATTATCACTGGCCGACAATTTTTTTTGTGTATCATAAAGCTGAATAGCATAGTGTTGTAGAATGAACCTATCTGAATATTACATTAAACAAACCACATGTAGAACGGTACCGTTTAATGTTTAGTGAAAAATAGTATATTATTTAACGAGCGGTAATGTAGGTCATAACTCACGCAGATGAAGTTTGCAGCACGAGCCGCAGGCGAGTGATGTAATTCATCAAGTGAGTTATGACCATTACCGCAAGTTGAATACTATACTTTATCTACGACTATAACAATAAATACTAAGATACAAGTACAGAGAAAGAACTTTATTAACTTAATTTGAAAACGTCAAAATTATTCGAGTGACATTACTTCCCTCAGTAACAATAATGGACTGTTTCCTTTCAGCCAATCGGCTTGTACAGAGCCACCTTGATATTCGGTTCGTAAAGCTTTTCCGATTTATTATAGTGAGTTATAGCAGTGAGTTATTATAACTCACGCTGTTTGTTTATAGATACTATTAATTGTTCAAAAGTAGTTGAATAATTAATATATAATTTAATAGGAGTAGATAAATGATTTTATCTACTCCTATTAAATTATATATTAATTATTCAACTACTGTTGAAAAATTAATAGTATCTATAAACAAACAACATGAGTTATAATAACTCACTGCTATAACTCACTATAATAAATCGGAAAAGATTTACGAACCGAATATCAAGGTGGCTCTGTACAAGCCGATTGGCCGAAAGGAAACAGTCCATTATATTGAGGGAAGTAATGTCACTCGAATAATTTCGACATTTTACATTTTTAACATTACCAGACTGTAACTTATATACAGGGCATTGTTTTCGCCGCTCGTCGGCAACTTTATTAGTAGATGCTGGAGGGGATATAACTGCACTGAAACGCCATGGCGGTTGGCGATCAACTAGATACTGTGGCTGAGGGGTACATTGATGATTCCGAACAGAATAAGACAGATACTGCAAATAAAATATACAGTTCTATAACACCTCAACCTGTTGGTACATCAACAACATATGTATATTCAACAAACACAAAAAGAAACAATAAACTTGCATAGTTCAGTCCCACATATTCAGTTTACTTGTTGTTCAAACTTTACCGTTAATTTTATTAATAATCAAAATGAGTCATTAAAACTAAAATTTTTATAGCTTTGTTATAGGTAACTATCAAGATTTGTCAATAAAGTTCTTTCTCTGTACTTGTATCTTAGTATTTATTGTTATAGTCGTAGATAAAGTATAGTATTCAACTTGCGGTAATGGTCATAACTCACTTAATATATACTATTACAAGTTTTTCAAACCCCGATCGACTATATTTATAATTTATATTAACATCTAAGAAAAAAAGCAGACGTCAAAAATATGTACTTTAAACACACGTATTCTATTTTTTCCTTTTATGGGGGGTCACATCTTCTCGCTTCAAAAACCAACAGCCACCCATCATGGCTGGATCACATCGTCCTTGGTGCCGAATTTCCATTATCTGGATATCTTGATGGAACCTTTCACCCTGCTCGTTGCTGACAGCGCCCAAATTCTCGGGAAAAATGATAAATGGGAATGGAGAAAGGAATTTTTAATGATATTCGGCAACCAAGCGATTTGTAGGAGTCTAAAAGTTCATTAACCAGGTGTTCGTAGTTTGCATCCATATTGTTGCCTAAAAATCCCCTCACTAATCTTACAAATGAGTTCCAAGCTCTGAGTTCTTGCGAGGTGAGCTTTTCTATAAAATTACCATCATCCAGCAATTTTCTAATTTGTGGCCCAATAAAAATGCCTTCTTTCAATTTGGCGTCGTTTAACTGCGGAGAGACTTGTCTTAGGTATTTAAATCCGTCACTCTCTTTGTTCATAGCCCACAAAGTTTTTCATCAGCCCAAGTTTAATATGAAGGGGAAGCAAGAGGACATTTTTGGGTCTACAAGGGGCACATACTTAACATTTTGAGATCCCGGTTGAAATTCACTCCTTTCCGGCCAATCCAGGGATATCAGTACACGTACATAACGAATTTTCCATATTGTAAAATGCAGAAAATGTAGCATTTCTTTTCCTAAAAGTCGTAATTTTTGTTTCTTTGGCTAGTAAGTTCCACTCCTGAAGACGGGAACCAAGAAGTTCTGACTCTTGCTTTGACAACCCCAAATCACATACTAAATCATTTAACTCACTTTGAACAATCAAATGTGGCTCGCCGGAACTGGGACCTGGAGTAAAAGTGGGGTCGGTACTCTGTTCTTCGGAGCTGCCTGATGATGCGTTATTATCTCCATTATCTCCCAAAACAATATCTTGCCAATCTAAAGAAGGCGCAGCCGGTACTGGTAAGTCTGCATTCTGAGGAACAGGTCTTATGGCAGAAAGCAAATTCGGATATTCGATCTTGCGCTTTTCTTTTTTGGAATAACCTTCAGTCCTTGTCATGCAAAAATAGCAATCGTTAAACTGATTGGTGGGTTCTCGCCATACCACTGGAACTGCAAAAGGCATACTTTTTCTCTTCCCCATCATCCACTGCACCAATGACACGCTACAGCTAATACAGCACACATGGGGAGCCCACTGCTTGTCTTGATCTCCGATTAAAACACCAAAATACATGAAATAGGCTTTTTCGCATTTTCAGAAAATGGTCTGGCTTGTGACTTCACCAGAAAATCTCCACAAATATAACAAAACTTGCCAGGAGAAATTTTGCAACTGCGGCGCGTTTCACTTGACATTGTCGTCGTTGACAAAACTTTCTTAACTACACAGAACCACTCAATTCGAAACTCAAAAGAAGACCGAATAAGTTTAAGGTTATATAACAAATCCATTTTAGGTTATCTTTCTGTTTCACAATTCACCCCTTTTAAATGACCCCCATTAAATTTACTACCTGCCACTATAAAAGGGTCTAATGAGCCCATTGAAAAGTGGTACTACGTATTAGGGCTTTATGAGTATTTTTCTATTATAAGAAAGGTATTGGCATTGTAAAAATAATGGGCTGAACTGTGTTACAAAAATCGTGTCGGCCGAGTCGGCCAGTGATATTATATAGGTATGTCAAATGCAGTAAGATATTCATTGTTAAAGCTGCACATCGCGATTAGGTGCAAACTTGTAAATATTTGTTTGGAAACAAGAAACGTAAAAAGTACTGGGATTACAGGAATTCATTATCTCGTGTACACCTCATACAAATTTTCTCTGTATGTGCTTAATATTAGTATTTCTTTAGAAAAGTGAGAATCCACTTTATCGGCAAATGGCCAAACACATGAGAGATCATCCAGAAGACATGCCTAATAGCAACGAAGGCGGCGTTATAATGGCTGAATCAGACAAATATGCATTCTTAATGGAATCTACTACAGTCGAATACACTATCCAGCGCCATTGCATTTTGACTGTTGTTGGAGATAGGTTGGATGAAAAGGGGTATGGCATTGCTTTAAGAAAAGGTAACTATATTTTTTTATTTTTGTGTTTAAATGTTGGTCGGAGGATCCTGGGAATATTAACGATTTTAAAAACAATTCGCATCGGTTTTTACAGAATCATTTATATCAGTAATGGTGCCCTTCAATGATTCTAATCCCTTTGTTAGGAATTTGCCTATTGTCTTAACTTTTAGCACAAGTTGGAGTTAGCACAGACTTAGCATTAGATCACATTTTTGAATGGCAGTGATATTTTCTCATGATGCAGGACTTTTTATAAAGAGACACTTTTTTTCATAAAATCAATATTAAAAATTTTTCCTTTTCGAAGACATGCTGTATATTTTTTCAATGAAAACATATTATTGTATTGTCACAGGAATGGCATAAGTTTGCAAAGTTTCAGATCGATACGACAATAAAATTAGAAGTGGGTGAAAATTATTGTGAGATTCGATTACAATGTTACAAGTCAAGCTAATAAAAGCGTGTTGAAAAGAGACAAATATATGTATGACGAAATTGTCGACGGCCCACCCACCAATAATAGCGCTTTCGACGCGCGCCTGATCGTCGACGCCGGCGCCACCGCACCGATTCTCGGGTTGTCCCGCTTGGGTGATGAAATATACTATTGCAAAACATTTGGGTTAGAAAAAGAAAAACTAATTACCTAATATGCGCATTGTATTTGCATAAACTGTCGTTTACGCAAACTTTTAGTATTTTATGTTTTTTGCGGTGTTTATTTGTGGTTCGTAGGTAAATAATTTATTGGCCGAAGTAGGCACATTAATAAAAAAAACCTTTCTTAATAATTAAAAAAGTGTATTTTGCTTGTTACGTTGATATCTCTAGTTGCCCACAAAATTTGCCTCGCCTGTACAAAAATCACAGGTCGCGCCCGAAAGGTATAAAAAAAACTGGAAGCTTCCGAATTCTTAAAGCATGTATAATCGGCTCTTGCGTGAATATACGTTACACGATGTAAATAAGAACTTTTGAAAAGTCGACATACTACATTTTATCTATACAGGGTACTACAAAACGAAATTTTAAGGGCAGATTTTGCATCTAAAAATATGAAAATAAGTTTATATAAACATGGATCCTTAAACGCTTCTTTTCGAGATAATTTTTAATATATTTTTTAAATGTGTCTTTTTAATTTCTCGAAAATGCATTAAGATATTGACATCAATTTTGGCACACGCCAGTATGTAATCAAAGGATACCTTTACGTGCAAAAATTTATTTTCTAAAGTACTTGCATCAGTGGCGTGCATGTGGGTTAGTCTTTATTTTTAGCGAAAAAAATAGCACGCCACTGGTTTTTTGCAAAATTGATATCGTTTCCTTTAAGCCCAATTAATTCTGCGTGAAGAGGGTCTCTTGAGTTTTTTGTTCTGACGCACCGTTTTCGAGATAAAAATTAATTTATTTCTTACAATAAAAACAAGTAATGAAAAATAAATGAGTTTCTTTAAAAATATTTTTTGTTCAGAAATCGGTGCTTTTTGATTTAAGTTTATAGTAAATGCTGGAAATGGCTTCTCATCGTCTTCGCATATTTCTCCTAACTCTTCGGAATACTTGAGGTGTAAAAAAAAATATTAAACATCCTGCATCTCGAAAAAGAAGCTTTCGAGGATTCACGTTTATATAAACATATTTTCATATTTTTAGATGTAGAATCTGCCCTTAAAATTTCTTAACATCTTTTTGTAACACCATGTACATATATACAAAGCTTATTTTTTTTCAAACTGTATATTATTGATATAAGCAAGTATTTTCTTGTTCCCGTGTAGGTTCACCATACAGAGCTCAACTTAGTATAGCAATTCTTAAGCTGCAATCTTCAGGGGTAATTGAAAAAATAAAAAATAAGTGGTGGGAGGAAAAGAGAGGTGGTGGACAGTGCAAGGTAAGTAAAGGGTGTCTCAATAGGTATCTCGGGATTTACTTTTTAGATAAAACCAACAATTTTGGAAAAATAGCATGCTTGTTTATTTTATCAAGAAGTAAAGACATGGCAGTTATGTTTTAAAAATTTTGAGGAATTTCGGCCAAATCGAAAGTTTCTCTCGCCGTGTAACACGTAAAAGTGCATATTATTTCATTGGGGCTATAAAAAGTTCCCTAATATATTGCGGTAGCGTTCGCCATTAACATTAACCGTTTTACCCTCGTCATTTTCATTAAAAAATTACCCTATAACACTTCCTGCTCACAATGCACACCACACGATTACTCGAAGAGGGTGTAAAGGTTTTCTTCACTCGAGAATTTTCACTTCCGCAAATACTACAATTTTGCTTGTTCACATAACCTTCGAGGTTAAGGAAGACTACTTCCATTTTTTATTTGGTAACGGGGTTCTTTTTAGTAAGAATTCAGACTGGACAACTGGACGATTTGCTTTCCAGTATTTTATTAAATAACCAATTGACCTTATGCTAATTACCTTAATTCTGCTGGTATTACTTAGAATTCCCTTACATTAACACACTAACACAAAGGCTCATAAAGTGCAATGGAAGGCGGGTTTCAGAATTTGGTATGGCCGTGTATTCAACAAGTCCCAATTTCTTTTGGTGCCACTTATGGTTTACACCATGCTGTTTCTGTTTAGGAGGTTCCTGCAGAGAACCCCAACTACTATTTAAACTTCCACTTAACGTGGCACTTCACTCTTAAAGACTTCTTTAACTTTTCATCGTGGCATTCTACCATTTCAATCTGACCCGGGGCGATCTTCCTCGAAGCGCTCCGTCGCAGATCCTTCTCTCACCTCGGTTCTTGATACACCCCTGTACTCATGTCCAGCTCCACCGCTACCTCGCCATTTCGTACCCCTCATTATGCCAGTGGTGCCCTCCTATTATCGATACCACCAAATTCCAATAGTCAGCGTCTTACAAGGTGGAAATGAGCTTCGTCGGAAAAGATAATATTATTGAAAAACGTTACACATGAACGGAACTTAAATGCCAATAGGGCAACATCGTTGGCTCTAGCACTAAACGAGCTAAAGTTTCTGAGCCAGAAGTCAATACTATTGGTTTGGTTTGGGTTTATAAAGACCCCCACAGACTACGATGTTGTCCATCCATTCGCATCGCTGCGATTCGAATCGGCGTGACAAACTGATAGTCTATGGCCGAAAACGGTCGTTCCGAACCGTCCGTTCTAATATCTGTCCAATATTGAATTTCAACACGACGCGACGGTTCAAATCGCCGATGCGAACAGATGAAAAACATCGTAGTCTGTGGGGGGGCTTTAAAGTCGGCATGCTTCTCATGCCTTATTTATTACAGATACGGCAAAGTGGTCATTTCATTTTTATAAAGATTTATTTTCTTTAGAAATTCAAAAATATGACTGGTGTGTTTCCAAAAAGCAAAACCTACCTTTTTTCAAAAAAGCAGCCGGCTTCTTTTTAAAACCTTCGTTTACTACTGTAATTTTAGACCAAAACGATATAAGAAGAATCAAATTTTTTTTTGTTTTTCATTTACTGCCTGCCCTAAATATTTAAACTGAACACAAAACGTTTTTTACATAAAAAGAGAATAAGGGAGTAGGTATAACAATTAATAACTCTAATATTATTACATAATAATTTACTCGTAAATTCTTTTTTATTCTTTTATTTCTTGAGAGTAGTATTTCGGCTCGCGATGCAAAATATTTTAACCTTGTTATTTCTGCCTGCTGGCCATATTTAAAAAATATATGAATGACGAATACACTTTTTTTTATTTTGCATTTGCGTAGTGAAAAATATGCAGTCGGCTACTCTTTAAAGCGGCATAAAACTTTTATATAATATAATTTTGCAAAAGAAATGTCCAGAAACGTATTATATTATTAAATTTAAAATTTGTAAATTAGATAGCCCTAAGGGGCCTCAAGCTATTTGGGGCCCAGAATTAACTAAAATTATCTTAAATATTTTTATTTCAGGATTATGTCGCTAATATCAAACCCGTCGATTTGGAAGATGTAAAAGCTGTGTTCTACATAACCATCTTGGGAACTATCCTGGGAGCAGTGCTTGTACTGTTCGAATTCACATTCAGTATAGTCAGAACGGCTAGAAAGACAAAAATGTCTTGTACAGAAGTTTTAGCTCAAGAATTAAAATTATTTTTTAAATTTAGTACTAACGTAAAGCCAGTACTAGAATGTATTGCAGATGATGAAGAAAAATCACATTCTAAGTCTGAAGGGGCAAATCCAACTCCAAATCAGAGATCTAAAAGTAGAAAATCAAAACCGAGAGATCACGAATAACTCATCGCATCACAATAAAATGTTATACATAATATGTACATAGTAGTATTTTTAAGAATGTTGTTTTTTATCTACAGCATCTACTTTTTTGCTTGGGTTTGCTTGGGTAAATATGCACATGTAGAAAAGTATTTTGAAAAGAATGGGTTAACAATAAACAAAATTAATAATACAAGTTAATTTAAAAACTATTTCTGAAATAAATGCCATTGTTATAATATTGACTTTGTTTCTATTTAAAAGCAAGAGCCAGTCTTTTTAGTAACGTTACAGTCTACGATAAGGGAATCGCATCAACACCTGAATAGCAGACGCAGATCTATGCATCTATCCCTTTTCCAAGATCTTCAATTCAGCTTAGACTGGGGTATTAAAAACCTTATTAAGTTCAACGCTTCCAAACTCCAGTCTTGCACTCTGTCACACAAAAAATACGGCAACACTCACCCTACCCACATGAATGGACAGGCCCTACAGAACAAAGAAATGTTCGATCTTGTTGACCTCGCTTTCGAACATGATCTCAGCTGGCACAAACACATAAGCACATTATTTTAATAGCCTCATCAGCAGCTACAAAGCTTGGTTTTCCCTTTCGAGCCCGAAACACTGCCAACTTATAAACTCTCTACGTTTTCCAAATAAAAACTAACTGTACCCACATCTTGGGAGCGGTATCACCTTCGACACTTGACATCCTAGAGTCTATCCACAAAAGACGAAAGACTCATCAATGACCCAGTCCTTACAAGAAAACTCTCTTCATTCTCTCGCTCATCGCCGCGCTGTTGGGGATTTGTCTCTTGTCTACAGACATTGTCACGGATTTTGCTATGTAGAACTAGCCACTATAACTCTAGCTTGAGAGTTCTTAACAGAACAACAAGAGGCGCTTTACATATGCATCCCTTTGCTGACCAGCTGCAAATACTTAGTTCACTTCTCGTGCTCGTTGTTACCTAGAATTTTCAGATTATGGACCAAAACCCAACCTGCAGATGTTGTCCATTCCCATCCAAACCTCAAATCCTTTAAATCCCGTGCCAATAGATTACATTTCGCTTCTCTTCAGATGCCCACGGTACCTTAGTACTTTGACTAAGTCTACGTGGGCTATCTCATATAAAAAAAGTTTATTTGAAGACTTTTGTGAAGTATATAATCAATATAATCAAAATCATGGCTTCGAAAGTTTCTAAAATTTTCGAAGAAATTTGATATTTTTAAAGTCTAGAAATCAAAAATGTCCGACATATTAGGCAGTGTCGGACTGGCCTACCGGGCAACCGGGCAAATGCCCGGTGGGCCAAATGATTTGGTGGGCCAGACCAATATGGACGTTTTCAAAAACTGTAAATAATTTTACTTATTTAAATAAAGTAACTGAAATACCTACTATAAACATACAAAAACATGTATAGTACTAAAGACATTATAAATAACATTATGTTAAGTAAAGTTTAGTATTCAGATGGACTCAACACAAGATGTTACTTCCTCAGAACAGTGCTCAGTAATATGTAGATATGTATACAATGGAGAAGTCCGTGAAAGGTTAATAGCTTTTACCGAAATAATATCAGATTCCTTGATTCCTATAAAAGAAAGGCCACATACATGGAAAGAGAAAATAGGAGCAAACAATTTGAAATGCTTGAAAAAGATTTGCAACACAAGATGGCGAAGCAAATCGAAAGCTTTAGAAGTATTATTTTACTCTTATACTGATCAGCAAAATGAAATATATTCCACGATATTAACTGTTTTATATACAATCTATACTAGTGAAGAATCTGACAGTAAGACAAATTCAGAAGCAAAGAGATTATTCGACTCCTTCGTTAAATTTGAGATAATTGTGGTATCATTCACTTATTTGCGTCTCTTTCAGTATTTAACACCGACTTCTAATTAGTTATAAACAAAAGGTTTAAACTTTCAACAAATTTTTCATATTATTAACAATGCAAAAAAAGTATAAAAGCTATGTTTAATAAGTTATAATGTTATCGTCGATAGTGTCAGAAAATTTGTAAATAGTATTTCGCGAAGAAAATATAATAATCAATTGTGATATTTCAGTCTAAATTGAATTTTCGGAAATGAGATTGTGAAGGAAGAAGAAAATGCTCGAGAATCTTGCCAAGATGAAGTATCAGTAATGCATCAAGTGGGAGGAATGAAAAAAATTGAGATTGAATGTTTCAAAATTATACCGAATCAAATAGTACCAATTTTGCATTCTAGATTTTCGGATCACAAGGCAATTTATAAAGAATTTTCTTACTTTGATTCTGCAACTTTTACAGATATTGCTAGTTTAGATGCGAAAAACTTTCCTGAAGATGCATGCTTTATCATCAATTTCTAATTTGACGGGTACCTATAGAAGTAGCATTAAAGCAAGAATTACTAAGTTTTGCAGAAAACTACGACAATCTTAAACTAGAAAATTCAGAAAAATATAATTTAATGAGCCGACCATCCTTCACGAAATCTCGGCTTCGGGAGAGCTCGGAGTCGGGTCAAACGCTCAAATGAATAAATTTCATCTCCAACCTCCAACCTCAGAACTATGCTGGGTGTATGTATTGTTGTTTTTTTATTTTACATAAATATGAATTGCACTCCTTAGCTTACAGTAATTTGTATAAATATTTCTTATGAATATTTATTAACGTTGTCTTGTACAGGGTCTTCCAACGAGGACTGAACAGGGGCTCATTTTTGAGCTACCTTGTATTTAAAGAAAAATCTAAAATAGCCAATCGATGTACTTTTTCCTGCAGAATTCAAAAATGAAACCAAAAATTTATTTGAACCAGAAACAAAAGAGTTACGCTATGGATAAGGTGTTTTTTAAATGGAACATAGCTTTTTTTATACGATTTTCGGAACGAGTGATTTTTTTTATGTCCGTTCTGATTAAAATATTTAATATTGTGACAGCTATTTTTATTAAATTTTAATGTTTTATCCAGTATAATTTAACTTCAACCTGTTTGAAACATACACTCGGTAATAAAGGTAAAATCACCTTGAAATCCTTCAAAGTCAAAAAATTTGACAAATTTACTATAATATTGCCGAAATGAAATATTCATTAGATGAGAGATTGCAGATTGTTATCTTGTTCTACAAATGCCAAGAAAATGCAAGAGAAGCAAGGAGAAGATTTATTGCAAAATTTTCACAGAAATATATCCGTCAATACTACTAAGGATAATGAACCTATTCGAGGAAAATAAAACATTACATGATTCAGTCGAAAATAATTCACAATGGCACGGTCTCGATTTCTTTTCCTTTCTGGAATTCTTTTTCTGTCATGTAATGTTTTATTTTCCTCGAATAGGTTCTTTATCCTTAGAATAGTATTGACGGATATATTTCTGTGAAAATTTGCAATAAATCTTCTCCTTGCTTCTTTTGCATTTGGGTTCATATATGGCAACATGGCGGGTGATAAGCACGCCGAAATATCAGAGCCAAAATTATCAAAAAAAGTCTGTGCACATTGTAAAAAAGATGTTGTTTCCAATGTCCAGTGTAAAAAGTGTCTGCTTTTCTTTCATCCTGCGTGTATGAAACAATCAGCTGAATTAAAAAGGGCAGTTTGTCTCCATGTGGAAGCTCCCAGTGAAGACCTAACCCCAAATTCCGAGGATCACGATGTGAAATCCCTGAGAGAATTAATAGAAGGCATGCAACAGAAAATTGCTTCTTTGGAAGCCAATGAAGAAAAACTCTCGAAAAGGGTGGATTGCCTAGAAAATGAGGTAAAATCGTTAAAAGAAATTAATGAAAGACTGAAACCGCGGGAAAACACTCAGAAGCGTGGCAACGCTGTTTCTGCTTCTCATAACAACAATGAAGTTCACAACAACATCAGTGGCGTACAGTGCAACCTGACTACTCCAGCGGGACGCACGGACTACCAGCAGGCTCAAGGACAAGGTAATAGTTCAAATGCCCCAGAGCCCATAACCGAGAACACCGTTGATGGGAGTTCTCTGCCCATAACCTCAAAAAATCTTTTGCAAATGACAGAAGACACAAGAACAACAGATGTTCCAGTAATCAATCATCAGAAGGAGCAATGGAAAACTGTTTCTAGCAGGCGCAATCGTCAAAAAAAAGTGGCTGAAAAGGCAGAAAGACCTGCACCTATTGTAGGGTCAAACCAAAATGATGACAATCTCGTAATTGCTCAGAAGTTACATTGGATCTTTATCACTGGTCTCAGTCCTAAAACTGAAGCCAGCAGTCTAATAAACTTCCTAAAATCAAAGGGTTTTGATACTGATACCATCACCTGTGAAAGGATGCTTACTAGATGCAAGCAAGTAAGTTCCTTTAAACTTGCTATACCCAAAAACCTTAAAGAAAAGGTGATGACACCTGAACTATGGCCCAGTGGAATTAAGATAAACCATTTTCTGAACTTGCAACGTCTCCGCAAAATAAAAGGGTCCTCTCAAGAGGGAGAAACCCTGCGAGCGAGGTTCCAGCCCAACAATATTTAAAAATTTTCCATGCAAACATTCAGGGGATACGAAATAAGATTCCTGAAGTTGAGTTAATCCTCAAGGAGCAGGATGTCGATTGTTTTTGTGTAAATGAGCACTGGCTCTTTCCTGATGAACTTCCTCTACTCAAAATTGATGGGTACGTAGCTGCTGTGAGTTTCTGCAGATCAGTGAGTATCCGTGGTGGAGTAGGTATTTATTTGAAAGAAGGTTTGGATTTTGAGGACCTTAACCTATCCAGGTACTCAGTGGAAATTCAGGGTGAAGTGGCTGGGGTTTTATTGAAATCAACAACACACAAATTATTACTGTTTATAGGTCGCCTAATGGAAATTTTGACACTTTTCTTGATATTTTATCCAACATATTTGATAAAATCAACTTTGCCACCAATGTTATCATAACAGGTGATTTTAATGTCCACTTTCCTGTACCGAATGACAGGGAAACGAGAGACCTAAACTTTTTTCTTAATTCATATAACTTTTTTCAAACTCTAGATTTCGGTACTAGGGGAACTGCTTGTTTAGACAATATTTATATAAATTTTGATTGCGATGAGCTAAGCATATGGCCACTTGCATTAGAAAATCTATCAGATCATGATGGAATACTCTTTAGTACACCAATACAATTACCCTCTAGTCAAAACAGTACCAGAATTACGTACAGACCTATCACTGATGAAGGTCTAGGTAAGCTATACAACCAACTTAGCAAGACAAACTGGAGAAAGATAACTGACTCGAATGAAAGTATCAATGAGAAGTTTTTACATTTTATCAATGCAATCACTGAATTAATTGAAAAAAATCTGCCTACTAAAACCAAGATGGTTCGTAGGAATAGTAAAAAAGTTCAGATAAACTGGTTCAATGATGTTCTGAGAGATATGAGAGAGAGACTCAGGATGTTGAGCTTAATTAATAGGCAAAACCCAGTGCTGGTAACCAAACAAATGGTTAATGATTGCAAAGGGCATTATAGAGCTGAGATATCCAGGGCGAAGAAAGCAGCTCATTATAATTATATAAACAATGCATCAAATAAATCACTTGCTATGTGGGATATAATTAAGTCATTTTCAGGTTCACAACCAGTGCCTCCACCCAGCAGTCTAAATGCTCAAACTTTTAATGACTTTTTTGTTAATATTGCTAATGAAATTATCGATAAACTACCTAATACTCAATCTACCTTTCAAGAGTTTTTGACAGAAAATTTTAATGGTGATTGCTTTAACTTTAAAGAAGTCTCTGCTAGTGAGGTTGAGGAAAGAATCAAAATGTTAAAAAATAGCAAAAGTAAGGATTGTTATGATCTCAACACTTCAATAATTAAACACATTAAGGACATTATTTCTGAACCCCTCACTGCTTTGTTTAATCAATGCATAGCCAATAATACGTTTCCATCTTCACTTAAAACAGCTAAAGTGATTCCCATTTTTAAAAATAAAGGTAGCTCAAAGGATGAAACAAATTATCGTCCAATCTCTTTACTTCCAATCATCTCCAAAATTTTGGAGTCACTGATGAAAGTTCAGATCAGTAGTTATTTTGAGACAAATAATATTTTCACCCAGAGTCAGTTTGGTTTTCGCAACAAAAAATCAACTAGTCTGGCAATAAATAGTCTAACTGAGTACGTATCAAATGGCCTAGAGAACAAATTAGACACATACGCATCTTTCCTCGACCTGACAAAGGCATTTGACTGTGTAAATTTTGATATATTAATTAGTAAGCTGCACTACTACAACTTCCATCAAAATAAACTGCTGGCCAATTCAAGCGGGACAAACTAAATTTTTGATAAAATTTAGAGTGGAATATTTTCGAAACGAAAAAAAATTTTGATTTAACTTTTTCAGTATGTAATTGAATAGTTCTTCTAGTTTTTATACTTTAAGGCACTATTGCTAGCAGTCGCTGCAACTCTATTTTACAGGGTGTTAAGTGAAACCCTGACTTTTTTGGAAAAGTTTTCCAGTTCCGAGAATCTAGGAAGAATTTTTTTTGAATTTTCTTTTCACACTAAAATGATCCATGGTCAAATACAAAAAAACAATTTCTCCGGATTTTCTCTATTTTCATTTGTTTTCCGTATACAGGGATTAGTCGAAATTATCGACTTCTTCTTACAAAGGAACCCCTAATTTGGCCGTTTATTCACAAAAAGCGAAAGACCAAGTAAATTTGTAGTTTGAAGTAGTCCAGCTAACAAAATTAATACAAATTTTTGTACAGGGTGTAGCAAGTTTGGATCACGGGCTAGTAAATTATTATTTTTTAATTTCTACTACTTTTTCCTAAGTTAACTATTAATTATCACGTGCTACGTTAAAGGGTTAAAATTTGTTAGGTCCGATAACAGTACTGGATAGAAAGATCCTTTTTGCCCAAACGGGTTTTTCATTTTTTGTCTAGTCCCATTTTTAGTGATTAAACGGCTCGCATTTTGAACCTAACTTTTTGCAATTGCATCCATGAACGATTGAAGTGAGAGTGCTTTTTTGGTGGTACATAATGAATGTTTTATCCAACCAAAAAACATGTAGTGGCCAAACAGCTAATGATGCTTATTCGAAGAATTTTTTAGCATTATACAGGGTTGCAAAAAATATACCACCTATACTTTGCAGGTGGATTTCTGTTAATTTAGCGGCGTTTCTATTTCTTAGTCAAAAGATCTAGTAGGCCAAAAAATAAAACATTTCCTTTGCTATTGACAGTTACCAAGGCAACAAAGTATTCTTCTTTGAATTGGTGCGTTATTATCCTTTATAATGGCTCGATTAAGTGCAAAAGAACAAGCTAATTGTTTGCGTTTACTACAAGATGGGGTAAAAATTAGTATTATTGCGGATATGTACGGGGTTGGGCGAAGTACAATATCTCGACTGCGTCAACGCTTCCACGAAACGGGAAGTGCAAACTATCGTTATGGGGGAGGTCGCCAAAAGAAAGTCGGCATTGCAGATGAAAGATGGTTGGTTAGAGAGGCTCGTCGAAGGCGAAAAATTCCATCAGAGAAAATTAACCAGGAGTTCAGAGCAAGAACACACATTCGTGTGAGCAATAGGACCATTAGAAGAACTTTAAACAATAATAACTTAAGGTGAGTTACTTCAAATGAGATCTTATTTTTTGTACCAATATTTTTAGTGTTTCATTTTAGTAAGTCGGCTATTATAATATCGACGTCAGCTGAGGCGTGAATCTTGGATTTTGCGCACCGATATTATAAATGTAAACTTGAACTAAGTTGTTCATAAATTAAAGTTTTGATAGGCGACCCTAAACACATTATTTGTGCTTGCAGCGTAATGTTCCTTAGTTCTTCCCTAGAACTAACGTTATGAAAATTGACCTAATTTTGCATTTTAGTATAATAAAAGCTACTGTTGGCTTATTTATTGGTTCATTCCCTACACCTATACTACAGATTTTTAAGCCAAAATTTTAATTTTAGAGCTCGGCGACGTGCTAAATGTGTGCGACTTCTACCACAGCATAGGCGAAGACGTCTCCAGTGGGCATATGAACATCGCAATTGGCCATTAGATAACTGGGAAAACTGCATGTTTGTAGACGAGTCAAGATTTAATTTAATTCACTCGGACGGCAGAATATTAGTTTGGCGTGAACGTGGCGAACGGTATATGGAGGAGAATATGGCTCCTCAGGAACCTTTTGGTGGTGGAGGCGTTACTGTTTGGGGTGGTGTAATGTTTAATGGCAAAACGGAACTTTTTTTAACATTGGAGCCCATTAACGGTCAGGTATATAGGGACGAAATTTTAAGCAATATCGTTCTACCATTTGCAAACAATTTTGGGAACGATTTTGTGCTAATTGACGATAACGCCAGACCTCATAGAGCACGCATTGTGCAAGAGTTTTTGGAAGCTAATAATATTACCAGGATGGTCTGGCCTGCAAAATCACCAGACATGAATATTATCGAACACGTCTGGTCTAAATTGAAATTATTGGTAAGTTCTAGGGAAGATCCTCCTCAGACTCTAGAACAACTTGCAGACGCCATTGTTCAGGAGTGGGAAAATATTCAGCAAGAATTTGTCAATAATTTGGTAATAAGCATGCCTCGAAGATGCCAAGAGATAATAAATGTAAGGGGAGGTCCTACTAGGTATTAAGATTTGTTTTGTTTTCGTTAGTTGCAAGTTTTTATAATACCTTCAAGTAAAAAAAATGTTCTATAATTTAAAACGTTTTCTGTTTACCTATAAAAGTAACAACCAAAATTTACATTTTGGATCTCCTAAAGTAATGCCGGGAAAAATAACTACTAAATTTGAAAATTACGTATCTTTTCGAGTACTTTCAAAAGTAATTAAATCTTCTGAAATTTCTATACCTTCTAAAAACTACGCTATACAGAATTTTATAACTTGTTCAGTTGAATTCACTATCCATCTCCAATTTTTGACGAGAAAAATGTACTCCGTGACTATTAATTTAAGACACTTCTTATTAATTAAAATTTCTCAATGCCATGTACTGACTTTTTAGAGCAGTGGTAAAATATTTTTCTTTTATAATGAATAATCGAAGTTTACGAAAATCCAAAGATATCGAGAAACACGTGGCTTCTATTATAAGTAGTAACTTCTGCACAATCCTGTATAATGTGAAAAAGTTCCGAATGAATATTATTCTTTTTATCTGTATCGTTACTAGATTTTATTAATAATAAGTAGGACATTTTCTTTAATAATTATTAATATAGCAAAAAGGAACTTTATGAATACCTAAAGGACTCTAAAATCACATGATTTTCATATAAAATGTAGGTGATATGTTTTGGGCAAACGCGGACAAAAGCAGCGAATAAGCATCTTTAGCTCTATGGCCACGACACTTTTTTATTGGTTGGTTAAACCAATAAACGATGTCCACATCAATAGTTCATGAATGCAATCGCAAAAAGTTAAGTTTTAAACGCAAGCCATTTGTATCACTAAAAATGGGACCAGACAAAAAAATTCAAAAACAGTTTCGGCAAAAAGTTCCAAGAAAATTGGGACTATATTCAATTAATTTGAAAATCACATGACTTCCATATAAAGTATAGGTGGTATATTTTTTGCAACCCTGTATAATGCTAAAAAATTCTTCGAATAAGCATCATTAGCTGTTTGGCCACTACATGTTTTTTGGTTGGATAAAACATTCATTATGTACCACCAAAAAAGCACTCTCACTTCAATCGTTCATGGATGCAATTGCAAAAAGTTAGGTTCAAAATGCGAGCCGTTTAATCACTAAAAATGGGACTAGACAAAAAATGAAAAACCCGTTTGGGCAAAAAGGATCTTTCTAACCAGTACTGTTATCGGACCTAACAAATTTTAACCCTTTAACGTAGCACGTGATAATTAATAGTTAACTTAGGAAAAAGTAGTAGAAATTAAAAAATAATAATTTACTAGCCCGTGATCCAAACTTGCTACACCCTGTACAAAAATTTGTATTAATTTTGTTAGCTGGACTACTTCAAACTACAAATTTACTTGGTCTTTCGCTTTTTGTGAATAAACGGCCAAATTAGGGGTTCCTTTGTAAGAAGAAGTCGATAATTTCGACTAACCCCTGTATACGGAAAACAAATGAAAATAGAGAAAATCCGGAGAAATTGTTTTTTTGTATTTGACCATGGATCATTTTAGTATGAAAAGAAAATTCAAAAAAAATTCTTCCTAGATTCTCGGAACTGGAAAACTTTTCCAAAAAAGTCAGGGTTTCACTTAACACCCTGTAAAATAGAGTTGCAGCGACTGCTAGCAATAGTGCCTTAAAGTATAAAAACTAGAAGAACTATTCAATTACATACTGAAAAAGTTAAATCAAAATTTTTTTTCGTTTCGAAAATATTCCACTCTAAATTTTATCAAAAATTTAGTTTGTCCCGCTTGAATTGGCCAGCAGTTTAGTATAGCCTTTGTTAGATCATATCTTGAAGATCGAACACAGTATGTCTCATATGATAGTAACTTGTCTAGCAGAAAAACAATTAAACACGGAGTACCGCAGGGCTCTGTTTTGGGACCCCTTCTGTTCCTGATTTATGTTAATGACCTCCCCAGTTTTGCTGAGGATGCTAATGTGATTCTTTTCGCAGATGATACTACCTACCTGAAACAGTATCATCCCTCCGAACCAATAAAAAACATGGTAGATGAGAAACAGGAAAAAATCGAAAGCTGGTTTTTGGCCAACAAACTCAGCCTAAATAATACAAAAACACAAAGTATAAATTTTACTTTGAGATTTTCCGAACCTGTTCTATCAGGTAGCGACTCTGTCAAGTTTTTGGGTGTATTTCTGGATAGAGGCTTAACGTGGGATGCCCATGTTCAATATCTGGGTGCTAGGCTTTCAAAAATAATGTTCTTAATTAGAAACTTATCTGTGAATGTTTCTAAAGAAACTTTATTAACAGCTTACCATGGTTATTTCAGCAGCAACTTGTCTTATGCAATACTAAACTGGGGTTATTCTCCTAAGGCTGCAGAAATCTTCAAACTGCAGCGAAGATGCGTACGTATCTTAGCTGGTGTTAAATATCGCGACTGCTGTAGGCACTGTTTTGCTGAGCTTGGGCTTCTTACTCTTCCCTCTATCTTTATTTTAAACTGTCTCATATATATGAAACAAAATTCGTCTCTTTTTAAAAAACATAGTGACATACATTCCTGCCCCACACGTAACAACAATCTTTTGGTTCCATCATACCACAGATTGCAGAGAACACGGAGAGGCTCGGATTATTATGGAATCAGGTTCTATAACGCATTGCCTGAACACATAAAACATCTCGAGGAAAGGAAGTTCATCCGTAAAATAAAACAATATTTAATTAAACATACTTTTTATTCTTTTGAGGAGTATCTCAGCAGTGACTTTGTTCTGTGATAGCCAGTGAACTTAATAATTTTTGATATTTTAATATTTTTTATTATGTTTTCAGTACGTTTTCATTGTGTTATGAGTACGTTTTTATTATGTTTTTAATACGTTTTTACTTCGAAACGTTTTTAAAGTTTCCAATATATTTTAATGTGTTTTAATACGTCATATTGTGAATTACTTAAATAACATATTCATTAGCTTAGGTGATATGTATTGTTGATATAACTTAAGTTTTGACGTGTAAAAGCACTTCGGTGTAATACTTTACCAATAAATCTCTACTCTACTCTACTCTACTCTACTTTTCTTGGCATTTGTAGAACAAGATAACAATCTGCAATCTCTCATCTAATGAATATTTCATTTCGGCAATATTATAGTAAATTTGTCAAATTTTTTGACTTTGAAGGATTTCAAGGTGATTTTACCTTTATTACCTAGTGTATGTTTCAAACAGGTTGAAGTTAAATTATACTGGATAAAACATTAAAATTTAATAAAAATAGCTGTCACAATATTAAATATTTTAATCAGAACGGACATAAAAAAATCACTCGTTCCGAAAATCGTATAAAAAAAGCTATGTTCCAGTTAAAAAACACCTTATCCATAGCGTAACTCTTTAGTTTCTGGTTCAAATAAAGTTTTGGTTTCATTTTTGAATTCTGCAGGAAAAAGTACATCGATTGGCTATTTTAGATTTTTCTTTAAATACAAGGTAGCTCAAAAATGAGCCCTGTTCAGTCCTCGTTGGAAGACCCTGTACATGTTTTTATTTTGCATCTTTGTTTTACAATAATTTATAAATAAATATTACATGTGTTTTTTTGTTTTTTATTATAAAAGATTCAATAGTCTAGAAAAATATTGTAATAAAAAAGTATAGGTTCAGGTGGGAAGTAGACCACTTTCAAGTTTTGCCCGGTGGGCCAAATAACGCCAGTCCGACACTGATATCAGGTAAAAAATTAATCAAATTTAGTAATTATAATTAATATTAATAAACTGCAGAGCAACACAAAAATATGAGAAATGGTAATATGAAGAGTAAGGTAGAGTTAATAACGTAAAGTCATTTTAATTTTACCACGCGCTTGCTGAACAAAAATAAATGTAGAATTTTTAAAGCATAACCCACTTCATAAGAGGAGGTTATCAATTCGCCGTGTATGATTTTTTAATTTTTTTCTTATGTGTGTTCACTAGGGTGGAGCGACGGTATATGACAATTTTTTTTAATTTTTTTATTTTAAATGATGTTGCCTGACCAGGAAAGTTGTGGTTGGAAAATAGAAGTTTTTTGGAATTTTAATTTTTCTTTTACGAGTGTCCTCTCCATCGCCACAAGATAAAGAAAAAAAATTTTTTTTCTCATTTTTCTGGTAGAAATGCATTTTATATGTCACTATTGGTATATAATGGTTGGTATGGTAAAATATTCAAAAGAGAAGAGTGTCAATATAATAGCATTATATATTATAGAACGTGCACTAAGAATCATTTTTGGTCTATCACCACTCATCTCTTGTCGGGAGACTTCCCGTAGAAAGTAAATAGAGTGTATAACAAAAATATGGAAACCTCGAAATATCTTGCAAAGCGTTCATCCGATTTTTATGAACTTTTGTACACTTAGATACGAAATTACGCCCGATCCAATGGTGAGTTACGCATTGTTGTCAAGTTTACCGTTCTTATGAAATCGACAGGCACTGTTTTTTTAAATGGAACGCTTTACATTTTATTCGATTTTCGAATTCAGCTTAAAATTCTGAATACTTCTTATTGGGAACATTTTATCCTAAAGTTAGCAGTTTTTGAGAAAATGGTGGTCAAAAATCCTTAGTTTGGTTTCGGAACTTTATCTGAAATGTCTGACATTGTCAGTTTCGTTTATTATAAAAAAAATGGATCATTTAACAGCATCCCAAAGAATTGAAATTTTGATTATTTTTGAAAATAAGAGGTTTGTAACATTTTTAGTGACAAATATCCTGACAGAAATCCATTAACTGAATCTACTGTAAGTAAAGTTTTAAAAAAATTTCGATAAACTGGAAACGTAAAAAACCCTATACTATTTAAATATTTAGTACAAGAATAAACAATACAGGCGGAAATAATTTAAAAGTTGATGAAGAAAACTAAATCAAATGTTTAAAATATTGTTCTTGGCAGTAAGCCAAATACTGCAGAAAAACATGCAAAACGTTTAGAAGAATGTCAGTTTCCTCGAGTGATGCTAAAAAAGAGTACTGTCCTGGGTAAAACAGTACGGTTGATCACCTTACATTACAATAATTATATCTGTGGGTATAACAACGGTATAACGCACACAACTCGACTCCGAATTTTGCAGATTGTATTTAAATTAAATTTAGTTGTTTTCGCGTCGCTCTATCGTTGTGGAAACTTTGTTTTCTTCGTGTGCTGATTTGTGCCGATCTTAAGACTTATGCAATTATTATGGCTCTATCAGATAGTATTTCTATTCTGAATTCCTAAGATTAGTTCCAATAATATGTTTCTTTACATGTGTTGCGTGTTAAAAAATAAACTATAAAAATCACATCTGAATCACACGTGCTCTTTCCCAAATAAGTAACCGATTTAATCAGGATCACTGGTCCTCCATGAACTGCACAGCAACAATAAAATAAGAAGAAATGCTGCTGGATAAAAAAAGCAAAGTAGATTTGTTTATGGTGTAGAATCCGGCAGCCGATATTTCAATTTTAAGGTGAGCTTGCTGCGTTAAGTAAAACAGTTTATTTGAATCATGCTGGCCCCTATTCTGCATAAACAGGCGCTGGCTTGAATCTTGAGTTAAACTGTAGCATATCGTAACGGTCTTCTTTGATTCATCTGATAGTTTTTGCCCTGCTTGGTTTATAAGTACCATCTGAAACTAGAAAAAATATATTTGCAAAAGTCTATGCACGGAACTTCCCTCGCGAAATAAAGTTAAGTATAATACAATTTGCAATAACACTCTCTTTCGCCTTGTGTCAATAGAAGTTATATTAACTAGTCAATTCTAATATCTCAAATTGTAGGGTAGTTGGGACTGTTAAAATAATCAAACACAGTCAAAGCAAAAACGCTTATTTTTTTTTTATTTTTCACCCTGTAAATAAATTTAATCGCTCACGTAAAATACTTGGACTAGTGTATATAAAATAGTATTTATTATAAGCTGAAGTTCTAGAGTTGTAGCAAAAGAAATGAAAATCCATTTAAAATTGCACATCCTGTATGAAAGCACAATTAATTTCATAAATAATAACAACCTGCCTATGCACAATACAACTACCGAATAAATAATATTTGTCTGAAATAAGTAGGTACCTAGTGTTTCAGTTAGGGGAAAAATTAACAAATTTAGTTCTTAAGATGCCGCATAAAAGTTCCTTTACAAATCAATGGCAACAACCCTAATTATGTGAAAAAAAAATTTTGGTGAAATTAATCGTATTTGAAATAAAACAACAAAAATAAAAATTAATATTTTAAGGTGTTTACTAAAGAAAATATAATAGGTTAGAAATGTTAACTCCTAAGTAAAATCTGGAAACATGAAATTTAAATAAAAATTAATAAAGTAGTACGCATCCTACCACCTGATGTCGCTCTAGCTCGTTTTCTCGTGGCAGGTAGTTTAAAAGTGATATTTTAAATTTACTAATTTATTTTCAAGCTAGTATTTTATTGTTTTAAAGACGGTTTACTGGTTTTTCTTTGTACGACACAATGAAATATAATGTATTCAGTAAAACCCGCTATAAATTGATAATTTTGTTAACTAAATAATAATAATAATAAAGTTTATTTAAATTAATTACAATTTAAATAAGTTATATATATATATATATATATATATATATATATATATATATATATATATATATATATATATTTATATATATATATATACAGGGTGATTCAGAAGTACTTTGACAAACTTCAGGAGGTGATTGCTGGCATTATTTTAAGGCGAAAAGTTCATATAAACAATGGTCCTTGGCGGCGTCGTTAAGGAGATACAGGGTGTTGAAAAATTTGATGCCTCCATGTTGGCTGATGGTGGACATTTCCAACAATTTATTTATGGCAATTTTATAACTGATACTTATTTATTTAAATACATTAGTTGTTATTTTGATAATGTCTGAATGTTTGATCAATTTAAAATAAATTTTTGTGATCAATTTACAATAAATTTTTTAATTCATTTGTATAGCCGAATAAAATAATGATTTACCTTTAAACCGTTCCCCGTATGAAGAAAACGCAAGAGACTTTTTTTATTGCAAATAAAGCAAGGACTCACAAAATGGTAGTTAAAATGAAATAAGTAAAATAAGTCAGTGGCGTAGCATAGTTTTCACCAAAAAATGTTATATTAAAGCTTCGTACCGACGCCACTGGTTAAATTTAAGAACGCGATATACTTTTAAAATGAGTGTCCTAAGGTGCTTATCTCATCCACCGAATTTCATAACACAAGCTCAAAACGTTTAGAAGCTATTTACAAATTCTTATTTTTTTTTTAATTTTTCAACACCCTGTATCTCCGTAACGAAGCCGCCAAGGACCATTATTTATATGAACTTGTCGCCTTAAAATAATGCCAGCAATCACCTCCTGAAGTTTGTCAAAGTACTTTTGACTCACCCTGTATATATATATATATATATATATATATATATATATATATATATATATATATATATATATATATATATATATATATATATATATATATATATATATATGTATGTATGTATGTATGTTATAAATAAACTTGATAAAACCCCCGAAGACGTTCTTGTTGGGGGCAAATCTTATATTTAACATTACATTATTTAATTATATAGATTACTCAATTGAAAAACATATATATTCAAATACATACATACAATTTCTTTTTTAGGACAAGAGAGATCCTTAGAGAAAAATAAATAAATAATTTTTATATTATAAAAAATAATATCAAAGTAATTCCGAAAATTTCTTTAAATCGTTTTTTGTTAATATCCAAGCTTTTATTTCAATTTTATATTTTTTTAATGATATAATTATTTTAATATTTACATTTGATTACAATGGTACATAATCGTTTAAATAAAAACATAAATCCTATTTATAATTCTTTTGTGCTATAAACTTATGTATTTTTGGTTTAATGGAAATTTCATTTTTATGACGCGTGTCATGGTAATGTTTTTTAAATTGTATTAGATTTTTATTTTTAAATATATTAGAGGAAATTACCTATAAACAAACTAAAAACAATAATAGTCTTTGACAATCAAATACTGATATCTATAAACCCTACACACATACATCCTATGTAAAACATAGCGTATATAATAAAATCACGAAGTATGTCATATATTTCGGCTTTATTTACCAATCAGTTATTGTTATCAATCATATTGGTATTAAAAGAATAGCCCAAAATGCAAGTAAATAGAAAAACACAAGAGAAGCGGTGAAATTTTTAATTAATTTTAAGCATTTGCATTATTATGAATTATCCTACAGTAGGGGAGAGCGTGGTGTGTTGGCGGGAGGGAGAGTTGGCGGTCTTGAATTTTCAGGCCTAAGCTAAGAATTTGGCAACGTGTAAATATCACCATGCGGTGCATGTGGGAAGGTCACTTGGATACACAGAGCCGGAAACCAAAATCAGTTCGTATTTGCTTTCGTGTAGTGATGTTGTTATTTTACCTGTACGAGCAAATTTTATGGCCGTGAAGAAAAAGTCGTTTTTCGAAAAACTGTTTCCTTTAGGATATTTGTAGATAAGTACTTTTTACCTTATGTCTTAACCAATCTTTTAGCACCATGTGCTTTTTAATTCACATGAATATTAGTTAAAATAAAACGAAACTTATTTGGAATGACGTCGGGGGCGAGTTGGCGGGAGAAACATGGGTCGTGTTGGCGGTTGAAAATATAGTTTATTTCTTTCTAGAACAACATCATGCCAAGAAGGTATACAAGAAAAACTACAAGAGCTAGTATTTCTAAAGATGTTATGATACGAGCAGCCAAAGAAGTATTTTTAAACAATAAAACCAAAGTATCTGTGTCTTAAGATACATACAAAAATAGCAGGTCTAGAGAAAATCCTATTCAGTATGTAACCTACAAGATGTGGGCTCATGAGGCCTGCACGGACACACAAAGATTTAGTTTAACCTATGTTTGCCCAAACTGTGAATCCGATGATGATTTGTAAGATTAAAAGTTTTGTTGTTTTTTGCTATTATTGATTTTTTCCAATATAACATAATGGATGATATAAGTATGTAACTTTTTTGGCTTTAATATATAAATAACTTAAAGTTTGTTTACGTAACTTGTGTGGTTTTATTTCCCCGCCAACTTGCCCCCTTCTGGGGCGAATTGGCGGTAATGACAGGTACATATATTTTTATCAACACAAATATAAATAATTATTCTAAAAAATAACTTAAAGTCAATTTAAGAATTGGAGACTACGATATATCAATTGGAGTTATAGACATTCGTATTTAAATAAAAATCGTTAAACAAAAAAAAAGAAATCCAAAAATCCCGCCAACACTCCCCGCTCTCCCCTACCATGTAGTGTTAGAGTGAATTATGGTGTAACGGTCGTATTGCCACTTATTTAATTCAAGTTTCACCCATGTGGTGTATACACTCAAAATTTCACCGAAAGTCGGAGTAAAGACTGATCAAATAGATTTTAAGTTTTTTTCCCAACAGTCAGACCAACAGACAGACCCACGTAAATGGGCAACCATGTTTTTCGTAATCTAGGGTGTTTTTTTCGTCGTGCCTTAAGATGGCAACTGATATTCCTATAAGAGGGGAGATCTGGAATGCCCATCTAACTTTAGACCGATCTCATTGCTTCCTACATTGGCTAAAATTACTGAAAGACTAGACTAAAACGTTTTCTTAGTTTTCTCAATAGGCATAAGGTACTGAGGGAGGCCCAGTTTGGATTTCAAACATCTAAATCGACAAACGATCCATATATTCGTTTTTGGAGCATTTGTATATTTCGCTGGATAATGTAGAGGTTGCTGCGGCAGTGTTCTGTGACCTCGCAAAGGCGTTTGATTGTGTAGGTCATGGGATACTGCTGGGTAAGCTTGAAGTTTATGACTTTAGAGGGACATCTCTGAAGTGGTTTCAATCATATTTATATAATGCTCGTTCTGAGAGTAGAAGGGTGACCTCGGGAATCCCTCAAGGATCCGTGTTGGGCCCCTTACTGTTTTTGTTGTATCTCAACGATTTGCCTAACCTTGGCATAGCCGGCAGATTCACCATGTTTGCTGACGATACAACTATTGTGCGACATAACGGAAATTTTGCTCAGTTGGAGGAAATTATCAGAGATACGAGGATCGGGGAGTGGTGTAGTGCCAACTTGCTAACACTGAGTGTTTCTAAAACGAGTCTTATGTGCTTCAAGTGTCAAATTAACAACATTAGAATGGATACTGAGACATTAGGTGGGTCGGTGCCTTACAAATTTCTTGGACTGCACATAGACTCAAAACTAAAATTCGATCAGCATCAATGTGTGTAACAAGATAGCGAGAGGTTGCTATGCTCTGAGGGTTGTTTTACGGGAGCTTTTTAACATTCTAGTAGCACGGAATGTATACTTTGCTTTATTTAAATCACTCCTACGATATTGGTTGTGCTTTTGGGGTTCCTGTTCAGATTATATATTTAATATGGTTTTTGTACTGCAAAGGACAGCTATTAGATACATATGTAAGGCTAAGCCTGGAGACTCGTACCGACCTCTTTTTTCTCTCATAAAATTTTAACATTGGCGGGTTTGTTTATACTGGAAACTGTATGCCTGGTACATAAGAAGTTTAAAAACGAAATTATATTACCATCACCTTATGACTCTAGAACCAAAACGCTGACAATTCCATCTTCGACATTGGATAAAAACTCTTTAATATATTATAAAGGTAGGAAACTTTTTAATCGCCTGCCGGTTCGTATAAATAAATTAATCAGAAAACGCTCGGACCCGTATATTTTAGTTATCAGGGGGACATATTTTTTAGTACTTTCACCCACCGCGCTTGAACCCCTAAGCCCTTCATCCTTAAAATCTTAAATGGAAGGGGGTCGAGTGATACCTTATTTTAAAAGGAATTTAATTGCCATTGCTCGTTGAAATCTGGTGAGTAGTTTCTGAGAAATGAGACCTTAAAAAATTAAAATTTAAAAGCAACGAAAAGCATTTCGGGGGTTATTTGTCGGCACTCATACACTATTCGTTGTCGCAAGTCTTCTAAAGAATTGGGCTCGGTTGCGTAAATTTTTGTTTTCAAATGTCCTCGCAAGAAAAAGTCCAGTGGAGATAGATCAGGAGATCTTGCAGGTCATTCACTAGGACCTCGTCTCCCAATCCATCTTCCTGGAAAATTGTCATCCAGATACTGCCTTTTAAGAAATGCATGGTGTGGGGTGCCCCATCTTGCTTAAAAATTAGATTTTCTGGCCGATGACGGTCATCTTCTTCAATAGCATTTGTTAAAGCAGGGTCAATAGTGGTACTCTAGGTACAGTTCAATAGTTAAATTGACAGGATTGACGGCCCGATAATACGGTCCCCAAAAATTCCAGCCCACACATTGAATTTTTCTGGATGTTGAGTATGTACTTCCCTAAAGATTCTAGGGTTGGAATTCGACCAATACTTACAATAATTGTGTCGAGTGACTGTACCGTGAAGGAAAAAAGAGCATTCATCTGAGAAATTAATGTTAAAATCAATTTGTGAGGACCGCGCGCTCTATATCATACAGGGTTTTGGCTTTACGTGTCCAGGCAAATAATTTCTGGAACATTACGCCAATACATGCATACTTTCGGTGTTGTTGAAAAAATGTTTAAAACACCGATAAAAGGTAAAATTTAAGTTTACAAAATATAAAATTGATTCGTTATCAACTGTAATATCTCAAGAGCATTGATAACTACGAGAAAATTGTATTACAGATTTCGAAAACACGTTACTTGAAAACAGCCCTATGCCATAGTAACATGCTTGAGGAAGATGTAATAAAATTTTGAGTTATTTATCAATGCTCGAGGGATATTCGGCGAGAAAATTTTTTGAATTTTTTTTATTTAAAATTATTTATTAAAAGAACAATTAGAAAAATTAAAACTAGATGCGGATGACGTATTCGATTCCATTGAAGAGGTGTTTCCAAGCATATTGTTGATTATGTTGTTATGATGGTCTTGATCAATATTTAGATATGATTGTATGGAATTAGCATTAGCTTGTCCTGCAATTTTTAATAATTGATATTCTTGTACTCCGCTTTTAGCCAGCTGACTAACTGCAGTATATCTGTTGGAGTGGTTTTGTCCTCTTTTTATCCAAACCTATTGCTTCAGCAGAAGATTTTGTTCACTCGTTAATTAATATTTCTACCTATTGGCATATTATGGTACCAGTTATCGATTCCTGTCTTCCAGTGGCGATTTGATCTTAAAAGACTCTATTTGTTTTAATGTGTGTGCCCCGTTTAGATAATAATTTGAGAAATAGTCTGACGGGACATGCGGCATTCTTATTGTTTCGCCCAATCCTTAAGAATCAATGCCAGTCCTTCCACTGTACGATTTTCCAAGTATACTTTTTACTATTAACAATATTTTCTGGTGTATTTTCTTCAATAATTTTGTCGATTGAAGCACTGGTTTGTTCACCAAATCGTGATGAAAGTGATGACATTTTAAATTGTTAGTAATAACTACCAATGGGCTGATATTATATATTGTAAAGTTATTGTCATTGGTTGCTTTTGCACACGTAATTACAAATAGACGAAATTAATTCGATTGGTGTTATGTCAAAAAAATTTCTCTTCAATTTATTACTTAAGATTTGTAATTAAATTAAATAGAAAATATTAATTTTATGCCTGATAATAAAAAAATGTAAGTGAATGAAAGAAAATATTACATGACACACGTTCTTCAAGCAACGGTATGTTAATTTGTTTTTCTGTATAATTTTTTAGGCTGTTAATGATTTCGTGTTCTAATGGGAATGTTACTTATTTATTTTACTTGAATTTTGGATTATAATCAACACTTGGAGAAAGTGAAAAAGTTATTAAGTTTCTTAAGATACTTAGCCAAGGTAAGAACACAGGAATCTGAGCTTTTCTAACAAAGTGCGTAGTATAAGAACTACTAAATCCTAAACTTTTTACTGAATCCCGGTGTAAAAATCCAAAACGAATTTTGAACAGGGTGTTGAAAGTGCTATTTTTTGTACCCTAATAGTGTATTTTTTAACTAAAAAATATGCTGACAGACAAAATTAATACAGTAAACCATAACTTGTTATCCCGTTTGATAGAATAGTATATTGTACAACGAGCATGGAATGACATGCATATCCTACGAGTATGACGTTTGCAGCACGATGCCGCAGGCGAGTGCTGCAAATCATACGAGTAGGAAATGGTCATTCCATGCGAGTTTTACACTATACTTTTTCTACGAATGTTACTGTTAATAAAATGGGATTAGTAATATTTTTCTTTTTAAGATGTCAAAAAATGTCAATGAAATTATAAAGATTTTGACGCGGCACCGGTCAACGCCACCTTTGTAAAAAATACCCGTGCACAATGGGAAATTTGTAGTTCAATCACCATGGTGATTGAAGCACAATGAAAATGTGTAAAACACAATGCACCATGTTCCGAAATTACTATTGAACATACAATAAAGGTTTTTATTAACATTCGTAGAAAAAAAATATTGTAGGTATTCATAAAAAAATCACCTCTTGAGAGCTTTCTAGAACTTTACGTTTTGGGATCTTCAGATCACGAAAAACGTCCGTCGGTCTGTCTATCCGTCGGTTTGTTGGCGCGTAAAATCTTCGCATTCTATAGTAATTGCGTTATTTTAGTATAGTTTATCAATTTGTAAAAATGCCAAGTAACTGAGAGCCGATCCCAAAATGGGGCATAGAGTAGGCCAGATTGAGAGTAACCCCGAAATCTTAGATCGCTCTAAAATGTGAATAGACATCTCCCTCTTGTTTATAAATCAGTGAAAGCACCCTGCAGATGCTATTGGGCAGGCGCGGCCCGTGAAATTTTAAAGTTGTATATCTCTGTTGCGACTTATGGGACCCACGCCAAATTCAGGTCTTTTACTAGTGAGCCTACTAGGAATGTTTTGGTAAAGAAAAAAATTATTTTGTAATTTGCAAAAATAAGTTGAATTTTTGAATTGACCCACCAGGGTAAAAAATTAACACGCTAAGGTATTTTATTTATTATTTTTTCTAAACAAATTTTACATCATCTTGTCGACAATTCTTAAATTTTAAGAGAAAAAAATGTGTTAGTAGAAAGTTATAGTCATTTAAATTTTTTTCAACCGAAATATGATTTAAATTTTCGGTTACAAAATATTCAAATGACTATGACTTTCTACTAACACATTTTTTTCTCTTAAAATTTAAGAATTGTCGACAAAATGATGTAAAATTTGTTTACAAAAATAATAAATAAAATACCTCAGCGTGTTAATTTTTTACCCTGGTGGGTCAATTCAAAAATTCAACTTTTTTTCGCAAATTACAAAATAATTTTTTTCTTTGCCAAAACATTCCTAGTAGGCTCACTAGTAAAAGACCTGAATTTGGAATGGGTCCCATAAGTCGCAACAGAGATATACAACTTTAAAATTTCACGGGCCGCGCCTGCTATTGGGGACCTAAAATATTTGTCAAGTCTGTTTTCTCTCCGACGCCTTCATTCTAAAAGATAAATCAAATTTTTATCCTAATCAACAATCTCTTGAATTCAATGCTTTTCTTGATTACGTGGAAAATTTTTTGGGATAAGTAATTAAATTTAAAAATCGAAGCACTGATCACATACATATATTAAAACTTTAATAAATAGATTTTATCATTAAATTAAAAATTATAAATGCCAAATTACAGCAAAATGGAACACAAAAAATAAATAAAAGCAATTAGTGGCCGTTAAAACTGTCAAATGTTAAATAGGCATAAACATTTCATTCATCTTTACTTTTAAATATGCAAAAATATCTCATTTTATTTTGGGTCAGTTAAGAGGAGCAGATACGCTTTCTCAGTTTTAAACCAATTAATTATATTATAATATTCATCTTAAAGTTGTCTTGACAAGTTGTATTGTATACTTTCTTGGCATCCCAACTCCCCTGGTCTCTACCCAATAGATTATGGGATCGGATGAATGAAAACTCAGCAGATAGCCTTTTCCAGCATGTACTTCGTTAGGGTCAAGGGATACAATGAAAGTAGTCTGAAACACACTAACTCGAGAAGATATCAATCTGCCTAAAAGTAATGTCCATGTAAATTCCCTAGACGTACACCTACGTCACCTACCCACTTTTGTTATTTTAAGAACTTTCTGTGTTTCGTTTGACCCCAAATTGTTATTATGTAAATACAAGGGAGAATCTAGAGTTTTCTAACCACCTGAAGATATCTTATACAATAAGTACAAATTAAATAATGCTATAACATCTATTCTCGAGGGTGTCTGTCTGTTATGCTAGTTGCCGTATTTTTTCTACCTCAGATAACAAAATACTTATTCAGACAGCAATAAACTACCAAAAAAAGAAAAGAAAACTAGTACGTAGAACTGCTTCAGCAATATAAAGTAGGCAGCGGCATCTCTTAGAGTTTGCAGCAATTCGAGTAGCATAAAAGCATAGAGTACTAGAAGGCAGGTAGGTACAAGCATGTTCCCTTATTCCATATTGATGAGAACTAAAAAGTTCGAAATTAGTCTGCAGGTAGCATTCTACCAAAAAAGCTTCCTTTTAAAAGCTTTTATTTAACTTCACCTGTTGGTATGTATGTATGTATGTTTGTTAGAATGTGTAGGTCAAATATTGCAATCAAAATTTCGACTAGTTCTAATTAAGTTAGAGCTTTGGAATTTTGTCCGGTTGGGTATAAGTGTATAAGTCCGGTAACAATTCAATATAGTATATTTAATATTGTTCAAAATCCAATTTGGCGGACGCCCCAAGATGGCGGATTACCGTTTTCTTTACAATCCCCTTGATATGGGTATCAAATGAAAGGGTTTGACAAGTAGAATACGATAAGTTATGTGACGTCATTCTAAACCCAATATAGCGAACGCCACAAGATGGCGGATTACCTTTTTTTTCACAACCCCCTTGACATGAGTATCAAATGAAAGGGTTTGACGAGTAGAATACGATAAGCCATGTGACGTCATGCTAAACTCACTATTATGGCGAACGCTACAAGATGGCGAATTACCTTTTTCTTCACAATCACTTTGATATGGGCATCAAATGAATGGATTTAACGAGTAAAATATGATAATCTATGTAACGCCATTCTATATCCAATACGGCGGACGCCACAAGATGGCGTATTACCTTTTCCTTCACAATCCCCTTGACATTTGTATCAAATGAAAGGGTTTGACGATTAGAATACGATAAGCTGCGTGACGTCATTCTAAACCCAATATGGCGGACGCCACAAGAGCAGAATACGACAACAGGTAAAATTTCTAAATAGGTTAAGACGTAGGTAACTAAAAATATAAAAATAAAATCTTGTAAAAAATAAAAAATTTAAATAAAAATAAAAATAAAAACAAGCCTTTATTATTTAGATGTACTAAAACGAAAAAAAAAATAAGTATAGTTTTTCATTGTGGCAATGCTAAATGATAATTATAAGCGGACGTATTTCGCATGGGTGGATCCTAAATCCTATCCTAAAAAAACAAAAGTAGTATCAAAGTTATCACTGAAACAGATATAATATATTATGTTAAATTTATTGTCTTAAAAGCTTGTCGTATGAACAGAAAAGAAAAAAATACATACTTCGGTACTTACAACTTCTGCCACACAAAATTAATACCTGTATGAACTTTTCGTGCGCGATGAGCTTTTAAGACAAACAATTTAACATAATATATTATATCTGTTTCAGTGATAACTTTGATAGTATTTTTATTAGGACCCACCCACGCGAACTACGTTGGCGGGGCGGGCGTATATATAGCAAAATAGGGACCATGAAATATTGTCTAAAACTTTTTTCTGTCAATAATATTTTTCGAAACCCATTTTTTTAAAAGAAAAATTTCCGGACACTCACATGCTTTAGAAATTCACAAACACCGAGCCTATTTTTGAAATAACAAAAACCCGAATTTCAGTTATAAATAAGGAATTATTTTGGTGTATAGGTAATATACCTGGATCAGTATCTTTCTCTCTATTCGGCGAATATTTGCCGTGGTGGACGGTCACTCATCTGGCTTTCATCCTATTAATGCGGGCAAACCCCAAGGTTCAGTTCGGGCATCAACAAACCAACTTCTATGACCTGCTCTCTTCAACTATCAAGCCCATCTACAGTTACACTGACGATAGTACTCTTCACTCGAACATTCATTTTTCCAGACAAGTCTCGAATCAAGAGCTGGATAACAGATGCAGATCCATAAACCTGTCCCTTTCCAAAGATCTTCAATTAATCTTAGACTGGAGTGCCAGAAACCTTGTTTAGTTCAACCGTTGAACTAAACAAGGTTTTTGGCACTCCAGTCTAAGATTAATTGCAGATCTTTGGAAAGGGATGTTTATGAATCTTGGCCTTACCACAGTTATTGAGAATTTTGCGTTATGTGAGAAATTCACAATATTGTATGCGGTACGGAGCCATCTATACGCAAGTCGAACTCGCACTTGTTTATTTCACACAATCATGTCAACGCCCATGAATTAAATTATTTTTGTCAAATACCGTATACCTACTTATTTCCAGCCTCGACGCCTCTGGTGACAGACCAAAAGTGGCCGGTCTTGCTCATCAATGACCCAGTCCTTACAAGAAAACTCCCTTCTCTCGTTCATCGCCGCACTGTTGGGGATTTGTCCCTTTTCTTCCAATATGTCCACGGATTTTGCTTTGAAGGACTACCCACTATAATGCCCCCCTTAAGGCGGCATTTTCCACGTGGCGTCCATGTTGGCCCACTCAATTTCATTTTGACATGGTTTTCCGGCTTTAAAATTTTTAACAATAACGTTATAAGTATATTAAGTGTACCTTCATATCCTGCAAGCAATTTTTAGTCAATTAAGTATTTAAAGTTTCAACGTGTATAATGATTTCATTCAGAAGATCAATATGTTAAAAGATCTATGGTGAGATTTTTTCTATCACTTCTATCAATATTCTTTGTACATATTGTTTTTCCTAAAATAAGTCATAACATATCTTCGAACTTTTAGTAATATGTTAAAAAATACCTATGGAATATAAGGCTATAGGTACTTAACATACTTAATGTTATACTTTAATGTCATTATTAAAACTTTTAAAGCCGAAAACCCATGTCAAAAAGAAACTAAGTTGGCCAACATGGTCGCCACGTGGAAAATGCCGCCTTAACTGTTCCCAACAGAACAACAAGAGGCGTGGTACGTACACTATACACCCCTTTACTATCCAGATACAAAAGTCTAGAACAATCCACTTCTCCCGCTAATTCATACCTATTGTCTCCAGAATATGAAACAAATTGCCTGCAGATGTTTTCTCGTCCCCTTTCAACCTCCAATCCTTTAAATCCCGTGCCACAGATTACATTTGCCTTCTCTTCAGACACCCGGCGGTACGTTAGTAGGTACTTAGACTTGAAGCCTACGTGGGTTGTGTGAGATAAAAAAATAAAAAAATAATTTCTAATTTAGTGCAATATCAGACTGTCAAATGACAAAAACTTTTTCTCTCTACTGTACACCGGAATAATTCCTTATTTTTTAATACAATGGTGCGCTTGTATGAGACGATGAAATTCAACCCACCTTGCGTTGGCAACCGAATGCAATTTCAGATGGCACACACTGAGTAAACTATAGTCTATCCACTGAACGTACGGAGTAATCACGAGCAGACAAGGCGGTGCCAGACGGCCCGGTTTACACTGCACAAGTACTTGCAGAAGTGATAATGCGAAAATCATCAGTGGCGTAGTATATAGGTAAATTAATGAAAATATATTAATTTATTTTAGAAGGTTTGCCACAATATAATGGTTAATATTATAATAGTGACTTTACTACTAAACTAAGCAGGCTGAATAATTGAAATGATTTTCTTTGTGCTGTGGACTTTTGTTGTGCCACGATGCCAGATTAACTCGATAGGATTAAATTCACAATGGTACGGCGGCAGGCGTAAAATTCTGCGATTGGTGGATTTGGCCAGTTCATCAATGACATATTTGTCAGCACCTTTATTTTCTTTAACAAGAGTTAATAATTCTGCCTTGACCATATCTTCCTCGAATGAAATAATATGCCTTCTTAGCCATTCTTGTATTTCGGCCTTTCTTGTTCCGGTGTTCGGAGCTTTATCAATACGTCTACTGTGGTACGAAGCATTATCCATAACAATGACAGCGTTCTCTTCTAGATGGCTTAGAATATTTTTGAACCAATTTTCAAATAAATCAGCATTCATGTCTGCGTGGTAGTCACCCATCTGCTTTGACTCAAAAACTAATGAGCCGCCTTCTACGAAGCCGCCATCGGATCCGATATGTAAAATAATCAGGCGTTTCCCTTTACCTGAAGGATTTTTTAATCCTGTCGAAAGATCTTCCAGAAAGGCTTGCCAGGGATGCTCTATTGAAGCATCCACCCATACTTTAGTAACAGTGTGTCCCGCATTGACCCAAGTCTCGTCTAGGTAATATATCTTCCTACCTTCCCTTTCCCTTCCCTTTTTCATAAACGGACAAAGATCGTTTTATCCGTTTCTTTGGTGGTAATTGAGGCTCATTCAATACGATATTCATAGTGAATGTTACTTATTCAAATAGAGCTGCCAGATATCCCGATTTTAAAGAAAGCACACCGAAAAAAGAAGCAACACAATATTTTTAAAAAGCACTCAACCAACAAACAAAATTATAGACCGTACGCCATAGAACTCAGAATATAAATGAAACACCCGCACCAATTGAATATTGTAGGGTGTAAAGAGGACCGCTTAAATTCCGAAAATTTGACCTGATTTTACCTGAACCTGAATATCAGGTAGTTCTGTTACTCCGTACGTTCGGTGTACAGACTATAGTTGGCACGAACCACTACTTCTCACCAATCCATCTACTTATCCAGGTTATAAAGGATTGATTTGCATTCTGGTTAAAAGTTTTAACCAGAATGCAAATCAACGTTTAACTGTGGTTTTAACTTAAAACGTTGTCGGTTCTTCAGCAACCCTGGGTCCTGCTTGATCAAGGTTAGAGGCACAGACATCGCGATATCGGATGGGCACCTCGATTAAAATCAAATATAGTGCTTTTTTCTCTTAAGGTATTTGACGGTCTTTCTCGTATAAGGCACTAGCTCAAAACCTATTCCTTGCCTTTCTCAATATTTTACCTATGGACCGAAAGAATTCCTTATTTTAGGTAATTACTGAGTTAACAGAAAAGATAGAAAAAACGCTTCTAGATTTACGAACAACCCTGGTATTTCCTAAAACCTTAATTGAATTGCAAATGCAAAAGAAAGCTTTTTATGCTTTTTTAAGCACCGAGGAAGCCAGAATAATGTTAGTTGCACTTGAAAGCGTTTGTAGTATAATACTGAATTCTCTACAAATTAAAACAATAAAATTTTATGTATATACAGTTTCTTTACGATCTGAAATAGTTTACTTGTAAACATTGCCTTCGGATTAGCGCTACGGTAAACATGTTACATATTTCGCAAATATTTTTCTAAAGGTTTGTTTAGAAGTTCATTTAATTAGTGTGTACATGTTGCAGTCTGAAATGGTTGTTAATAGTTTATATTGTAAATTTCTTGGTAAGTAGTATATTATAAAACTAATGTCGGGTGTTCAAAATTGGACATTCACCACTGGACTTCAGTTGGTCGTATGTAGTTGTAGAGGCCTGCAGAGTTCGTTGTGTGGAGAATACCCAAGATTTTGAACCTCAAAGTAAACTGTTGTTTTTAATAAGCTCTTTTCAAACCATATTTGAAACTAATTCTCATGTAAATGTCCGTTATTTTTCAATCATTTTTTTACTTATGTGTTGTGATAAAACCAATTAAATATTTTTAAAATTTTACCTGCCAGGTAATTCCCTTTTTTGTTTTCTTATAAAATTTTAAAAAAATATCAGACAGAACCAGCTTTAAGTTCGTTACATTTTTTGGAAAGTTTTACATATACGATGCTAATAATTCTTTAAACACTTTTTATACAGTGCGGCCCAAAAATTTCCCCACCCCTTTTATTTTTGGAACTGGTAAACATAAAAATTTAAAATTTGGTATACTTCTATAACAATATAAGTACTACTTTTTGAGATAAATTTTACACTTCAAGATGGCTGTTGAGAGCTATTTCGAAAAAAAATATTTAAAAAGGGGGTTTTGTATTACATCATTTGAAAGGGCGTGTGTAAAACTTTGAGAGCATTAATAGAATTAGGAAAAAAATGACGGCGTGTCATAATTTTAGCACTTGGATATTCGTAAAAAATTTAAGAAAAACTAAACTTACCTTTTTACGGCAAAAATGCGTTGAAAATGTTCTCCGTGTACTTCCAAACAGTAAAATTACCTTTTTGAGAACTCCTAGCAACCATTTTCAACCATCAATATTGCGACAGGCAGCTGTTAATGTTTGTTGTAACTCCAAAAAAGAGTTCGGCTCTGTTACATACACTTTTTGTTTTAGATAGCCCCATAAAAAAGCTCTAGAGTGGTAAATCGGACTACCTGGCAGGCCATTCGGCAGGATCTGACCAATCCAACGATCGAAGTAAAGTGTCCAAATATTGCCTTACATTTCTGCTAAATTGGAGGCGTGCACCATCCTGTTGGAGGACTAATTCCATGTCAAATTCATCAGGATTCCCTACAAGTATTGCAATAATTAGAGGCTCTGCTGTAGTTTACAATATGTTTAAATACAGGTCTCCTGTCAAATTTTCATTTAAAAAAGATGCCCAACAATATTGTTCTCCAATATTCCAGCTTTGGGCTTTTTTTACATTAAAACTTGTCAGCAGACCTGTATCTTAACATGTTAGAAACTACAGTAGAGCTTCTCGTTCCCTTAATACTTGAAGATAATCTTGGTGAATTTGATATGAAACCAGTTTTTCAACAGGATGGTAAGCCTCAATTTTAGCAGAAGCTTAAAGCAATATTTGGATATTATTTACCACGGATTGTTGGATTAGTCGTCGAGGTCCTACCAAATGGCCTGTCAGGTTGCCAGATTTAACACCCTAAGAGTTTTTTTGGTTCTATCTAAAGCAGAAAGTGTATGTAATACAGCCGAACTCTCTATTGGAGTTACAACAAATATTAACGGCTGCCTGTGGCAATATTGATATGGGTATATTTGAAAATGTTCGTCAGGAGTTCTCAAATAGGTTAATTTAATGTTTAAAAATAAACGGAGAACACTTTCAATACCTTTTACAGTAAAAAGGTAAGTTAAGTTTCTTCTTAAATTTTTACGCACTATATAATATACCTTTAGTGCATGCGCCAATTAGATTTAGGAAACACAAATGGGGTAGCCTGCGGCCCTCTCCTTAGGGGAAATACACTCTGCAAGTTATCACTTTAAGGTTATAGCCACTAAACGAAAGTTTCTATCTTCTGTTTTCTTAACATTTTGGGTCCTTTAGTAAAATCTGACGGAACCCAATTTGAAAATGCGTTATTGTCTTGTTTAAGTACCTACATTTTCCATAAATTTTGTGATTTCAAATCTTAAGCTTTTTCCATCCTTTCTAGTCGTATATGATTCGTATAATATATGATTTATCTTCACATTTTAGGGTAGCACATATCATAAATATTTAAAAAGTTATGGTTACTAGAATTCTTTAGATTTCTTTATGATTTTTCGGAAAAGAGCACGGAAAATGTTCGAATCACTGTTTTTCTAAAGTGTAATGTAGAGTTTAACAAATGGGGGTAATTCCAGAGACGGCTTCTAACCTAGTTGGAAATAAAATTAGGATTCGATTTGAAAATAAAATACAAATATTTATTTACCCACATTGTGTTATTTGAAAGTGCGAGATACGAAAATATCATACAGGGTGTCTGAAAAGTCTTAGCATGGGCAAATATCTTTACTATTAATAAAGATAGCAACACCAAATTTTAGTTGTACCTTATTGGTTAGTAAATCTACTTTTTTACGTAATTTGACTCTTTCAACCCCCTTGGGGGGTTACGCTAGCGAGTTGAGGTCCAAAATTTTGGATGCAAACCTATGCCGTGTGGCCTCTTCGTTTAAAAGTCTTCAAAAAAGAAACATTGTTTTAGTATTTTAGTATTTATTTATTATTGTAATCCATTTTTAAATGGCAAGCCTATAAAAATTATAACTCGTAAATCGTATAATCGGGCGGGGCACAAGTCGACCATTAGTCGGCCACTTGTGCCAAACAGTACAAGTCGGCGCTGCTATTTTTTGTTTTGTAGGGCACTTTTTTCTAACTTTTTTCCAACTTTACTTCTTCATTTGTCGTTTTTATAAGTTTTGTTTTTTGACATCTGCGCAGTAGACCAAAATGCGTACCAAGCGCAAACCGAGCGTGCTAGACATGCGCACGGAATTTCAGGAGTTGGACTTTGGTGTCTACATTTGAACCCATTCATTTTTCAGAATATATCTCCAGTAGTTAAGGTACCACTACGTATTTAGACAACAAAGTACATCCCCTGAAATTTCGTGCGAATGTCTAGCCCTCTTGGTTTGCGCGTGGTACGCATTTTGATCAATGGTAAAACTTTTTCCCCAAGTTTTTTTCGACTGTATTTTTCGTTATTTGCCACCGCGCAGATAGCAAAAAAAGAAAAATAAAATCGAAAGAACTTGGGAAAAACGTTATAAAGTTAAATACGCAGTGGTACCTTAACTACTGGAGATAGATTCTTAAAAGTGAATGGGTTCAAATGTAGACACCAAAGTCCATCTCCTGAAATTCCGTGCGCATGTCTAGCACGCTCGGTTTGCGCGTGGTACGCATTTTGGTCTACTGAGCAGATGTCAAAAAACAAAACATATAACAACGACAAATGAAGAAGTAAAGTTGGAGAAAAGTTAGAAAAAAGTGCCCCACAAAACAAAAAATAGCAGCGCCGACGTGTGCTGTATGGCACAAGAGGTCGACTAATGGTCGACTTTTGCCCCGACCGATTATACGATTTACGAGTTATAATTTTTATAGGCTTGCCATTTAAAAATGAATTACAATAATAAATAAATACTAAAATACTAAAACAATGTTTCTTTTTTGAAGATTTTTAAACGAAGAGGCTACACGGCATAGGTTTGCATTCAAAATTTTCGACCTCAACTCCCTAGCGTAACCCCCCAAGGGGGTTGAAAAAGTCAAATTACATAAAAACGTAGATTTATCAACCAATAAGGTACAACTACAATTTGGTGTCGCTATCTTTATTAATAGTAAAGATATTTGCCCATGCTAAGACTTTTCAGACACCCTGTATGATATTTTCGTATCTCGCACTTTCAAATAACACAATGTGGGTAAATAAATATTTGTATTTTATTTTCAAATCGAATCCTAATTTTATTTCCAACTAGGTTAGAAGCCGTCTCTGGAATTACCCCCATTTGTCAAACTTTAGAATAAGTACTGGAATATTATTAATATCTCGAAAACGAGTGTACTCATCAGGTGCGTCGATATTGGCTGACTTATTTTGCATTTTAAATTGTATTAAATGAGAATTTGCTCTGAATTAAATTTCTTTGGAGATTTGTTTCTGTTAGTATGATTCTTAAACATATTTATTGTTGTACTATTCAATACAGTAAGTAATAAATATTTTTGAAGTTGTTCATATCGCCTAAGCGCATATTTCTTAAGATGGTTTATGTTTATCTTAGAAAAACATAGTGCATAAAGATACTAAATTGGTTTGATAATTTTTTTACTCATTGGAATATTATATTTTTCGAAGCATGTTTGTACTTCGACAGTTTTTAATTGTGATCACTAGGATTAGTAAACACGGTGCCTAAATTTTTTAAAAGTAAGAGATAATTTACATAACACTAAAAACACTTTCCAGTAAATATTCTCCTATAGCAGGTGACTTCTACGAACGCTTGTTACCTGTTCCCACCTGTACTCACCCACGATTTTGTGTTGGGGGAGCTGATTTGCCTTAGGGGCTGAACAATGAAATTCGGTGGGGTTTTTTAATTAGTAGTGCACTTTTTAAATTTTTGTGTGTCTAAGATGTTGGTTTGCGGGGGGGCTTCAGCCCCCAACCCCCCTTCCCTGGGTGCGCCACGGGTTCCCACCGCCAAGCATGTCGATGTCCTGACATGTCGATGTATTGACGCGCTGCGCTGGACGGTGCAGCCGCGAGTCGCGACCACGTATATATAACCAAAAGTTATTAACATAGCCAATGCAAATTAGTCGCTCAATGCAAAAATATCCCCGACAAGCGATTTGAATCGGGCCGGTGGAGTTTGCGCAGTAGGATGTAACTCTTATCGATCGCCACGAAAGTAAACAGAACGTGACCAGAACCGGCCCGGCGTTGTTTTTGTTTATCGTTAGGTATTTGGTAGGTTACTCGTCGCCAGCTTTTATTTGGTTGGTATCTTCAGTGTGGTTTTTGTCATTGTGGTTATTATTTCCAAGGTTCGGGTGCTATTTATTTATAAAACGTTACTTTATACATTTGTATAGACTTTGTTAATGAATAGTTGAGACCCGGTTATTTGCAATATTGACATCGACAAGTAACTGCGCAAACTCGACGGGCCCGGATCAGATGACCACATTGGGGACATAATTGAAGTATGGCATTAGCAATATATTGGTTATACAGGGTATCTCAGAATTTCCTTAACAAGCAATATCTCAGTTATTATAAAAGCTAAAAAGTGATCCAAGAGGGGTTGGTTAGGATATCGAATTTACTTCCACAAAAATACCCTACAAACGATTTTTCATTTTTCTGTAAAAATAGAATCCTTGCATCATTTCACAACATGCTGTGTATCATTTTTGAGGTTTCCGAAAAAAAGTTGGCAAAATTAAATTTTGTAAAATAAGTATTACCCACTGTGAATTACCGATAATAGAATTACGAATATCAATAATGTACACAATTTTCTTTCATACTAACCTAAAATTAACGTTTTCAATTTTAGCATATTATTCTTAATTTGAATTGATATTCGTCAATCAATTATCGGTAATTCACGGTTTTATCAACTTTTGTATCGGGAACCTCAAAAATGAGACACTGCATGCTCTGAAATAAAATAAGGATTCTATTTTTGCAGAAAAAATAGGGGGTGCCATTTGGAAATAAAGGAGTGGAGTGGATTTTTGGGGGTTGACATAATGAAAAATGGTTTCGAGGACATTTTGTGGAAGTCCATTGGGTATCCTAACCAACCCCGCTTAGATCACTTTTTAAGCTTTTATAATAATTGAATTACGAAAATTCTAGGAAACCCTGTATATTATGTGGTCGCGACACATCGCGGTAGTTATAGTGTCGGCGCCTATGGTGGTGCTGGCACTCTGAGTTACGAGCCCTAGTGATCACTGACCGGAATTATTTGATAATAGATCATACGGGACGGAATGAAATATAAGTAAGTGCGAGCTGAGCTGCAGGTAACAGAGACTCTTCATTTTAAAGCAGTATTCCAAATTCCACGCCCATTACTACTTTTTTTGTTTTTTTAACGGCCTTGTTTCACAGATATTTTCTCAGCTTTTATCCGCGACTTCGCGTGGATTTCGGGTTTAGATAAATTTATTTTTCGGTGTATTTTTATTTAATCCTCACACAAATCGCTAGACAGTTAGTAACAAAATGAAGTAAATCAATAATCAATTACATTTTATCGTTGAAACTGTTTTCGTCACACAACATGGTCCTTTTTATATTTTAAATGCTTCAGCGCCATCTGTAGACAATATGGGTATGCGACGATATCCATAGGATATCCTGCTTTAAAATATCATGGGTTGCAAATAATATGTGTGGTTTGTGAACGAATATTATTGGCCTTAAGGGGGACAATGCCCTTATAGATAATTTCTTCTCGATTTACTTATTATGCTGTGGTGATTAGAGTGAGTCGAGTCAGTTCTTCATGTATAGATAATATTTTTTTAAATTTACCTCTTCTGTACTTATGAGCCCGGTGTTCTACTCGGATCATATGTATCAGTCGTGTGAGTTTGTTTTTTACTTCAGATGAAAATTAAGTTAAATATACCTACAGAAAAAATTTAAATGATGTAAATATGGATATGTTATATAATAAACCCAACCCAACCCAACCCAACCTAAGCAAAAAATATATGAAGTGAATCTAATAACACCCTATATGTCGAATTTTTGCGGGAAAATTACAAAATAAAATTTGATGAATTTGTCTTTCTTATATGTGTGTACACTGAAAAGGCATCCATTTTTTTCATAGAAAATAACTAACCAATAGCAATGGCAAAAAAATAGTAGCACTTGTCGCTAAGAACAACTCTTAAAATCATATTATTTAGAGATTTTAGATATGTCAGTAAAACAAATAAAATATCTATTGCTCGATTAAAGAATTACTGTAGAAAGATAATAAATGTTATAATCAAAATATCATCTGTTACAGGATTACAACAAAGTAATGAAATCTGTAAAATCTTTTATTGGAAGATGGCATCAGTTTTTGTATATTTATTTTTACCGTTGGCCGGATTGACGATACTATGGAAAAGGAATGAAATATGGGCAAAATTGTGGATGAATGCTGGTCAGTATTATCTTCCAGGTACATTTTGATCAGATCCCTTGTTGGTAACTGAAAAATAATGTTACACAGTTTATTATTAGAGTTAGTGTCCTAGTTAAAATACAGGGTGCCTGATAAGTAAGGGAATTCTGCAGGAAGGGTGTAGGAAATATCAAAATAATTATAGCCAGTCGTATTTTTCACCCACCTGTCTCCCAGCAGATATCGATGCCCGAAAGCGACATTTAAAAACAGTTCTCGCTCTCTCTTAAACCTCTTTATATATCTTCCAAACGGCTATAAGTATCAGAACTAGACATAATTGTACTATTGTTTTATGCAGTCCTGTTTACACAACATACCTAGTTTTTTTTTTAAAAAATATGCAGAGTTATTACACAAGATCCTACGTACTTCTAAGCGGTCGATAAATCATAAAATCATACAAAATTCTAGTATTATTTTGACCTTCCTTACATGCTTCCGAAAGGATGTCGCATACTTATTGTAATGTTTGTTATTTTAGTAATTTCTGAGGAAGAGCATTGGTCATTACAACTCTAGCATCTAAATTCGTGGTCCCTCTAATTTATTTAAATCTATTTTATCTGTTAGTGTAAAACTATGAGCTGCTGGGGTAAAGCTTCTTTTTAGATAGCCAAATTCCTTAGTACGCCCATGGGCTAATTAAAACTGATCTTGAAGATAACTAGGAAAATCGACTGCACATGATAAATATACAGTAACTATTTATTTGCAAGCTGCATGATTTCTTTCTTATAAAGGAATTATAAAATAATTTCATAGAGTAAAAATGCGTTTAGATATAGGGTAATTAATTATTTTATTATTAAACATACATATCATTATCTAACTAATTGCGGAACAATAATGCTTCATTATAATTAAGGTTATGTTAGTATTTTAATGTTTTATTATTTAATGATTGAGTTATGCATGTTCCTCTATCTGTACTAAACAAGAAAATTTTATTATTGGTAAATATTATTTAATATTGTAAATAAAAAACATCATTTATATTCATTTCTTTTATTTATCTAAAAATGAAAATAAATGTAACATGAGACATTTAAACATAATACGTAGGTGTTAATTGCTGCTCTATTCTTATATGATGAGTTTATACAAACCAGAACATTTTAGTCTGCGAAATCCTTTTCACTTAATTCATAGTCATCTGCCGATTCTTCGGAAATAATAAATGGTTCTACAATATCTTCTACAATTTTTGTAATTTTTTAATTACATGATGCTGTGATCCCCCCAATATCCTTCGGTTTTTAATTTTAATAAATGATTAATTAATTCACTTACGTCTTTCATTATAGATTTTTTATTATTACTACCTTAATAGCCTTTCATTTATATCCATAGAGCACCATTAACAAATCCTTTGTTACTTTCAATGTTATTCTGCAACCTGCACCGGTAGGAATTTTTAAACCAATGTACAGCTTGACAGCTTGTCAAATATTGCTTTGCCTCTGAATAACACTCCCCCCCCCCCCTTATTGCACAATAGACCGGTTGCATCAGTGGGGTTAGGTACAGTTCGTAACAAAAGTGCATTCTTTTTAAAATTTATTTATGTTCTAACTATCGTGACGTGCATATCAGTATGGATTTCGGGTCTAAAGTAAAAGGAAGTGTTATCTGGGCAAAGTCGTGAAATTTTGGCAAATATTCATTTTATGTGCCAAGAAGCTGAAGCGAATAAACCCATCAAGGATTTATGTATGAGAATCTAAATTTAAAGAAACAATTTTGCATGGTTTATTTGACACCTAATATTATCGATCCACTTAGTGTATTGTCATTTTAGAAATATTGTTTTATAACAAGATATTTTCTAAAAGGCGCTTTTTTCTGCAATCAACAATAAAATTATGGTAAGCCGCTTTGTTAACTGTCCTTGTTTTTTAGTAGCATTTCACTCATTTGGAAGAAGAAAGTTGCTTCTCAATTGGGCGAAACGAAGATTGCCCCCAAACTGGTCATCTTATATGGAAACTCTATCTGGTATGTTTTTCACAGTTTAAAAAAATATTTACCAGCAATGGATGAGTGAAGAAACTTAAGCTAGCAGGCTTCATTAAAAAGAAACAAATAAATAAGTCGAATACCGAAAGTTGGTAGTTATTATGAAATTCTACTTTTTCTATCGAAATTAGTTGTGTTCCTAATCTCCTAGATCCTAAGCTAGTTTATTAAAATACCTTTACCAATAATTTCTATAATTTGTGTTGGATTTCCGAAAAACAATTTTTCGAACATTTTTTTTCGAACAACATCCGTTCCAAAAATAAACCTCTTTTGAAAAACACTTTTTTCGAATACAAACTTTTTCTAAAGTCCTTTGGATCATAATGCTTCATATTATTTTATATAGATATGAGATTTTGGTAGTTAATAAAACAATAAACAAAATAGAAATAAGCCCAAGTAGTTTAGAAGAAGACCAATTGACCAGATTTTGCAAGATACGTAAAAATCTCATTCCTAATAAAAATGTTTGCTTGGGAAATCAGTGATTTACGTTATGAAAAAATTTACTTTTTTATACAGGGAGAATAAAAAATACGAAAACGTTCTTCTGCGTAAGAGTAAACATACCTTGTTTATCACTTTCTACTAAAAAAACAGATATTAAATATGTTTTAACTTAAAACCGAAGCCGAAGTACAAGATTTAATTAAAAAATTTAAATTTTAAAAGTAACGAGTTTTATCACATTATTTTTTTAAAGTCCCAACTATTCCCTCCCACGCCTTTAACGATAGTACTAGTTTATACATATTAAACAATAATGACACCTGTGGACATGTTTGTCAATGTCTTTATTTAATAAGGCAATTATTTAATTCAAAATACTTCTTATTCAAGTGCAATTTTTAAATATTACGAACATTTCTTTAAACTCAAAAGAATATGATATAAACTAAGCAATGCAATAAAGATATCCAAATTCAAAAACCCCACCCCATATTCAACACATTTTTCTAATTGTTTTCTTAGACATCTTAAGGAATATCTAATTTCTTCCTGGAATATTAAACGAACAGCCTGGCTAATTCTGCCTTTTGGCGCATCAATATTATTTGGTATTGGATAAACAATTTTTTTTAACGGCCCCATAGAAACATATCGGTCAATGTTAAGTCGGGGCTCCTTGGGGGCCACAAAATTGGGATACTTCTACAAATCCACCTTGGACCAAATCTGCGGTGAAGCCATTACCTCGCGAGCGCAATGTGCTGGACAAGAATCTTATTGAAAATACATTTTTTGGAGAAAATTTAATAGCAAATTTTCGAGTTCATCGCTAAAAACTGTATCCAGTCTTTCTAAGCCACATATATTCTATTGCAGGTGTTATTAAAAAATATATGGGCTTATAATGCCATGAACAGATATCGTGCACCACACATTCCCTCTTGTAAAATATTGTCTTCGCCTCATTATTACTATAAATTCGGGGTTTTCCCGAGACCAGTTCCTGACATGCTGGGATGCTCTAGATCCATTAGTAGAAAATGTACATTTATCAGAAAACATAATAAACTTATAAAAATGGATATTTCCACTTAAAATTTGGTCTACCACCTGTAAAATCTGGTTTTTTCGCTTCAATTCGCGCAATGTGCTGGACAAATTTTCGAGTTCATCGCTAAAAACTGTATCCAGTCTTTCTAAGCAACATATTCTATTGCAGGTGTTATTAAAAAATATATGGGCTTATAATGCCATGGACAGATATCGCGCAACACACGTTCCCTTTTGTAAAATATTGTCTTCGCCTCATTACTATAAATTCGGGGTTTTCTCGAGACCAGTTCCTGACATGCTGGAATGCTCCAGTTCCATTAGTAGAAAATGTACATTTATCAGAAAACAATAAACTTATAAAAATGGATATTCCCGCTTAAAATTTGGTCTACCACCTGTAAAATCTGGTATTTTCGCTTCATCTCCCTATTCCAATATTTGATTCGAGCGGAAATAATTTATTTTCTTTTAAGATCATCTGAATAGGTATGAATTTTTTTCACAACTTCTAGAAGATGTTTAGCACGATTTCTAAGGAACGTTACAGGAGTTTCTCTAACAGACTGAAGAACTAAAACTGTGGCAGCATCGTTTTGGTCATATTTCTTATTCTTATTCTTCTTCTTCTTCTTCTTCTTGAAATTCAAAACCGAACTAGTATTTTTGGAACTTTTTTATTGTATTGTAGATTGTCATGTTAGATATTGGGATTCCTACAACTTTCTCGTTAAATTGTTCCATGATGTAGCGGTATGATGCTTGGCCATCCCCATACCACTGAACTATAAAAACCCTTTGTTCAGTAGATATCATTTTGATGAGAAGTATTTTAAATTAAATAATTGCTTTATTTCCATAGGCGTCATTATAGGTCGGGAGCCGGTGACACTGAAAGTACCGTCATCGCGGAATCAAAATTTTTTTATGTAAATTGATGGTTAATAGTCATACGAACAAAATGAGCTCGGTACGCTGGGATTCATTAAGCCGAAAGTATTTTTAAAACAATTAATTATTATAAAAAAGCAAAAATGTTTTTTTACCCAGGGTGTTTTCTAATTGAATGTCAATATTTAAGGGGCGATTTTTGGGTCCATTCTAAAAAGAAAACTTCATATGAACGTATGTCCTAAACGTCTTAACTTTTGAGATACAGGGTGGTAAAGTTTTCAAAAATAAATAGTTTTTTATTAAAATCTGTAATACCACTTTAGATATTTTAATTAAATTTGGCATACATGTACTATGTATCAAGAGGCATTATTTAGTGTACTACAATTTTTTTTTCTTTAAACCAGTGACGTTCGTACGGAATTTCACCTGCTTATTTTGGCAGATATTGATGGTACGCCACTGATTTCTCATAAAATTAAAATCATTTCTGAAATTCCCAATCATTTCTAAGCAAATTTGATCTCTTGCATTTTTTCAATCCGATGCACGGTTTTCGCTTAAAAAAATAAAAACCTTTTCTCTGCTATATGAACGATATTGTTATGATCATGCAGAGAAAAGGTTTTTATTTTTTTAAGCGAAAACCGTGCATCGGATTGAAAAAATGCAAGAGATCAAATTTGCTTAGAAATGATTGGGAATTTCAGGAATGATTTTAATTTTACGAGAAATCAGTGGCGTACAATCAATATCTGCCAAAATAGGCAGGTGAAATTCCGTACGAACGCCACTGGTTTAAAGAAAAAAAAATTGTGGTACACTAAATAATGCATCTTGATACAGAGTACATGTATGCCAAATTTAATTAAAATATCTAAAGTGGTATTACAGATTTTAATAAAAAACTATTTATTTTTGAAAACTTTACCACCCTGTATCTCAAAAGTTAAGACTTTTAGGACATACGTTCATATGAAGTTTTCTTGTTAGAATGGACCCAAAAATCGCCCCTTAAATATTGACATTCAATTAGAAAACACCCTGGGTAAAAAAACATTTTTCCTTTTTTATAATAATTAATTGTTTTAAAAATACCTTCGGCTTAATGAATCCCGGCGTACCGAGCTCATTTTGTTCGTATGACTATTAACTATCAATTTACATAAAAAAATTTTGATTCCGCGATGACGGTACTTTCAGTGTCACCGGCTCCTCACCTATTAGTGATTAATATGTAGAAACTAGTACTCTGGTTAAAGGCGCGAGAGAGAATATTTTGGAAAAATAATGCGACAAAGCTCGATACTTTTAATATTTAATTTTTTTAATTAAATCTTGCACTTTGGCTTAGGGTTTAATTTAAGACATATTTTATACTTTTTATTTTGGTAGAAAATGATAAACAAGGTATTTTTACTCTTACGCAAAATCATTTTTTCGTATTTTGTATGCTCCCTGTATAAAAAATTTAATTTTTTCATAACGTGAATGTTATTTATTTTACAAGCAAAAACTCTTACTAGGAGTGACATTTTTACGTATCTTGCAAAATTTGATCCATTTGTCCTCTTCTAAACCCCATCCGCGGACATAATGTAAAGATTTGCTCAGGTTTATTAACGTTTGCTCAGCGTGTCTTTCTGTCGTTTCTACATTAACATTTTCTAAATTTATAAGTTTAAAATGCTCTTTTAAAAAATCATAATTTTAAAAAATTGTTACTTTGAAAAAGATTATTTTCAAAAAATTGTTTTTTCAAAAGTTGTTTTCACTTTAAACACCTACAATTATTTTCATTATGAAAAAATGCTGTGGAAAATAATAATACTTTAAAGATCGGGAATGTTTATTTTTGCGTTATATCTTATTTGTATTGCCAATGTACCGAGACAATGAATAACCAGATATCGAGTTTCTTCAAAATCAGACTCTCGATATTACCTTAAGGCATGGACTAATTTTTTCTAATTGTGTTCGTAATAATCCTTTTGCCATTAACAAGAATAGTACTAGGTTAAACACTTCTAAGAAAATCATTATAAAACTAAGAAACTACTACTAGAAACTACCTGGGTAAATTTCTGTTAAGAAAATAAGGATACTGTTAAAACAATATACGAGTACATAAATAATTATAATTGTTATGATAATGTGAAATAAAAATATTGCAAGGGTTAAGATGAACATAGAGATTTGTAACTAAAATTACGAAAATAATTTTCTCAAAATTCAGTTTTCTATATGTTAAGAAATAAGGTGAACAAAGAAAAGGACTTTAGAACAAAAGATTTATAAATTTAATGTTACAGTTTATTTAAAGGGAAGAATATTTTCTTTATTGTTATTGTTTCATGTTGCTCTTTTATTTAATAATATTGAAATGCAATTTAAATATTAAACATTATAGTTTGACCACTGCAATTTTATCATGTTCAAAGAATTTGATATTTTAATATATTTTTATTTATAACCTATTTGACTACCCCGTTTATGTTTGTTGTAAAATTGCAGGTGGTATTGGTGATTTCTGGAACGATGGTTCTCTTCTTTGTACCTTAATAAATACAGCTGTACCTGGGGCTTGTCCAAATCCTTACAGACACTGGCAGAAAACACCAGCTCATGCACAAGATGTGGCCTACAAATATTTGGGAGTAATTCCGGTAAATTTTTGTCGACTAAGGTAGTGATGTAAATATTCGGATGATTTTGATATTCGGAACATACGGAATCGGATGAAAGTAATATTCGGATTAATCATCCGATTCCGGATTAAAATTTAAAGATCCACGAAAACACTATATAATTTGATCGACAGTAAAAACCTGTTTGCTTGGGTGTCCGGCGAAGCGACCCGGCACGGCACGGCGATTTCATCCGTATCATCGTATCCGAATTCATACTATTTCAGTACTATTTTTTATTTACCAAAGAAACATTTTTTTTTAGATTTACCTAGGTACGTTTAACAAACCCACATTTGTTGTTTTGTTTTATATTTTTTTATGACTTTGTATTTCAGAATAAATATTTTGCATTATTATATTTTTTATTATACACTACATTATTACATTATGTATTTTTTTAGTTTAATCTAAACCCTATTAAAAAAGCATTTAAGTATATTTTAAGATAAAACTGTGTTTTACGAGCTGATAACAAACTAGCAATACCCACAGACATGGTATATTATTATTATTATTAAAGAGTTTTCAATTATCATATGAAATAATATACATAAATTTTTAAACATAATTATTGATAATTATTATGGCACAGCCACTATTGATATGCCACTGGTTTTCATTTTCTAATAAAATTATGTGAGTTGTCCTAGCCTTACACCGATCGGCAAATATACAATGTAAGAAAACGAAAGCATCACATCGGGTCGTCTGACAATTTACGTTCCGAATATCAAAATCATCCGAATCACACCCGAATAAAAGATACGAAATACGAAGGTGTTGGCCCGGTTGACGGATCGCTCGGAACTTTGCGGTATCCGTGTACTGTTTACGTTTCGGATTAAAATCATCCGAATCACGCACGGAATAAATGATACGAAACCCGGTTGGCCATCGCGATGGGCGACGGGTCGCTCGGGACTTGGCGGTATACGCCGATTGACAATTAATCCGAATTCGACGGCCTGTAAAGCGGTTCTGTCTATAATACCCGATTCCGTATGAGATATTCGGATTAATCCGAATATCTTGATATTCGGAATCAACGGATATTTTAATCCGGATTCTTACAACACTAGACTAAAGTCTAAACTAAGATCTAGAAGGATCCAATAATTTAAAAGTCAGTAACAAAATTTTAACCAAGTATAAAAATTGTTAAAATTTTTATCGTCTCTTGATAATTCTAACATGGTTGAAAAAACGCGCGTCGAGTGCAAAAAATAAAGTCCTAATGTTTGGAAAAACTGTATAAAGTAAAGTACCCAATAATTACTGACCGTGAACCAATTAGTGACCGATTTTTATCTTTAAACTGCCCAAATAAGAATATTATATTCTAAGGCCCGGGAATACCATATTTCGTTTGCAAATACTCCATCTCAAAGTTTTGTAAACCGATATGTTGGTATCTTACTTAAATTACGCGCTAAAAAGATTTAAATAGCCCGTGAGAGCAGTGTTGCCAATGATACCACTTAAGTGGTGTTTACAACACTATTCACTCTTTGGCTCCACTCTTTTTTTCGTAATTTACTTCAAACACCACTATTTTACCATTCTCATCTTTTTCAACCTTTCCCTAAATATACCTAAATGCAAATTTATGACTCTTTTATACAAACTTCTATTAAAAAGATAGTTATGCTGATGCTGAAGATTGGTTAAATGGAGCTATTTCTGATGATAAATTAGAAAGAATTATTATAATAGTCAAAATACATACAATATGTCTCAATTTCTATGTAGAAAAAATTCGAGCTACACTACTGTATGTCTCTATACTGTGATATTATTCAATATTATTTGTTTTTATTTCACAGGAGAATTTTTGTTTCAGTTTTTCTTACTAATATTTTATTTGATTGTTATTTTTTTCTGTCGAATAAAGCGATTAAAGTGCACCACTGTTTTGATAAAAATATACCACTAATTCAAGTCTGTCAGTACCACAGTATACCACTGTTTGAGGTGCCCTGCACCACAGTGGAAATTTAAATCGTGGCAACGCTGCGTGAGAGGGCCTCAGCATCTTCAGTCTGTTAATGGTATCTGGACTGTTAAGACATGCCATATAGCAAGAATGTAAAGTGGTGTTTCTTGTAGTTTTCTTTTTATTAAAAACGTTTAACTAAGGACACACCTAGAATATTTGTCAAAGTTTTAGAGTTATTTTCAGTTTTTAGTTAAATTATCTGCAGGTCAGGAGTTGGCTTACAAAACTTTAAGCTGAGCCAGTTATTGACCGGACGGCCTCTAATTAGTTTTTGCAGACAAAAGTTTTATCTCAGTTTTTAGAACTCCACATTCTCATTTGTTCAGAATTTGCATAACCAGAGAGGTAAAACCATGCCTCGTCAGTTACAAAGTTTCTTTTTGCAAATACATGTTTATTATTATGCAACTTATCCATAAACCACTCTGAAATTTACATTCACTGCGGCTTGTCGTTTGGTCACAATCCTTAGACTGAACTCAGATGATAAGCGTGCAATGCAGGTCACATTTCAGGATTGTATTGCAGCCCATTCTGTGAAGGTGCTGCGCAGTTGTCAGTGTCCTGTCAGAATACCCTTTGTAAGACGCAGGTTCTGCCTTGTTATCGTCAAGTACTTTTTAGCTGTTCCGCAGTCAGGGTAGCTGAGTAGCTTCTTGGCAAGTTTGCAGCATCCAGTTTCATCCCACACTTTTTAGAAAAGTTCATGGGGGTGTTTTTTAATTAGGTTCGCTACCACCGACGTTGTTGGCTTAACGCCGCGACTGGATAGCTTAAACGCCAAATAGGGCTTTGTGGGGGTTTATTAACAATTTAACTCAATTCTTTTACTTTTTATGCAGTGCGAACTTTGGGTCTCCCACTACCTTCCTTTCAATTTACACTTCCTGTTTCTCTAAGCAAAGCCACAGAACTAGTCAAAACTTGGTGAAACTCGCTGAAATCCATGACTATGTGTGGAAATTCTGTTTGAAAATCCTAAATGGCGTCCCGTGTTGAATAAACCCACTGGCCACCAACCCTTCTACCATTTCTAAAGTAACTTTCGATCATAAAAGCTTTTTGTTCTACCGTGATTACTATATTTAATTTTCATAAAAATAAGAACCTATACATTTTACTTATGTTACCTTCCAAGAGTAATAGCTCAAGACATACGTCATTGATTCCATGGCATATTTTAAGGACTTTTTTTTACCTTACGTTACCTTTGGCCATTATTTGGTGAATGCAACGTCACTAATTGGCTTAAAGGTATTTTTTACTGATCAGTAATTGGTATAAGCTGCTTTCCTCAGATTAATAAGTTTTACTAAATTTAAACATAATTTTTAGTTCATTTCAATGATGATTTTTAAGATTATAAACAATAAGTCAGTCAAAAATATCATTTGTGAAAATAATAAGTGTTGGCAGCAAGCAGGAGAAAGTAAGCTTTTTACCGTATACTCCAGTGTTGCCAATGTGTGAGGAATTCCTCAAAATGTGAGGAATTTACAGGTGTGGTGAGGATTTTTGAGGAACGTGGGATTGTGAGGAAAATTGAGGAATTTCTATGCTAATGATAATATTAAAAATAGGTACATTTTCCGAAAATGTATTTTTTCCCAAACAGTATTTATAAAATTAAATTATCAACTAGTAGCATGAAAACTGCTTATGACGAAAGATCCTAAACGCAACTTTTTTGGGTTAGATCAGGATTCCTTAGGTTTGATATGTTTTCTCGTAAATTACTTTTTCAAAAAGCCGTGGCTTGAAACAATTAATATCCGACAATAAATAATTTCGAAAAAGATGTGCTCTGAAACATTGTATTTTTGAAAAGTTCATTAAAAAAAAAATAGTTTTAGGAAAATTGTACTTCCGTAAGTACTCGTATTATATCCCCCAAAGGAGCAGAAGGTATAAATAAAAAGGTGCTACAATATTTGCACTTTCATATTGATCAAACAATTTTTCCTGTCGTGTAAGCTACGATGACCAATTGTTCTGTTTTTTTTCAACAAACATCTTTTTTGATGCTAAATTAAGTAAATTTTTTTAAAAAACAAGTACAAAAGTTTCTCCAAACTATGTATTTTTAAAGAATCTTTCAAAAATACATTTTCCGAAAATATATTTCTTAGAAAACATAGTTTTTCTAAATTTAAATTATGAACTCTACTGGCTTAGGAAATGTCAATGAAAAAATAACAGAAAATCCTAAACGAACCGTTTTTTTGTTTGGTCTGATTTAAGTTTCCTTATGTCTGCAATGTACCTCTGTAGTAAATTACTTTAAAAAAAAGTCTTTTTAGAACCAATGTTTGAAAAAATGTACTTTATAAAAACATGTTTTCTTAAAAAATTTAATTTCGAAAGGTGGTAGTTTTCGAATAACTGTGTTCGAAAGAATAATATAATATTTTTGAAAAAAAGTGCTTTCAAAAAATATGTTTTAGAAAAATTTTCATGAATCAGTTGACATAAACAAAAGGTATGAATAAAAAAATGCCAGAATTTTAGCAAGTTAAGATGACAAACCGCTTGGTTTTTGCAAGAACAGGTTAAGATATTTCGGCTTTTATGAAATAGTATACATTTCTCAGAAATGTAAACAATAAAAAAATAATGTAGCACACGAACTTGCCCGTTCTTTTTGGTATATACTTTTGTGTAGCTCGAGAAGCCGCCCCCCCCCCCCCCCCCCAAACGAAATTCTAAATCCGCCCCTGCGATCAACGTGAGGAATTTTGAGGAATTCAATCGAATTTTGTGAGGAAAACGATAGGATGCTGTTGGCGACACTGGTATACTCTTAGTCGGTCTCTAATCGGGCGCTTTACCTTATGCAGTGTTAATACCATAGTAGATTAATACCTTGGAAACATTTACATAAGGATTCACGAAAAAGGTTAAGTACTGATTTAGATTAAGATCTTCTGGTTGATCAGTTTAATTTTATTCTGTCATTGGCAATAAGTCAGGCGCGTCACTTTTGGTTCACTTCCATTATCATGGTGTCGGGGTATCGAATATCAAGGCAAATAAACGAAAACGGGTCAACGGAAAGCGAAGTGCTTATTGTTCAGAAACAAACATACATTTTTTCATGTCATAAATAGGTTATGGCGCTCACCATGTGTTCAAAATACCTCAATTTGCTAAGAAGCCGTGATTAACAATTAATATTTCAGCGATTTGCTTGGTTTGCAAATGACTCGAACAGGTTGGTAAAATAAATTTAGTTCTATTATCGTGGGAAATACATATACTAAACTAAAACTGTCATTTTCTTTATTTTGCAAAAAGACTCTGATATAAATTCATAGTTCAACTTTTTTTCTTTTTTACACTTATCAGTTTAAAACCATGGTTGTCAGATTTCTTGGCGATAGTAAATTCCTTGGTTAAATTTTTAAACACATATTGACAACTGTATATACAAAGTAATCATTGCTTGTTTGTTTAATTTTTTTTTAATAAACCCTCTTTACACAAGAAAAAGCACTAAAAAGTATGAAAATATATTTTTACTATATTTTTTAGAAATGTGGTTAATGGCAAATTTAATTTTGTTCAGTTAGGTATCTTGTACACTGAAGTTCTGAACTTTGTAGTCGGCTCAATTTTTAAGTATAATAGGAATCGTTAATGATAAAAACATTAATAAATTGTTAGTAAACAGTAGTATTTTTAATTATTTATTACTAAGGCTAATGGTCAGCCTAATTGTGTTTAACTTTTAGTAATTTATACATAAAAGCTCTGAACTTTAAAGTAAGCAACTTCTTATTAATTGTTTATGAATTATCATTATGGATCCTTATACTATGAAATTGCGCCAACTTTAAAGTTCAGAACTTCGGTGTAGAAATAATTATCTATCTTTGAACCAAATTAGGTTTACAATTAACCGAGTTATAAGTACGTAAAAATATTATGTCATACTTTTTAGTGCTTTTTCTTGGGTGAAGTCGGTCCATTTTTTTGAAAAAAAATATTTCTTTCTTATTAGTTCACCTATTCACCCTCTCTTTAAATTTGTAATGTCCATATAATATTGGATTTTCAGACGTCAGTAACCCCCCAAAATGACATAGTTAATATTTTTAAAGAATTTTCGCCCTCCCCGCCGTCATTTTTTTCACATCCGTCAGATGAACTTGGCGTTTTTGACTCCAATAACCCCGAAAATGACCCATTAGTTAACATTTTTGGAGAAATTGGGAGTTGTTCCTCTTTACCCCCCCCCCCCCGGCCGTCAATTTTCTAAGCATCTATTATACAAAATTAAATTTTGTGACCTCCATAACCCCGGAAACGATATGTTAGTTACCATTTTTGAAAAAATTCTCAGCCGCTTCTTTTATTATCGCTACCACTCCCCCCTAGTAAATTTTCTTTTAACATGTGTTAAAAAAATTTCATATTCTCGCTAGCCCCGAAATTGGCATGTTTTTAAAGAAATTCCTAGTCACTCTTTTTTATCACGTCCCCCTTCCCGTTTTTAAACATCTGTTAGACAAAATTAGATTTTTGGATTTCAATAACGCCAAAAAACACATTAGTTAACATTTTTCGACAATTTATCAGTCTCTCCTTTTTACCTCCCCCATCCCCCGGTAATTTTTTTAACATCTGCTAGACAAAAGTAGATTTTATATCTCCTCATTAACCCCAAAAATGAGATATTAGTCAATATTTTCGGAAAAATTCTAAGCCGCTCCGGTTTTACCCCACTCACCCCCCTTTATTATTTTTAAAGTCAAATACCAACAGTATCACCGGATCGTCATGCTAAACACAATGGAGAAAAAATTATTGAGATAGGTGCTGCCATTCCGAAATACACAAGCAAAAATTGTCGATTTCAAGAGTTTTTTTAGTTTTCGCAGTTCTTTTAGGTTTCCACTTACTTCAGCAAAGAGCCCTTAACATGGGACCATTCGTGCCAACTCATCTAGAAAACGAAATCGGTTAATTCGTTCAAGAATTATGCGTGAACACACATAAAAAAATGACACATACTGGTCGAATTGATAACCTCCTCGTGAAGTCGGTTAAAAATACAATAATTTCAACTTATTCATTGGCCAGTGTGAATAAAAATTTAGTAAAAGCTTTATCTTACATTTCCTAAGCAAATACTTGCTCTGCAGTGAATAAAAATGAGTATTAGCTTTAACTAAAAATGCAATTAGTAAAAGCTACAGTTTTTAGCATTGTCTTTAAATGGTGTGAATAAAAGTAAGCAATTCCTAATTATATGAAGGAAAAGCTTACATTTATGCAAGCTTGGTAAACCCTGGCTTAAAAATTTTAGTGGTGTTTAAAAGTTTGGCAGAAATGGCTGCATTTATTATTTTTTTAAGGTCTGTGAAATTTTATCCCGAAAGAAAAGAAAGTCGTGCCGAAGAATACCACAGTCTGTATAGAATTAGTGAAGAAAATGTTGAGTGGATAGCTAACCATTTTTTGGAGCCAAAAGCAGAGACCAGAGGTGGTGCGTTAAGTCCAAAAAAACAAATACAAATATTTTTGCGATTTTTAAGTGATCCCGGATTTCAAATAGGGATTGGAAAAGAAGAAGGAGTTCATAGAACAACAATATGTAAAACTATATCTAACGTTTTACCAAAAATCGTTGAAAAGGCAGGTATTTGGATTAAATTTCCTACGGAAAACTCGATGGGCCAAGCAATCAATGAATGGGCAGGGTTGTATAGATTTCCCTGTGCCTTTGGTGCAACTGATTGTACTCATGTGCCGATAATAAAGCCATCGCTACATGGTGACGAGTATATTAATTGAACAGGCTGGTGTAGTATAAATGTATAAGCAACTTGTAATGCAAAACAGATTTTTACATCCTTAGATGCTCAATGGCCTGGGTCGGTGCACGACAGTCGTATTTTAAGAAGATCAGATATTTTTGGTAAGATGAATAGGCTTCAGCAGAACTACGGACTTCTTTTAGGCGATGAAGGCTACGGGATAACACCATGGCTGTTAACACCGTATAGAAACCCCACCACACCTCAAGAAATAGCATATAATAATTTGCATAAGACAGAGCGCGGGATTATAGAATGCTGTTTCGGACAACTGAAACGCCGATTCCCTGTTTTGCAACATCCGATACGATTGAACATTGACAAAATTTCCTCAGTGATCATAAGCGCTGTTGTTCTGCATAATGTTGCTAAATATTTAAATGGCATTTTACCGAACGACATTGAAGATGAAGTAGCTGATGCTGCCGTTGGGGATCGCGCAATTGAAGAAGTTATGGAAGATAATGATGAATTGAATAACATCCGTCAGCGTGGTCAAAACAGACGAGAAGAAATAAAAAATATAATTTTTCAATTGGAGGTATAAATATAGCACAAATGGAATGCCACGTATCTATAAATACATAAATAATACTTAATAAGTAAGACAACCAACATTTTATTCATTTATTTACAAATTTGTATACCACATAGTGTTTGTTTCTTCAACGTTGTTCCCATTTTGGTTTTGTATTTTTTCCAGTAATAATTTTTCCCTTTCTTTTTGGATTCTTATTAGTTCCAGCTGTTCCAACAACACCAGTCGTTTGAGCTCTGAATTTGATAAATTCCAGGTTTCTTCTGTTTCCTTAAATTTGTTCTTTTTGGTAGCCGGAGACTTGTCTGGTAAATGCCGAACGTGCTGTGAAGGTGGAATAGGTACCTCACTTTTGGACGTTGATGGCTGAGGTTGTTCCATTACACATCCTATCGACATTGCTCCTGAAAAAAATTTGTTTATAAAACAGCAGCAAGACGCTAATTTATATTTTCTTGCGAAAAAAGATGCCTTCTTTACAGATTCAGCAATTAATTTTTTTTGTGTAACTTTTTGTACTAAATACGTGCGGCGATGCTATACCATTTATTTGTAGCCTACTTTATTTTCCTACCTGGTACCTTTTGGAAAACTGGGTTTTTTTTTCCTTCCATCAACATGAACAGTTGTTTCTCCCATGGGTTCAAAATAATCTTTTTATTTCCAGTTGCACTTTTGTCGGTCTTTTTCTTTACCTCTGTCTTCATATTCGAATTTTCTTTTTCTGCTGTTTTTCATTTATATTTTTTCCAATTTGTAGAATGTATTTTTGATGGACTTCTTTGTATGCTTCTTTTTTTCTTTTATTTTAGGAACTTGGGATTTGTTAAATATGATATTATACTTTTCCAAAATTCCTGTCAATCTGAGGTTGGCTGAAGATTTTTCAGGAACCTCCTCCTCCAACAAATCACTTATAGAATCACTTATGAATCACTATTCATTTTCACCTTGAAGCGCTGGCGTTCGATACCGCTACCTACTGGTTTAAAATGTTTCAATTATTGACTTCTTGCAATGTTTTCACGCCGCCGCGCCGGTCGTACCATTCCGGTTTATAAAAATATAAATATCGGCGTTATCAGTATAAAAACTCGCAAACACACTTTTTGGAATGCTGTAGATACTTCAGGAAATCTCCGTATTTTCAGTAAACGCTTCAAATATCTAGCTTTTGCTAGTGAGTAAAAGGAAAATGTTATTCACTTCAATTTCAGCAAATGCTATTAGCAAAAGCTAAATCTACCTAGTAAAAGCTAAAGCTATTACTTAATACTCTAAGTAAAAGCTAAAGCTATTACTTAATACTATAAGTAAAAGCTTAGTTTTTATTCACACTGGCCATTAAACAAGAATATTGTATATTTCAAGATTTAATTTAGAAATCTTTTAGTTCTGAAAAATGGATGTTAGAACATAATATTTCTTTCTCTATTTTAGATTTTCTCTGAATCAGATTTTACTTCTTCGCTGACTCCATATTTGGAAAAGAAGCTTGTAGACTATCTTGCTCTAATACAAAAGTCCGCATCCAAGTTAGAAAAGGACAGACTATTTTATAGCTTCATTTCCAGTAGATATATAGTTAGAGGTATGGGTTTATATACGGCAGAACAGTTTAAGGAATCTGATTTCTTTATTTACTCAAAAATTCAAAATCCCAGCTTTTATAACGTAGAAATATTAATTTTGGGTCCTTATTCTACGTACTGTAGAACTACTGTTTTGGATAGTTTATTAAAGGAGAGTAAGAGGTTAGATAATGACTCAAAAGAAGACAGTGGCTCTAAAATAAGTAGTAGCTGGCTGAAAGCAAAAGAATGTTATTTAGATAAATTAAGAGACTTAAATGATTCACAAATGACTAGTGAAAATAGTATTGACATTAGAGTAAAACTGGAATATGATAGAGTAAAAGTAAGCTATATATCCATAAACTACGGAATCCATGAAGTAAATTTAAGTTGTAATAAGGAAGTTATTATAGGTAGTCCTTTTTATGTCAATGTCCTAAAAAGTTTAAGCGATTCTACTGAAAAGAAAAATAATATTAGGGACATGCTGATTGAGAATAGGGAAGCAGAAAAATATGAACTTAAGGATGTCGATAATCAACAGTATGCAAATACCCCTAAACCCAATGAGATTTCGCTTAACACAGCTAACAATTTAATTAAGGAAAAAACTCAACACATTAGTAATATGACAAGTGAGCAAAGGAGAAAAGACACTGTTGGCGACAGAAACAATAATAAATGTATTGATAAGATACAAAATAATTTTAATGAAAAAGGAAGTTATAAAAACGTTACTGGAAATTTACCAACAAATGGTAAACCCGACTCGGCTGTTGAGTTACCTACAGTAAACAATTTTGATTTAGGCAAAGAAAGTACTTTACAAATTAGTAAATATTTAAAAGATTTACATAATTCAAAAAAAGTAAATGCGGATAATAGACAAGAAACCTCATTCCATTTTTCTAAAGAAAATTATTCCTATTTTCAACAAGCTGTCGACTGTTCATTTAGAAAAAGTTGCAAAATAACTAGGACATTGCCTCGATTGGTTCAGACGAATTATCCCGTAGTTCCTGGTGCTTCCCCAATATGTAATAAACATACTGTCCCGGAAGACTTAGGAAAACTATCAGCAGGGGAAAAACGCAAGGTAAGCAAATACAACAAAAATTTTAGTAACTTACATGCAGTGGCGGCTGGTGAAATTTTAAAATTGTATATCCCTGTTACTACTTACGGGACTCATGCTAAGTTCCGGTTTTTTAATAGTGAGCCTACTAGGAATGTTTTGGTATAGAAAAAAAAACATTTTGTAATTTGCGAAAAAATATTGAATTGTTGCGGAGCTCCCCCTGGGAAAAAATGAACACGGTTAGGTATTTTATTTATTAATTTTTCTCAACAAATTTTACATCATTTTGTCGAAAATTTTTAATTTTAAAGAGAAAAAAATGTGTCAGTAGAAAGTGATATTCATGTGAATTTTTTTTAAATTATATTTTAGGTTTCACAAAATTCAAATGACTACTTTTCCTACTAACACATTTTTTTCTCTTCAAATTTAAAATTTTTTGACAAAATGATTTACAATTTGTTTAGAAAAAATAATAAATAAAATACCTGTACGTGCCCAATTTTTCCCCAAGGGGGCTCCGCAAAATTCAACTTTTTTCGCAAAGTACAAAATATTTTTTTCTTCCTAGTCGGCTTACTATTAAAAAGCCCGAATTTGGCATGGGTCCCGTAAGTAGCCGCAGAGATATATAACTTGGAAAATGCACCAGCCGCCACTGCTTACACGGTATGAACAAGTAGTCATGAAGTAGTTTTAATCTGCAAGCTAGTATATATACTTGTTTTTTCGATTATAGGCTTACTTTTTAATTTTCTAAAAGGCATTCCAGCATTCTTTCCACTTCTTGTAGAATATTTTAAAATTGGCTTTTGGAATTGCCATAAGCTGCTCTAGTTTTTCCTGGAAGTGGTAATTGTTTCATTTATCAGAAGCCAATGTCGAAAAAATGTTTTTACATGTGTTTTGGCTATTGGAACAGGCTATACAGGGTGGTCCAAAAGTAATAGTACACAAAGCAACAGCAGATTCCTGATGTCGAAATAATGCGATTTATTTAATTTGCCTAATTCCAAAGTTGATAATAAACAAGATATAGGGTGTCAAAGTATTCATTTTTTTTTCAAAAATTTCTTAACAAAACGACATCTCGGCACGAAATTAGGGATTTCGGGTTTTTTGAGGCGAGGAATCCGAATTTGTCCATACGTTTGATGTCACTAGTAGAGGGCACCACCTACGGCATACCGCACTTTTTTAGGCTTAGTATATCGATATGACTAAAAAAAATCGATTATCCTACTTCTTCTACGTCAAAAAGGTATACTTAATTGAAGTAGCTAGGAGTAACCGTTTTCGAGATAATCGCATTTGAAATTTACTATGCAATTAAATACGTGTGGTTCGAAAGTAATGGGACAAAGAGCAACAGTGGATTTCTGACTTCAAATTATTGTGATTTAGCTAAATTTACTTAGTTCAAAAGTTGATACTTTAGGAGATACTTGAGATACTGAAGATTGTTTTTTTTTTTATAAAAATACTTATTCATGCGGGAATACTAATTTTATTTTAATGAAACTCCCTTATTTATTAATTACTTTAATAACACTTAAAAGTTAATAACAAAAGAGTGCAAAACTATCTTACTGAACAGTTTCCTGAACGATGGATAGGCCGTTGTGGCCCCTTGTATGACCGGGGCGACGTCCAGATTTTAATCCTATAGGCATGGATTTATGTATTTGGGGTTATTTGAAATCCATTGTTTATGACAGTTCAAAAAACAACCATAATGAGTTAGGTGGAAAACTTATAAATGTTGTTGATTTGCTCAGAAATAATAGGGATCTTCTGTTTAAAATCCGACAGTCTTTTGTAAAGCGTACAGCGAAATGTATTGAGGTCAATAGTGACCATTTTGAGCAATTCTTTTCAAGAAGTCATCATTTTTACTTTTAATAATTCTGTTAACACATTATTAACTTCTTTATTAACATAATTATATTAAATAAGAAAGTCTCATTAAAATAGAATTAGTATTCCCGCATGAATAAGTTATTTTATTAAAAATCTTCAGTATCTCAAGTACCCATCTCCTATAATATCAATTTTTGAACTAAGTAAATTTAGCTAAATCATAATCATAATTTGAAGTCAGAAATTGACTATTGCTGGATGTCCATTAGTATAAGGAATGTGTGAAGGCTGTGTGTACCTTTTTAAGTATGAATGAAACAAATTTTTGTATTAAGTGCAAAATTAATAAATAAACAGAGCGCTTTCGACCTTATAAGTCATCATCAGTGCTACTTGTCAGGATAACAGTCGGAAATTCATCTGAACAGACAGCAATTAACACATTAAAATATTCTTAAATTACATTTAAAATCAAGCATTCAATTTACAAAACAATTTCAAATTTTGTTTAAAAAGTCATATTTTCGATGGTGCAAGAGATTGCACACAGATGCAACAACATCGCATCGCCTACTTTCTTCACAGAATGATCAAAACTTAAGAAAAACAGTATCACTTATTTCCCCCGGTATAATATCACACATGTCAATTTTTTTCTCAAATCGAAAAGCAGGTGATAATCTTGATAAATGCGTCTACAGTATACAGAAAATTTCATTAAAAACGGTCTAAAGTTAGCAAAGTAATTTAACATCACACTTGATTCAAATTTTTCTTGTCCGTTTTTTGTGCTGATGAGTGTATATATAATATATTATGAAAAGCGGTGTAATGATGTTATCAAGAAATCAAATTTAAATCGTACAACAATTTTCATTAATAACTATAATTTAATTTTTAGAAATTTGCACAAAATTGCCGTAGCCAACGCACAAGCTCTTTATTTTCTGCACCGGAAGATCTCCAAGAGCCAATTAGTAGTAATAAAGATGTAAAAACTATTCAAGAAGAACCAATCGACATTAAAAATAATTCTCGTTCTACAAAAACAAATAAAAGCTTTAACAAACTTGTTAGCGTAAAAAATAACAAGATTAAAGATTCAAGTATTCATAGAATCGTTAAAGAGAAGAAGCTTTTTTGGGAAACTGTATTTCAATCTTCCAAGCAAATGGATGCGAGTCATGACATAAAAATTACAAAAAGTAATGCCAATAATTCTTTTATACCCTTTAAAACCAAAAATTTCAAAACTGAAGGACATTTGGTCCAAAAGCAAGAGTCCGACGTACATGGAAAATCACCTGCATCTTGTGGTTCAAGATATATCGATTCACTGTGTTTGCTGAAACGGCACACTATTTCCAAATCATTCTGTGATCTTAGCTATATTGAAAGAAAGAGACTTTTGGTAAAATATAAGTCTATGGATGAAAATTTGGATCAGTGTTGCAACATCAGTCTCGATAACAGAACAAGAATATATTTGGATCATATTTCAAGTTTCAATAGTAAATTCAAGGAGGAACATAGAAGTTGTGTAAATCTTGTGACGAATAAACATAATAAAGGTAGGAGTAAGTTTTTGATAAATGCAAGGTCATCAAACCCAAGCAATAAATTCTGTATCAGTTTTCGATCTCAAAAATATACAAAATTTGAATAAAATTGCATACATTGGGCCAGAAAAATGGTTCCTCTTTTTAAAGGAGCCCCTAATAAGCTTAATTTTTGGCCAAACTGCTTATGGGTGGAAAAAATCGGCAGAAAGCAAACAATCCAGCCTAATCCAGCTATTAAGCATATTGTTGCATTTAACCCCTATCATAACGCTTTGCCTATTTTCACTAATTACTCTTATTAAAAATTCCTATTCAATTTCTACCTTGGTTGTACTACTCTGCCTCCATGCTACGATTACCCTGTATAAGTTGGTGCCTGCCTTGTATCCAATTTAGGTCCGAGAAGTTTTAATTTAATTGAACGACCTTTATCTGGTGTAAGTCTCGTTGTTCCCTGGGTTTAGTAGCCTGCTTTGGGGTAGGGCTCCGGAATCTGATTTAACTTTTTTTTGTGGCCCTGAATTTGTTGATTTTGTTGCCTTGTTCCAAATTTATACTATTGGTGAAAGGTTGCACTTAATTCAGTTATTGCTAACTCAGTAGTTTTACTTACAGTTTTTTTCTGAAAATATTTCACATTGCATACATTTAACTATGGGTTACGAGGTTAGAATTTTGTAGCACTGACGTCATCACTTTAATTTCCAAGTTTGGACGTTTTAGGCTTTCTTTTTTTTAGTATGTTTTGGGTTCAAATCGATACATTTATTTGGTACAACGCAATCTGATTATGAATAACAGGTTTGTTGTGTGTGAAGCAGGTTCCTAGACCACCAAGGCGACTTCCAGTTTGTGTCGGTTTGAAAAACTGGTGGCGCCTAATTGAACCCCTCCAAGCTTGAGCTAAGAGCTAATTTGCACGTGCTCAGCAATAGCTTGCTTCACCCATGTCACCCTGTTTTTCTTTGTCTTTATTTGCTAATTTAATGTTATTTTCTTCTACTTAATTCCTAAGCGGTAAGTACATAGTCAAAGATACTTATGATAGTATCTTTGACAGTTATTTCACTTTATACTTTTTTTAAACAAAGTGCTTCTCAAATTTTTGACGCCCAGCGTGAGGACACTTTATATTGACAAGAATTGCTAACTTTGTTGACAGCCCAACCAGCCTATACCGATCGAGAACCCCGGAATACAGTGGTCTTATCCTTCCGTAACTGCAAATGAGCGGTCGTTCTTCTAGCTGCCGTCAGGTTGCCTTGTACCAAACAAATAATGTATCTATCTGAACCCACAACATACTAAAAAGAGAAAAGCCAAAAACGTCAAAACCTGGAAAATAAAGTGATGACGTCAGTGCTACAAAATTCGAACTTCGCTAACCATAATTAAAAGTACGCAATATTAAATATTTTCAGAAAAGAAAAGGGTAAGTAAAACTAGTCAATTATTAATAAATAGATTAAGTGCAACCTTTATCAATAGTATAAACTTAGGGAAAAAAGGTAACGAAATGAAGAAATTCAGGGCCAGAAAAAAAAAGTTAAATTAAATTCTAGACCCCTACTCCAAAGCAGGCTACCAAAACCAGGGAACAAGGAGACTTACACGAGATAAAGGGCATTCAATTAAATTAAAACTCCTCGGGCCTACATTGGAGACAAGGCAGGAACCAACTTAACCAGCGTAATCGTAGCAAGGAGGCAGAGTAATACAACAAAGGTAGGAATTAAATGGGCACTTTTAATAAGAGTAATTAGTGAAAATAGGCAAAGCGCTGAGACAAAATTGCACACCCATTGTATCTTTTAAACTGGCAATACGTCACGTTTTTGAGACTTTGGAGGGACGAATTTCAGAATAAATTCCGAGAAAAACGTTTATTGGATGTAATTCTATGCGTTGTTATTTGAAAATTTCTTCCCCTCCATGGGGGATGAGATTTCTTTCGCTTTATGTCAAAATTAGTTATATGTAAAGTTAAAGATAACTAAATTATCTATCAGAATGGTTCTAGGGTGAGTGTTTTAAAGTGTTACAAGACGATATCTCAAAAACGGTTTAAAATATTTTCATAAACTTTTGGTGAGTTAATAGGGATATGGGGAGACATATTTAAATATATTTTTGACATTTACTTCGCCTTTCCATTTTAAGGGGTGGAGGATAACTTTGAAATTTTAAGTAGGATGATGTACTTTTGTTTATAAAATTCGAGTCTACCTAAAAAACTACGTATGTATGTGTACAATTTTTTTATTTGGTCTTTCGGTTACGGAATTATGGTTTATTAGGTTATAAAATACAAAAAAAAAATATTTACCATTTAATTTAAACTTATTTATCATCTGCCATGCTCGGGAACTAATTCTAAATGTCCTCCTTCGATTTCCAAACACTTTCTCGCTCTTTTTCTAAATGAATTTCGTACCCGCTGTAACATTTCAGGTGTCACTAATAAGCAGGCAAAGTGGATTCGGTCTTTCATATCATCTAGAGTTGTAGGTGCAGTGGCCATCACCTTGTGCTTTATAAATCCCTACATGTAAAAGTCAAGGAAGGTAAAATCCAGAGACCTACCAAGTCAGTTGACTGGACCAGCTTGCTCCATCCACCTGTTTTCAAATAGTATTTCATTAAAATGATTACAGGCCTGTGTTGCATAATGGGGTGGAGCTCCGTCCTATTACAACCACATGTCAGAATGTATGTCTTTGTTTAGTAATTGAGGATATTGGTTTCTTAAAAAATCTGTGTACATTTCTCCATTTAAAGGACCTTCACAGAAATGCGATCCCATAACTCTATCCACGATTATATCACACCAGACATTAATTAACCAGGGATGTTGATTGAAATATTCGTTAAAACGTTAAAATTCTCAACTGACTTAAGCAAATAAGTAACTAACTTATAAGTAACTTAGGTAACGCATTTTCATGCAAACAAATAATAATTTTGAAATAAATAAACTTGATTTATTGATAAAATTTATTTATTTTTTAAATTCAGTCAAAATTTAGCTAACCATAATTCCGTAATCGAAAGAACAAATCAATTTTTTGTATCAAGATACATAGTTTTTTACATAGATTACGAAAATATGTCGGCCTATCGCCCTATTAACTCATTAATATTTCATGAAAATATTTGAAACCATTTTCGGGATATCGCCTTAAAAAATCTCACCCTGTATAGATATTATACGTTTGATTCGCGATTTCCGAAAAAATGACAAACAAAGTTGGGTGACCTCTATACTCTAACGTTAACAAGCTTGGATTTGATATAAATTTTATAAATTTCATTTAAAAAATGTGTTTGTCATATTTTATGACAATAAAAAAAATTCGTCGGTTCCCGCAATATTTATTATTTGATAACAATACGACATTAAAAATATACTGCACCTGCAACTGCTACACCAAAGTAGAGGTCACCCAACTTTGTTCAAATTTGAATTATTATTATTGCGAAAAATACTGATTTGCCGAAAACAATGCATATAATAATATGCCGTTTTTGTAGGGAATTAATTTGTCTTTAATTCTGCATATCTCCCCGAAGTTCTGTGTTACAATTATTGTACCAATTTCACAAATCTCCAGTTAATCTTAGACTGGGGTGCCAAAAGTCTTGTTTAGTTCAACACCTCCAAAACCCAGTCTTGCTCCCTGTCACGCAATAATCCGGCACTACTTATCCCATCCACAGAAATGGCCAATCACAGAACAAAGAAACGCTCGACCTTGTTGGCATCTCTTTCGAACATGATCTCAGCTGGCACAGAGACATTACTTTCATAGCCACATCAGCAGCTAAATTGCTTAATTTTATCAGTCGAGCCAGATAACTTACACTCTCTCTATTTCTCTTAAGATATATTATTACTTATTTAATAATTTTACATATATGTTATATTTTAGAAAAAAATCAAAAACAAGTAGATGATGTGTCAAAGTCACCAAACAGTAGTCTCTCATCTGAGGGAAAAGCAAGAACGGAGTCCCTAAAAATTACCCTAAAAAAATCAATTGAATACTTTAAAAATTTAGAATCGATTGAAAGTAAAACAAGGGATACCAGTTGCGTCAATGCATATTATAAAGATGTAGACAGTACTTCAGCTGCGACGGAGGAAAGGTGCAAAAATTTAAAAGATAATAATATCATAAAAGACAATAATACTTAATAATATCTCGAGATCAATAGGAATTGACTTTTACTGATCCGAGACCTTAATTTTTAAATTTGCAAAAGGTGTAATCTTGACTAAATAGATGATGGACAGACTGATAATATCAAATGTTTCAAATACAAGTAAAAAAGTGTCTAGACATTGAAGTAGATAGTATATTATTAATTTAAAACAATTTTTTATATTCTATCTATAGTGGTATCTAAGTAATGAGTGTTACAAATATTTTCTGCCGATTTGTAAAAAAAAAACATTTCTTTCTTTGACTTACCACTATTTTGTTGCATGGAAAAAATCACATTTGCAACTTTTAGTAAAGACGTTCAGAAGAACTTAGTCATTAAAAAAATATATTTGTACAAAAATGTGATTTAAGTTCGTTTTAATCACATAAAATGCTTCATGTTGCAAACTTATATTGTTCATAAATTTGTTGCAAATAGCGAATCAACATTTACAATATTATAAATTCGTTGGTAAAATTCGACAATAGAAACAACTTTTTAGGGTCTAACACACTTTATAAAGAATTCTCCATGTTAAATAAACTCTCTGGTTGATTCTCTTAACTTAACCTTAATTAAATACATCCAGAGTGTACATTCATTCTTATGTATTATAAAATTTTATTATTAGGAATAATATATTTTTAGCGGTAACTAGTTATAGGTTGAATACAAAATGTTATTAATTTCATGTGTAATAGTAAAGTAAGTTAAGAGTAAAATAAAATATATTAAATACATAATTACTTTTTTTATTCCCTGTCATCTTTGTACATAATTTTATTGATATTTTAAATTTTGAAATAAAAACTGTCAACTATTCATTTCACTATACTTACCTTAAGATTTCCTGCCCCGTCCTTGCCATTTAGGTTTAGGACTTTAGGTAACAAATACGCGTGCAACTCCCTCTTGTCACACATTGAATCATTTTTTTATCTATGTCAGATTAAGCCAAATGAAACTGTAACATTTTTCACATTTTGGGTTCTTATAAATTATCTAGAATAAACTATACATTTGACAAACACGTCTTGGTGATCACCGCAATATTCAAATGAAAGGAAGCTAAAGTTAATGAATATTAGTACAAGACCCTATGTTACTCAAACCTAAATCTTGCAGTTGATCTAGAAGACTCAAGTTGTCACTATTTCAAGATCGAAGTTCTCGAAATGCTCGCCATCTACAAAACTCTCCCTCTTGACACCGACGGGCCAACGAAGTTTGAACTTAAGTTTAATATGTTGAATAAAACCCCAGCATGTTGTAAAACAATAAGATATATATTATCGACATAAATGAAAATATGCTGTACAAATAATGGTACAATAGACAGAAAAATATAAGATTTAACGAATGTTAAATCATGAACTGATCAATGATCTGGACAACCGTTTACTAATACAATAGAATGGAAAAGATATAAAAAGAAAAGATCATTGTTTTGTAATGTATAAATTCCCCAGTTACTTACCCAATTACAACACCCTTTAAGATACATAAGTCCCCTGACTACATAATAATTAAGTTCAAACACAATGTGCGACGGTGGCGTCGCCACCTTCGGTACGGCCTACGATCCCTCTAAACACTACCCTCGAAACCCGAATTAGAAACTTATTTCGACTGTCTCCTTGAAAGCCCGGCTGGAGACTGACCCTTATATCTTTCTCCAGTACTACCTAGACTTAAGGTCTCCTTTAGCCGTTCGTCTGTTACAGAGTCGCAATAACGCCGAATTTTCTACAAAAGAAATAAAATAAATTGTTCTTGGTTTAATGGATGGTTTATCCATTATATAAAGGTTAAAACAATATAGGTACTAATTTACGCTAATGCACTTTGAATACGTGATCGAAAAACATCCTTTATGGTTACTTTCAAAAGGTAAAAATATCACATCCAAAAAAGCCTTTACATATAGACATAGACTTTTTATAAATCTAGCAGTTATTTATATCTGTATTGTCATTCCATCCTTTTCTATAAAGAAGAATATTCGTTATCTCGCGATAATTAGTGAATCGCCAAAACGTTTCTAGATACATCCCTGTTCAACACTGGTATATTCCTTTAACTGGTCGTGAAACGAGGGCTTATTATCTCGTTTCTGTTTTTTCCGTAAATTTTATCATTACAAAGATTGGTTCTCAGTTACAATACTTGGCCCTCTGCCCCTTTTAATTTTATAGTCTCTCTGGTGACAAACATATGGGTCAACTTCTTGAGAAAGAGCTTTTAACTAACCTCCCTAAAATAATCTGAAGCAAACATGTGGCCATCGTAAATTAAAATGTAATCTAGACCCAAAATGAAAGCTTTTTCCCTTAGTTTTATGGTTTCTCTTAAAATATATGTTAGCCTCAGAAGTTATCCCTAATATTTTAATATATGTCCTCGTTTTGTCACACTCTTCAAGTCTTCCCCGTCGACAATTTTAATAGACCAGAATTTAGTGTCCCTACTACCCTATGTCTGGCGTCCGCGTCCGCCCCCCCCCCCCCCCTTCGTCCCCATTTTTGAGTGACTAGGAGTCAGCCCTCTCCGACCTAAAAGTCTGGTTGCTCGTCGGGCTTAAAATACATTAGGCCGGCTAAATCAAATAATTTCATAAAAAATGTATTCCTACAAAAAATATAATCGTTTTAAAGGGAGCATGTAAACATAATAACTTTAGGTTATTTGATTAAATTTTAAAAAATTGTTTCCATTTCTTAATAAGGGGTTCATTACTATTTGTCCCATGTATCTTGGAGACAAAAAACGTTATGAAAAATAAATTGAATGAATGTTTCTTTTATCTATCTAAAGTTTTACTTTTGTAGCTGTCATGCAGGGCCGGCGCTAGCATGAATCGGTGAGGCGACCGCTTCAGGCGCCATGCCAGGGGGCGCCGAAAATCAATCGCTTTACTAAAAATAAATGGTAGAGACGGCCCTGCTGTCATGTATACAGGGTCTTGAGTATTATCTAGGCAGCTATAAGTTATCTTAACAGTAATATGCCTTCTGCTATACAGGATGAGTTTGTAAAGGGTTACGGGGCGATATCTCGAAAACGATTTAAAATATTTTTATGACATTTTGGTGAGATGGAGAGACATAGCGAAACATATTTTTGATATTTACCTCCAATCCCTATTTTAAGGGTTGGGGTGTAACTTTTTCAATTTTAAATGGGATGAAGTACTTTTGTTTATAAAATTCGAATTTAGGTAAAAACTACGTATGTGTACAAATATTTTTCTTATTTGCTCTTTTTGTTACGAAATTTTGATTTATTAGGTTATAAAATAAAAAAAATACCATTTAATCTCAATTTATTTATCGTCTGTTATGATTGAGAAGTTGTTCGAAATGCCCCCCTTTAACTTCCAAACACTTTCTCACTCTTTTTCTAAATGACTTTCGTACCCGCTGTAGCGTTTCAGATGTCACTTATAAGCAGGCAAAGTGGATTCGATCTTTCATATTATATAAGTTTTTACAAGAATATTCGCATGTTTATTGCGTGTATTTTATTGATTAATAAATCTAATTTCTCATGCAATTTAATTTTTTCAATCCCCTTAGCAGTGACACTGGCACTGGGGAGTTGAGGTCAAAAATTTTACAAGCAACCCTATGCCGTGTGATACTTCATCTTAGAGGTCTTCAAAAAAGAAACATTTCACTGAAAACGCGAGGTCCGTATCTTAATTCGTTTTTAAGTGGCAAGCCTTTAGAAATTAAAAATCGTGAACAAAATATTTAAATATCGTTATTTCTTTTATCACTCTGAAAATTGTTGAAAATGACCACCACGAACTTCTTGGCAGTAATAAAATCGATTTTGGAACTCACTTTTCACATTTTTGAGAATGGTAGCAGTGGCGATCCGTGGTCAGTAAAAGAGGTGAGGCCAAAAAAGTTATAATATGAAGCATATAGTTTTATTTAAAACATACATCAAAACGTAAAATACCATAAAACGGAAATCAAATGGCAAACTTAAAAACAAACTAAGAAAAATGCAAAATTATGTTTTATAGATCAAGTCTATCTTTCTGTTGCACTTAATCGCAAACGATTCTATTACTAAGTTATAAAATGAGTCAGAAGAATACATTTTAATTATTAAGCCTTTTCTATAGACACTACAGCCAAACCATTTAACCTTTCTTGTGCAATCGAATTTCTCGAATAAGTTTTATGAGTTTTAAAGCTAAAAAATTTCTTTCAACTGAAACCGATGCTCCAGGTAGTGTTGGCTATTAAACAACAATTTGTACATTTCTGATAAAACCTCGTTTAGACCATTTTTGTACATTTTGTCTCTATAATCTCTGGCAAAGATAAGGAACGGAACTGTTTATCAGCAAAAAAAATTGTAAGCTCGGTTTTGCATCGGTCTTTTTGGAAAAGATTTTTATAACTTTGAACAAAATTGTTAAATAACTGATTTAGAAATGATACGTCAAAATCGGCAAAAAGCGTCTGGTTAAATTAGGTTCAAAAATAATAACTTATTAATACCGTTAAATCGATCTGTAATTTGATTATTATCAAGCACTTCATAAAATAACGCCTGGTAAGTCAATGTAACATCATTGTTAATTAGGTCCTTATTTTCGGTTCTTGCCCGTATACTTGTATAATAGTACTTCTGAAGTAGGTCTCCCATTACTAACTGTTTCATTTTTTTCGCGTTGAGAACGCATAGAAAATGATGTTTGCCGCAGCAATAAAACATCATAAAATAACGTAGCTCCGTTCTCAAATAAAATATCTAGAAATCAGGAGGCCAAGCGCTTTACAGGCCTCTCTTCACTATAAATTCGCACGTGGAAGCAACGAATACCAATTGCGTGGAAGTGAGTAATATAAACATACTAAATAAAGACAGAACCATTCACACACGTCCAGAGACGAGCTGCTTCGCTTCGAGCGTCTAGCCACCGAATATATATTCGGTGGTCTAGCGCTCACCGGGCCTGTGCTGCATAGGCCGTTCTCTCATAGAACTTATTGTTAACATACAGCGCGTACTGCGAATATCGCATATGGTTCTTTTTTAGTCGAATATATTGTCGCAAATATTAGCGCTTCCCTTGTAAATAAAAGTGGCTTTATAGACGTTTGCTAAACCTTTCCACCTTTATAATTGCCAAATTTATATAATAAATTTTAGATTTGAAGTAATGTGATGAAGAAGAGCAAAACAAAACATGTTAATCAATCTTACGAAAATTTTCATTTTTACATTTTAAATTAATTGTAGTGAGGCCGGGCCTCACCTGCCTCATGCTACCGATCGCCACTGAATGGTAGGTATTACTTCTAGGCAGAGATCCATAATCGACTTTATTACTGCCAATAACTTCATGGAGATCGTTTTGAACAAGTTTTAAAGTAATAAGCAGTAACGACGGTAAGAGTGGGCAGGGTTGGGCGCGCGCAAAAATAAAATTTTGCTCGTCCAACCACTCGCCCAATGAGGCCCAATCATGAAAGTATCCAGATACTGCCCAATTTTTAGATGCTACCGCCTTCATTCGCCCAACTAGAAAATTAGAGCTAGCGCCGCCACTGGTAATAAGAGGAATAAAAGTACTTAATGTTTTTAACGATTTCTAATTTTTATAGGCTTGCCATTTAAAACCGAATTAAGATACGGACCTCGGGTTTACGGTAAAATATTTATATTTTTGAAGACCTTTAAAATAAGGTAGGTACTACACGGCATTGGGTTGCAATTAAAATTTCTGACACCAACTGACAACGTCACCCCTCAAGGGGGTTTAAAAAGTTAAATTACATAAAAAGTACCAATAAGATACATTTAAATTTTGGTGTCTCTACTTTTACTAATAGCAAAGATATTTGCCAATACTGGACTTTTCGAACACCTTGTTTCTTCTTTGTTTGTTGAAGTTCTTGTTATGTGAAAAATATGTAGTTTTTTACTACGTGAATGTTTGTTTGTTTTAATTCTATTTTGTGAGACTTTATTTTACTTTTATGGTTGATCTCAAATAAAACAATTTATCAAGGGTGGTTAAAATTTTTTTTGTGCTACGCCCCTCGTTTCCCCTTCAGTGGCTAGCGGTCCGATGTATAAAGATTTTTATAGTCACAAAGTTTTTCAGCAAATAAACTAGATAACAAAAATGACATTAAAATATCTTACATCGTCGCGTCGGTTTTGAGAATCACAAATTTTCCGTTCTTAAAGAACCATCGCAGTTAATAAATCGCACCTAAATATAGAATAATCCTTGTTCTTGTCTATCTTTTATTAGGAGTTTTAAAGTCATTGTTATTCGACTCCATAAATACCAATACGTTATTTTAAATTTAAATTGATTTAAAAAAGATCAATTTGAATCTGTATATGGGACATTCTTCGCGGATCATGGATTTTTAAATTTGTAACAAAATATATATGCCTTTAATTTTTGACATATTTTTAGGATTGGGGCTATTTGACTTCTAACTATTGTCGACTCAAATTAAGAACGTGGCGTCCCTTTTAGCCGATTTGCTAACTACTATAACGCGGAATGTTTTTGTTTCGTCTTTGTCTTCATTATCGTGGTATTTGCCGGATTTGTCAATTTTGTCGCCAAGTGAGCCCTTCTTCCCCGTTAAAAATCTGCTGATTGAAGCTGGCTTGCTTAATTCGAGTCGCCAATAGTTTTAAAATTACAAGTGAGAAAGACCAACATTTATTTAAATTTATTAGTGAGTCGTGTTCTTAGATATTTCGCCAGTGAAAAAAAAATAAGTAATTTTTACCAGTTTCTCGGTTTTCTGTCTACTTTACATTTTACTACTACTACTGTTGCCTTTTAATTGCACAAAAAGCAAGCGTATAAATAATTTCATAATGGCGGCAAAGCTTGTTTCAAGCTCTTTCGTTGACATGTTGCCTGCAAGAAACTGTTACCGACACCAGCTGGAATAAAACCCGGTAAATGTGCAAGAACTGTAAAAAGGGCCGGCCCTAATAAAATAACACGTAAAGACAATCTTAATATACTCAGTAAGGGTAAGAATAAAGTATTTTTCTACCTGGTTTAATGATTTCGAAATATTTTAGTTTAGTCCATTTTACATGCTGGTTCCGAAGATGGTTAGGTTCCAAATCGTTTGCGGTTGTTCCCTAAAAATAGTAAAAATTCATCTTTTCTGTGGATTTTGAGTAGGTATATATCTGTATTGTTTGACAACGTACAAATTGATATTTTATTACAAAATATTTAAAAAATAATATTGTCGGAAGTACTGTTTTAATCAATTTCTAAATTTCAAATTGCAAAATGAGTGACGTCACAACAGAGGGAGGACTGTCACACGAATGTGATTACTTATGAAAAGCACTAGGGAGGGGGGTCAGAAAACGATGAAATTTGTGTGACGTAGTTTACGGATGACCTCTTATCGCCTTTACAAAGAAAGGATTTCTTCATAAAAAGTTCTACATTGTGAAAAAAGAGCAAGGTTATTCAAAAATTGTATAATTGTACTAATCATTTTTAATTTAACAAGATTTTGTTTTTTCCAAAATTATTTCCCATTTAAACCACTCCGAATCTAGCGCGTTTTAAGAATCTTGAAGTATTTTTATTTACATATATTGAGGTAACCACTTTGTCAAAAGGCAACGAATGCGCTTAAAACAAGCTTTACCTACATGTGATGACAACATTTAACGACTATTTAGCAGCATGCGTAAATGCACAATTTTACTAATGTTAAAGAATTTTAGCCACATTTAGCGATTTCTTCTCAAATTTTGAGGATAGTCTTTCAGGACAATTTTCTACAAAAGTGGCGTTAAAGTTCTAGTTTTTTTTTTGTTTTTCGTTTAAATTAACACATAATTCCCAAAGTTAAAAATTAAAGATATTATTGTTAAAAAAATGACTAGCAAATTGCTACACAGGGTGACCCACTGAAAACTTTACACCCAGAATTTCTCCTTTTTGACGCAATAACCAGAAAAACACTCGGACACGTTTTATGGGGCGCCTATTATTTTGATATACCAATTCCCTTAAGTTCAACCCTTAAGCGTAGGTGACTTTTACCCCTAAAATATTAAATGGTAAGGAATATCGTGTTATACGTCGTTCTAAGGAGTATTTAATTATTTCTAAAACGCTACCTTATTTTAAGTTTAATAACTCTATTATCAAAGGCATCGAGATATAGAGTTTTTTCCAAATTATCAAATTTGTTAAGAGAAAAATTGTTACTTCAAAATATACATTTTGCAAATGCCTACCCAAATATGATAATAAGCTTCCAGAGCATGGATGGGACGGGATGGCTAATATATATTTATGAAGTCGGCAGACAACTACTAAGTGCTATTTTTTTAAAATCCGGTTCGATCTGCTGTCATTGGTTACTTATCTTTACAGTTGTTATCAAGGTTTGCTAAAATTTCGCGATACTGCTAATATTTCATCATAGTTATATAAACTGTGATTCACTTGGAAAAATTATGACCATATTAACTTGTATTGTGTTGACGGTATTATGGACGGAATTACCTAGAAGTGGAAAATGTGATTTGATTATTGGGAAAAATCAATCGACCATATGTCTGGATTGTCTAGAAGCTCAACAGGTAAGCTTTCGGCTTTGAGAAAGTTATTTTCATAGGGCCATTTGTGTAAAAATGAGAAAGAGAGTTTTTCCCGCATTAAATTATTATTTTTATTACACATAATAACAGGGCCGGATTTAGGGAAAGGCAATAGGGACTGAATCCCTTTGACCTCTACATGAGAGGAGTAGGTATAGACAAATTTTTATATTTTTGCAAATGTTTCCTGTGGTAAAAATACAAATTTTTGCATAAAGCAACAACAGAAAGTTTTGAGCTTAACAATAAAATAGCGGCTTTTTGAATAATGAATAACAAATTTTTGCTGCTCTGGAATCGAAAATATTGCTGAAATCATTAATGATTTTACGATGAAAATATATATCAAAATTCCTATCTCCTAACGAAAATAGTTTTAGCTATTTTTTCAAATCATCTAAAGTTGTACGTGAAACGTGCAGTCACCTAGCAGGCTAGTTAATCGTACCAGCTCGTCCAGTCCACCTGTTTTCAAATATTTCATTCAAATAATTACGGAGCTGTATTGCATAATGGTGTGGAGCTCCTGTTGAAACTACATGTCAGGATTTATGTTTTGGTTGAATAATTGGTTTAATTGGTTTTTTGCAAAATCTGTGTATATTTCTCCATTTAAATGACCTTCAAAAAAATGCGGCCCAATAACTCTATTCCCGATTATACCACACCAGACATTAATTAGCCAGGGATGTTGATTTGACTTCGGTCTTCGTGGGTTGTCAGAACATAAAAAAAAACCAAACAAAGAAAAAAAAATTAAATTTCTACTGATAAGGGATTACTTAAAATCCTACCTGTCCACAATAATGGAAAGTAGCCTTGCCAGAAAAAATATTGTCTTGTGACCCAATTGCAAAATGTAACACGAATATTCAAAATCCGCTCTTGGTGGAGTGTAATGTGGCATGAATGAAAATTGTACAAGTGCAATATGGTCACAACTGATTTTTGACTCATTCCACCATCTCTAGCATGCTGTCTGGTACCTACATGCAGGTCAATAGCTACCGCTCCTAAAACGCCACCTGCCCTATTTTCGTTCGTCTAAAATTCGCTTCCGAAGTCATGGATTCGTTTTCAGACTGCCAGTAGTACGACTTCTGGTTTCCAGTCTTTTAAATGCCATGTGAGATTTCGGGATATTTAGAAACCTCGCCGCACGCACTAGTGCTGCTTTTCTGTAGTTTTTTCTGCACTCCCCCACAACTAACAACATATCAGCTTGCACATTAAAATTCGCTTCCATGTTTAATTGAGCAACAAACTGAGAAATAATTTATTGTTAAAACGTCGAAATTTTCAACTGACTTAAGTAAAAATAACGCATTTCCATGGATACTAATAATAATTCTGAAATAAGTGAACTTGACTTCAATCAAATTTAGTTAACTATAATTCCGTAACCCAAAGAGCAAGTCAAAAATATTTCTTATACATATATACGTAGTTTTTTTAGATTCGAATTGTATAAAGTAGGTACATCATCCCAAAATTCCATGGTTAGCCCCCACCCCTTAAAATACATAGAGGGGGTAAATATCAAAAATGTGTTTAAATATGTCCCCCATCTTCCTATTAACTCACCAAAATTTCATGAAAATATTTTAATCCATTTTCGAGATATCGCCGGGTAACGCTTTAAAAAAACTCACCCTGTATAAATGTAACTAAATTTTAGCTTATTGTTGACATCTGTCGTGACAATTTTACTCTTGTAATAATACTTAAATAACAAACATTTTAAATTTTCCCAGACGTGTGACTTTTACTGCCAGTGCATAAGTAAAATAATTTTGTAATTAAATGATATGCACCATTTTGCTTATTTCTCTCGGATACAGGTATAAAAGAGCTAACAAATCGAAGGTAAGGGCCGCGAAAAGTTCTTGCAGCACCCTATGGCTACACATTCGGAAGCTCACAATTGTCTTTGGCAAATCCTATTATGCTGCAATTGGCCGACGTTTTTTTGTACACATTTCCCAGAATTAGACTTCTGCAAAGTCTCCCTAAGCTGAACTGTCGAATTTTTTTTGGTACAAAATTCCTTGCGGTGTACTAGGCCTGTGGCGCCCTGGCGCACCGCCTTCTATAAACCAAGCCAGGGGTTTTCTTCGAATCAAATAATTACGTAACCTAAGAGTTCTAACGATTAAATAACCTAAGCAAGGATTAGCTTTAAATAATGCCGGATATGAATATAATTTTAAAATACCTAATCTTTAGATACTTCATCAAATAAATTTGCCGACACCTGTTTTTATTAAGTACATCCAGTTTTTATTACAATAACAGTAAGCCGAATTGAGTTTTAGGGCGCCTATTTATGTTTTCATTAATCTACGTTTCCAGATCTCTAAGTAAATATTTACATCAAATAATTTTAATCCACTCTGCGTTCGTATTAACTTAAATATGTAGGTCACAAATTACAATTTAGTGATATGTTAAGTTTTCCACCAAGTTTGGACAAGAGACTACCTTAGAGCGACCTCATGTGCTTCCTAATTAAAGTATACAAATTTCTCAAAAAAATTTCCTCAATAAGGAATATGCACATTTTTTTTTATTGCATAAATCGTTTAAGGAGGTCATTACAACCCCAAAACTGCTATTTTGAGGAAAATTACTGCGTTAATTTAGCTAAAAAAAAATTTTACTTTTCGGTATAATTTATTACAATTTCAAAAGGAGCCATTTGCCGGCTCAAAAAAGTTACGTCACAAGGATAAGTGGCAATCTACATGTTAACGTAAAGCTGAACCGAGGGCTGCCTACCTACAAACGTCTAGAAAATCAAGAATTTCTGTGATAGTCCGAAAGCAAGTCAGTATTTTCTCGAATGATTGTACCTCTATCCTCTATCAATTGATTTACCAAACTGATTGTTAATATTGTAAAGTTATATGCTTAGGAATAGAAAAATGTCAGTCGACAAGACCTAAAGTCAAAAAGGTGATTTTTTTAAAATAATTATAGAACATTTTTCTGGGAGAGGAAACACAAGATGATTACCGACTCTCGGATTAAGACAAGAAGACAGCTGACAGCTACAGTACAGAGTTATATGGAGACCGGCATTAGTTTCCCAGCTGATTTAGTTGTTTATGCTGGTAGCGGTTGTGTTTTTATTACAGTGCTATTTGTGTATAATTCTTTTTGTTAAACGTTAAAATGTATTAAAAATATAAACTACAAATATTGTAGTATGCCAATGTGCAAAAGTATCACTGTGTGTGCACTGCAAACCTCCTTTTTCATGTGCCCAAAAAACCGATGTCGAAGAAAGTACCTACTGCAAATTTAATCAAAAATTTTACATTAAGAGGTATCTGTAAAGGTTAGTATCGCTAAATTCAAGTAACCATATGTTGCTGTAGGTACATTTATTTTTATAGTATAATAAACAATAAGTGTTTTTAACTAAATTGTAAAGGCAAATCCACCAGCACTAACTTCCAGCCAATTTTCCGATTTTCTTTGCACAAATGCCGTTTTGGTCATTTATAACCAGTCTGTTTAATAAAACAAAAGGTTTTCTATCGACTAAATATTCTAGTCTTTGGGAAAAACTCAAGAAAATGGATTTACACTGAAATTTACATTACACTAGCCGTGACTAGCCATTATAAAACGTTGACGTAATAAAAAAAGTGACGTCACAAACAAAAGAAGTCCGTTTTACGAGATGTTGGATTTTGCAGGAAAATTTGCAAAATAAAACCTTGTTTTTTGTTAATAAAACCCAAAATAAAGAGATAACAGCAACTGCCATAAACATTTAATTTATGTAGAGAATACAAAAAAAAATATTTCAGGACTTTTTGGATTACATGCATATTCCCTATTTGTCAATGCTCCTAAAAAAGCTTCAAAAATGATGTAGACGTGAATAAAATATATGGCATAACTGACGTAATGAGTATTGGAGTAGAAATTCTTCCACAAAGAAAGTCAAAATTAGTACTTCACTGCAAAACCTGTCAAGCATATGGTCACACACAAAAGTATTGTATGAGAGAACCCAGATGTGGAAGATGCCCTGGAAAACAGTTAACAAAAATTTGCGATATACCTAAAAATACCTCAGCAAAATGTGTACATTGTGGAGAACAGCACCCTGCAAATTACAGAGGCTGCACTGTAGCCAAAGAAATGCAAAAAATTAAAAATAAGCAGTCAAAAAACAACTTACCTGCCCAACCACAAAGAACTAGGTATCAAGCAACAGCTATCTAATATTGAGAAAACATTAGATAAGATATTAGACAAACATTCAGTTTGGATAAGCGTATAGTAGACTTAGAAAATCGTTCCAGAGGATTGACTCGGAAGCAAAGAAATGGCTAAAGAACTAAGGATAATGGAGTGGAATGCAAATGGATTACTGCAGCACCAACAAGAGCTACAAGTAGTTTTAGACAAAGAAAAAATAGACATATGTCTCATTTCCGAGACACATTTCACTATAGAGTCATTCATTAAATTTAGGGGATATAAAGTATACCATACTGTACAGTGTACATCCTGATAACGCTGCCAAAGGAGGTAGCGCTGTAATAATTAAGGGAAGGATAATGCATTTTGTAGAAATGAAACACAAGACTGAAGAAATCCAGGCTACTGCGGTAACTGTCAAAACCAAAAATCAGGAGGTGACAGTGACATCTTTATATAGCCCTCCAAAACACGCACTCGATGAAAATCAATATCTTGATTTTTTGAAAAGGCAAGGCAAAAGATTCACCATAGGTGGCGACTCTAATGCCAAACATATCCACTGGGGATCGAGATTAACGACAATAAAGGGTAGAAAACTGTTTGAAGCCATCAAAGAAAACAGAAGCGAATCCTTGTCAACAGGAAAACCTACATACTGGCCAATTGACTAGCTAATTGACTTCTTTATTGTTAAAAATATTTCCACAAATCATCTGCAAATTGACATTGGTTGGGACATGAATTCAGACCATTCATCAATTGTCCTCACTGTTAGTGAACATCTTATTAAGAAAGATAAGAACCCGATATTAATAAACAAATTGACAGCCTAGTAACGCTTCACGCTAGATCTAGATGAAACCATTAACCTAGCAGTACCTTTACAAAATAGGTACCAGATAGATGAAGAAGTCGAGCTATTTGTCAAACAAATACAACAAGCTCTCTGGGACAATACCCCCACCATCACCATATAACTAAAGGAAATAATTATCCTAAAGGGGTAAGAGAATTAATAGCTGAAAAAAGAAAACTAGAAAGAAAGTGGCAACAATTGGGAGCGCCAATACAAGTCAAATCTAACCAAGGTCACGTAGCATCAATTAATCAATCAAAGTAAACAATTTGAAGCTTCCCCTCCTCAAAATGCCAAGTCATAAGACATTACTTAAAACAAATTTTTCTGAAGGCCATCTAGGGTATTTTCGCTGTATAAATTTAACATTTGGGCATTTTTAGCAGTTCTTGGTGCGTAAAAGCTGACGAACAGGTTTTCCTTTTATCCAAATCGCATTGTAAGCTATACGTCGCAAAGCGTCTCTTGCGGCATCTCTTGCATTCGTGAGTATAACATCAGTAAAGGAATCAATAGCCACAACAAACTCTCTATTGAACTTTTCTTGAACCAGTTTAGCTTTAACGTTCCACGTAGTTTTAATCACATTTTCTTTCTAAAACAACACATCTTGTTTTCGCATGTTATTCCTCCAATCTTGTAAAATTAAAGAGAGCTTCTCTAGTGCTGTACTCTTGTCCAGACTGTACTGTTTTTCAGAAAGAAAGTCTTGAAATTGTCTTCAACCAGACGCTTGGGACCTTTTGGTGCTTTTTAAGATAACAATTTCAGTATTTTGATTAATTTCGTATAGCATTGTTGCTCTAAATCACGACTTTTTTCACAAAGTCTCAAAAAAGACGCGGGTGTTCAAAATTGTAACACTCAGATTCTCCAACGCTAGTCCAGTCTAATTTGACAACCAATGTTTTAAACTTACAAGTGTAAGAATAAAACAACTAAGTTTTATACCATGAACTTAATTCTGAGTTTTCTCGCAATTTATAGAGAAAATGGCAATTTTAGTATGTACTTTCGATAAGAATAGAACTAAATTCATTACAGCAGCTCGTTCCAAGAAGAAAATCATTCGGAACCAGGCAAATCGCTGAAATATCAGAAAAATTCATACGTTGTTAATGACGACGTATTAACAATGACAGGACAAAAATCTGTCAAAACATAACTGATCAACTATAAGATCTTAATTTGAACCAGTACTAAATCTTAAACATTCTTAGTGAATCTGAACGTTAATGTTCGTTTTGCATTATTTATTTTTCATGAAAACGACGATAACCATCAAGAATTTGTCTTTTTGTGACATGACAACGAAGCTCTGGCCCCGGATCACGCCACATAGAATTCTATTCTACGTGTCAAAGTCACACGATGACTACTCAAACAAAACAAACGATCCATCAAATGGCCACTGTCATTAGTGTCATGATCGCGTAGAATTCTATTCATCGTGATCCAGCACCTGGTTACTGGTTTTGCCATTTATTTGACATTTATTGTGACAATGAAATTTTATACTTAGGGGGGTATACCAAATTGAAAATTTTACCTCATAAAATTATCTCATAAAATACAATTCGCGCAATAACGTATATCTATAATATTCATTGCACTTGTTATATTACTATTGATAATTCTTTAATCAACAAATTTTCAAATAATTATTATGGATAGAGTGGATACACTATTATTTTAATAAATCAAATATTATAATATATTATATAATTATTATGTATTCTTAATTTAGGCAACAAGATGCAATATTCCATTCTGCGAGTTGGACCATAAATGTGAAAATATAATTGGTAAGTGTCTGTTGTTAATTTTTTTTCGGTACTTTTGGCAATCAAAGAGCAAGAAAATAAAACTAGTCTTTCCGGTGTTTCGACTTTGGTTACACAAGTTATTTACAAAGGTCGTCATTTAAAGGGTTTGTAAAACTAATTGATTTTCGGGAAAAAAATTCTTTCGGGAAAGCTTTTTTTTCGAAAAACTTGTATAGATTTTTTTTAAACTTGACATACTTAGAATTTGAAAGACGCAAGGCTTTAATAAACAGGCGATGTACAGACATTGACAACTCAAGCTATTAAGTATAAAAGGAACCGAAACGTCTATCTGAAAGTTTGAGTTGTCAAAGCCTGTACATTTTTACGAATTTAAGTCGGCTCGTACAACGGAAGAATTTGCTCTTAATTGTATGACTTACTGTCAAAAATTTTCTTAAAAGGCGCTCTATTCGCCCTGCATCTAATTATTGGACGAGTGTCCAATTTTGAGGCAGATCAAACCGTAATAAAAATCAAAAATATTACATTCTTCTTTAAAATATGTTTTTATTTTCTCGCGGGTAAACCCATACTCGGCCCGACGAAATTTGAAAAGAGTAAAGGCATAATACAAAGTGTAGTTAATAATATTTCGTTACTCATTTCTTATGTTTATTAACTATATTGATGTATTCATTTTTCCAGTTGCTATATAACATTTATTTTTTCAGATATAAAAAACTTTACTGAAAGTGAGACTAATGATCTGAAGCCAGTATGTCGGGACGACTCCTCTATTACTTTTAAGTGGAACCCCAGTAACAACACATACTTTTTCATAGAGTATTCTCGAGAAAGCTCTACTGGGTTGTCATTTACCAATCTAGTAAGAACTTTTTATTTTTAATTCTAAATTATACTTTCAGTTTAATTCTTTTCTAATTTTACTTTTTAGTGTACTCCAGCAGCGGCATTATACAGTGTGCCGTGCTTTTCATGTACACATCCTTATATCTCGGTTATTAGAAATTCGACTTTATTTAAATTTGGTTGATGAACAAATATGTAAATATACTAAAATGAATAACTTGATATACACGAGAAATTTCTCGGTAGCGTACTATTTTCAATATATTATTAGGGCGAAATTTAAACAAAAATTTTTACGAATATAGAATTCTGCGGCATCGAAAACCCTTGTATCCAAAGTGGATGGTTTCGGATATACGACTAGGTATTATAAGTCAAAAACTATTGCAAAAAGGAAAAAAAGTAGGTTACATTTTTGATCCTTCAATTAATCAGCCAAAAAAATGGTGCGTCGAGTCTTTTTATTTTAAAAATCTGATTATTGCATTATGAATTATTTTTTTAATCGGATTTTAATTTAAATTGTATTGCCTACAACGCGCTAAATCTGATGATGCAAGGAACAAATCCAGTTAGTCTTGATTCTAAATAACGTTCAGATTCACTAAAAAGTTTAAGATTTAGTACTGGTTTAAATTGATATCCTCTAGTTTGGTTTTGACAGGTTTCTGTTCTGTCATTGGTAATAAGTCGTTATTAAAAACTTATGACTTATTCTAATATTTCAGCGATTTGCTTTCTTTTTTAAATGAGTTTCGTCTTGGAATCTGTTGCTAAAATAAATTAAGTTCTAATATTGCGGAAGGTACGTACTTTAAGTGCAATTTTCCTTATAAATTTGCGAAAAACCTTAGAAATAAATTCATGGTATAAAACTTCCTGTTCTCAAACTTGTCACTTTAAAACTTTTGGTTGTCAAATTAGACCGGTCTAACGTTTTTGAAGAATCCTGCCATTACTTATATAGTTTTTAATTTTTACTTTTACTATATTAAGTATATTTCGTTAATTAAGTTAAGTTATTGTTAATTAAGTATATATATATATATATATATATATATATATATATATATATATATATATATATATATATATATATATATATATATATATATATATATATATTAAATGTAAATGCGAAGATTTACTTCGTCGCTAGTGCAGAAAGAAGGCCGTAAATGAAAAATAAAATAAAAATAATGAGGACTATTTTTGATTCTGGTCTGGGCCCTTACCCATCAGCGGGTAGGCTTACACCCAGGGTAGCTGAAGAACAGACCACGTTTTGACCAGAATCAAAGAGAGTCCTTATATCCAAAATGTTCGGAAAGGAAGGGTAAGATGTAGTGGCTCGCGCCAACTAGTTCACCCAGTGTGGCTCCAAAAATGTTTGGCTGCTAACACCTACCCTGGGTGTAAGCCTGCCCGCTGATGGGTAAGGGCCCAGAAATCGATAGCAGGAGGTCACCCAGACCAGAATCAAAAATAGTCCTCATTATTTTTATTTTATTTTTCGTTTACGGCCTTCTTGCTGCACTAGCGAAGAAGTAAATCTTCGCATTTACATTTAATATGTTACCTATAGGCCAAGAAATCTTCCATTTTTCTACTATATATATATATATATATATATATATATATATATATGTATATATATATATATATATATATATATATATATATATATATATATATATATATATATATATATATATATATGTATATAGAAAAATGGAAGATTTCTTGGCCTATAGGTAGTATAATAAATGTAAATGCGAAGATTTACTTCTTCGCTAGTGCAGCGAAAAGGCCGTGAATGAAAAATAAAAATTAATGAGGACTAGCGAAGAAGTAAATCTTCGCATTTACATTTATTATATGTATATATATATATATATATATATATATATATATATATATATATATATATATATATATATATATATATATATATATAAATATATAATATAATAAAGCAGGCCTTTTCCAATACATTGTAAACTTGTTGGTTACATTTTTTGTTGCCTCTAAGTTACTCAGACTCAGCGTTTTCGATTATAATTTAAACTATAATTTTCACGATCGGATGATTACGATTATTTAAAAAATCAGATTATTAACTATTTTAATTCAAATTATCTTATCTCTAGTTGAAGTTAAAAGATATATAAAAATAAACCTGTCTCATTTAATAATGAGCTGACAAGCCCAATAGCAAGTTTTGTACTATAAATAAATTTTTGAGTTTTTCTCTAAAATTTTAGTACAGATACATTTGTTTTCGCTACAAGTTTCAATCCCAGAAATCCTTTAATAATTAAACAAATCTTGGAAATAATACAATTAGAAATAAGTTTTAAAAGTCATAATATATAAAAAATATCAGAAAAGTTATTAAAACAGGTCAATTTTTAAAAGGATCAAAGTTTTGAGAATTAAGCGGTAGAAGTTCAATTTCTAAATTCTTTCCTAGTCTTCGACCCAGTGAATACTAATAATTTTTTAAGGCAGTTCAATTGTGTGGTTACGCTGAATTCAAATATGCTAGAATTTTTTAGAAAATGAAACCATAATATGTATATTTTCTGAAAAATCGGTTTCTTTCTTATTCTCTTAGTAGGTATGTCGTCTTGTCGATGAAAAATCAAACCCGAAATTAGCTATCACTAAAACCAGTCTAATTTGACAATCAAAGTTTTAATTTGACAAATGAATGAAGGGATAAGAGAAATGTTTTGCATTAAAGTCTGTTTACAAATTTATAACGAACACGACAATTTTTACATGTATTTTTGACAGTAATAGGACTAAATTCGTTTGAGCAATAAGTAATATATAGTTCCAATATAAAAATCGTTAGGCCAGAAAATTGCTGAACTATTAGAAAACTATATACAGTTGCCGACAAAAAATCCCGGACGCCTAGGTTAACATTTTGTGTCGTATTAACAAAATTTGGTACTTGGCTTTTTTACCTTTATGGCCGCTTAGGTAAATAAACTGGTAAAAGATATCATTTTTAGACAAATGGCCCATTTCGTCTACCCTGATTTGTTAATAGATTCATTGCAAAAAGCAAATAAATCCATCCAGTTCTAACTTTCATCCATTAAAAAATAATTGTTTACCATACATATTTAGTTTCAAAATTTATTACAAACAGGAGAAAAATCATAAAAATATGAGTAAATTAATATTTTATTGCAGTACCATTTTTTTCCATTAATTAATTCCAAATGTTTGGACATGGATGCCACCAGAGTTTGAGCATGATGCAGATTATAATTGATTATATTTCTTCTATTTTGTTCCACAAGTCATCACTATTTTCTGGATGGAAATCATTTGCTTTAGTAGAGGTCTTTAGATCTTTGTTTTACTTCTTTAACAGAGCCAAGAAAGTTTGTTGGTCTCTGCACCTCCACGGCTGTTTGAAATGGATTGTTCTCCAAAAAAGTTACCAAGTTATTATCTTGTTGTTTATTATATTTTCTTCCTTCCACTTCCAGGCATTCTAGAGAGCATTCTATTTTCCCATTTCAGCTTCAATTTTAAAACGGAACTTTTTGGTAAACCGATTTCTTTGGATATTTTTTTTTTACTGTGCGGCCCTCCTCAAATAAGATCATTAACCTTGCTCTTTGTTGTTGGTTTAATTTGTTTTTATCACAAATTAAAGCGACAAATGTTTTTAAAATCTATTGACATTTATTATCACTCCATGACAACTTTTGGGTAAAATTCAGGTGATAAAGTCGAATTACATTTAGAAAAAAAAAGCGTCCGGGTTTTTCGCCCGCAACCGTACTAAGGTTTTTAATATTGACTTATTAACAATAACAGGTCGAAAACTAGTCAAAACCTAACTGATACACTGAGATCATAATTAAAACCAATAATACTTCTTGAAAACGTTTAATAGACAGCAGTGTAAGTTGTTGTGTACAAGATATTATTAATTTTGTCAAGTTTCCATCAACTCCAAATTAAAAAAAAATCACAAATTTAATAACCTTGTAGGTATGTGCAGTCGTGAACTAAATAGAGTTTCCTTTTCTATAAGAAAAAGCATTAAAAATGAAACCTTATTTTAGCAACGACAGTACACGAAAAGTGTTTATAAATTTTTTTAGACGCTATGTAATTTTCAAACTGTCTATGGACTAGACTCAAATAAGAAATATGAAATAAGGCTGTATAGTCTTGCCCTGGAATATAAAAGACTATTTAGGAGTGAGACAATTTTAGGATTTACTACAAAAGCATCCCCTCCTAGGACTTCAGTTAAAAAGCTGAATTATACTCTAACATTAGACAACGAATTAGAAAACGACTACAATTATACTCTAATGTTAGAAAACGAGTTAGAGAACGTCTTGCATAGCGCTACAGTTACATGGCAACCAGGAGCAGGTACATTACAACCACTTTTATATTTAACTTACTTTTGTTCTTGTTAATTTTAGATTCAATATTAATAAGATTTTGGGGAAATTTGGGTCAAAAAATCTAATTTTACAATATAAAGAGTGTTTGATAACGAATGGGACATACCTTAGCAATGACTTTCCTGGCTTATACATAAGAAATAAAAAATTTTGGTACCAGCAAAAAATTATCCTTTTTATTAAGGATGTGCAACATCAAGTAATAATAAAAACCAAATAAAACAAATGAACAATCAAAAAATAAACTGCTCAAAATACACTCATGACAGCACTTATTATTATTTTTATTTCATATTTATTCTGTGCAACACTGAAATCAAATGTATTTTCCTCAAAAAAGTGACTTCCAGCGACATTAATAAAGTACCTTTTTTTTAAGTAAAAAGGTTGGAGAATACGAATTTCTACTTAGAAATTGTGTATATTAAAGCACAAAAAAGTTGTGACGTTTTAAAGTGGCATTTAATGCTATATAATGCCAACATATCGACTAATATTGTCACAGTCGGTTTCTGCCATCAGGAATATTTTTATTGCCCGAAATATAATTTTGACATAAGTGGAGCCATCCTTGGTTCCCACGGCCAAGAGTACTTTTATTCTCTGTAGTTCTCTAACTGAATGACCGGTTTGAGTTATCGTGTTTGTTCAAAGAGAAGCGCGTGATGGTTCCAGTGGTATATGCTGGTGTATTACAAACTTGTTCGAGTATTGCGCGCGGCGATTTTGTACGGACGTGTATTTTGATCGATCCAAATGGTATCGAGACATTTTTTTTAAATTTTGGCTGTATCATTTTTACATTACCGACAGCTTGGAGTTGAAATTTAAGTGGAACAGGGTAAAATATGTTATTTCTTATATCTAGTTACGATACCCGACGGTCTGATGCGTTAAGGGGCTGATATCTGTAGCTATCGATGCTTGGGGGTATCGAGTATATTTGTACAATCCTATAGTCGGAACAACACAAAAAAATGAATATCAGGTTCGTTGTAGCGGTATCGAGCCACGTTGGATCCTTTTGCTTGTAACTATTGACGGTAGTGGGCGGTTCTCCCCTAAACCCTGTAAGGGTACCGTTTTGGTGGATTCGGGGAAAACCACCCGAAATATTTCTTCCGGGATTTGGTAGTACCTTTGGCCGGTTTGGGTCGTTTTGTTTGATTAGTGCCTGGAAGGATTCCAAGCCGTAATGGCATACATGCATGCCTTTGACCCACCCGACATCCTTAGATAAGTTTCTTCTGCCCCGCGAATAACTGTAAATCACTAAATTTTGAGTTCAATTTTACCTGCTAGTTTTGAATTATTTTCGTTAATATTCCTCTGATCTTTTTTTACGATATCCGCGTTTCAATAATTTTTCTTTTTAATTAAACCTTAGTTCTTTATTAGTGGATCATTATAGTTTGTACTAAGTAATTAACTGATTATGTACGGACTGCTTTATTAAGGTTTAAACAGTTTTCTTTTCTGCTACTGTAGTTTTTCCCTTTTCGATAATATTGGGGCATAGCTGAACAAAGTGTGACCCGAAGCTAATAGATTTTTTTTGTTATATTTTATGCGACCCAAAAACATAGGGCGTTGGTCAGTAGTGTATATTCGTTAAGCCCTAATTTAATGAGATTTTTTGTCAATCAATTTTATTAATAATCAACTGCAAAATTTAAAACGTTTGTGTATAAATTACTTAAAGTTAAACAATACTTAAGTAGTAAAAAACACATAAAAGTATCATTGCTTTTTTGACGTAGGATTGTTTTCTGAAGAAAAATTATTGGTGCTTCAATAAAATTAAAAATGTTATTATTATTTAAGGGTGATAGAAATGGCTCCCGCCCCAGATGCACAATTACTTTGTTTTATAAGAAGATTAATCAGCGCCTATTACTATACTATTATTTTCTTAACATTGTTGTTGCTTAGTTGCTGAGTATAACATAAAAAAATATACGATGTTGACACATAAAAGAGACATATCGTTTATTCAAGAAACAAAATTTTATTCTATACTCTATACCTGTAAAATTTTATTCGTTTGACGAATTCTCGTGGCGCAGGGTTTAAGTAGACAAGTACCAAATAAAATTCTGATTTTTTTAATGAATCATATACCTTTTTTGTGTATCTACATAAAGCGATTGTTTTTTTATACCAAATAACTTTTCAACAATAATGTTAAAGAAACAAGATAGTAATTACGACCGCTGAATACTGCTCCAAAATTTACTAACTTTTAAGCAACACACGACAAATATCTCCTCAAGTTATTTTTTAGATCTGTCATGCCTTTATGAAATACTTTGGTATAAAAAATTTGAGGAAAAAGAAGACAGTGAGCCTGGAAATCACCTAAATCATCAAAAGATTAATCTTAGAAAGGTAATAGAATACGTATATATAAATAACAAATTTTTATAAGGTTTCCTTACAATGAAAAAATCATTAAATTATTGCTTTTTAAAAAGATGAATCTCCACGATTTTTGAAGAGTACGGACCGAGTAAACTTCAAATACACGAAATTCATCGTGGGTCCCATAGACATAGAGTGTGTCCACGGATGAAGTTGACAAGAGGACAAAATCTTTATTATTGGTTTTACGAAGAAAAGTTATTCGTATTAAAAAATTCTGCTAGTAGAAAAAATGAGTTTCCCATATATAAATTTTAGATCAGACATACAGGGTGTTAATAAATTACGAAAACATGAAATGCTTTAAGAGAAGTAAGTACCATTATTTACTATTTTAGTCAAAATGTTTATGAAACAAAGTAGTTTAAAATCCAAAATATAGCCTAAATACAAAATCTGAAATCTGAATTCTAATGTTTAAATTTATCTAAAGTTATTTATTTTCAAATATAAACATTAATCTTGTTATTAAACAAACAATAAAAATGAATTAAGAATTTGTAAAATTGTGAAAAAGAAATTATTCTGCATATCCTCCTCCAACTTCCACTCATTTCTCCAGATTCGAAATAAATTTACCATAGACGTTTGTCAGTTTATTATTGTCAGGTTTTCATTTTAAATGTACATAAATTAAATTGTCAAAACATGAACATAAAAATTAGAATTCAGATTTCAAATTTTGCATTTAGGATTTATATTAGATTATAAAAAAACTTTGTTGTATACACATTTTATCTAAAATAATATATAATGGTACTCCTCTCTTAAAGAATTTTCATGTTTTCTTAATTTACTAACGCATCTGATCTGATGATCTGATCTCAAATTTCTATATGGTAAACTCATTTTTTCGAACCCAAGCAGAACTAAGGAACCAAGGAATACCTTTTCCTCGTAAAATTTGAACGGTGCAATTCTGTCGGGTGACTTAAGAAAAACTTCTTTAACCTTGCTAACTAAGCTATCGATTAGTGGGTAAAACTCCAGCACAAATTCACATATTCTATGCAGGGCATGCGCAAAACATTGCGCATGAACATGAATGCAACAAAACATGCACAAAACATGAATTCAATTGGGATAATGTTCTTTGAATTGTCTTCCGGATTTCAGCCTATACGCTGCACTATCCGACAGGAGCAAAACAACCTTTCCACTAATATTTGTTTCGAACAAAGTGTACTGATACTTTCTACCGCAAAAGGATTATTTATTTTATGAAGTGGGATATTAGCTGCAAAAAAGGCTTCACACAAATCCATGCAGAATTATTCTTGAGTTACATCCTGGTGCCTTGGTTTGAATGACCCAAGAAGAGATCTTATCTTCATCTTTTCTAAATGGTGTGAACTGGTTACATGGCGCTCTATGTTATACTTTGTGCACAGAAACTCCGAGTTATATACTGAACACCATCCGGCTTGTTCGCTCTCAAATAATATATCAGAATATGGAATAAGCCACTCTTACTTAAGTTTTTTACTTGTAATCATTTTAATTACCTTTAAATCACTATTTAAAGCTCAACTTCTCCATAATGATATGATTTTATATTTTAGAGACTCATTCCCGAATACATTATATCCAATCTTAATTTGGGAACCGAATATGAATTTTATATTAAATCTATTGACAGAAGTGGTAGAAAAGAGAGCGCTGAAAAGTCGATACATATTGTAGTACCAACTTGCTTAGACTTATACAAAGATGTGTCCATGTGCCGTAAGTCATCAAACATTTTTAACGAAAAAATGTAATACCTATTTGGATTTTTACCAACCAAAACCGAACCTTTAACACAATGTGCCTGTCGGTGTGTGAGATATTTAGCATCAAAAACTGCATTGTGGTCATAAGCCAACCGCAATAGTCCCAATAATACTAACTTTGAGATATAACTTATTATGCTCAGAATCAAAAATAAGTACTGTCTGAAGAAGTAATACGTTGTTGTATTTTTTTACACTTTTCTTATGTTTAAATAGTATATTTAATTATGAGTAATAAATAAACAGTAAGATTATCAAATTACTTAAAAAACATGATGTGATATCTAGATGTATTTTCGATTGCTCCGATATGATTGTGATCCTTGATGCCAGGCAAGTGTTACAAAGGGTAAAATTTTAATATTTCATATATTTAATCACGTAATACATTTTTTTCTGATAATGTAGGTACTTTGCAATAGGAGATAAAAAAATATTTTTATTTTTAGCCCCCGATGAACCAAAGAATCTTACTCTAAACTTAATTTGTACCGACACTATGTTAAATATAAAGTTCAATTGGACTAAACCGAGATTTGAACCTAATTATTACAATGCAACTCTTGTAAGTCAAATCGATACGAGTATTTTAAGAGCAACAAGTTTAAACATTTCTGGGGTAAGCAATTTTATGTTACGGTACTAAGAAAATAGAAAAATCTATTTTTATATACAATTACAGGTATCACAGCAGAAGTATTAGAATAAAATAGAATAAAACTTGTTTAGTGCTTGAAATAATGGTCCAATTTTAAGAGAATCTCTATCATTCGTACTCAATGTTTTGCTTTTTGAGTGTATTATAGTCAAAATCAGTCTTATCGTGCTGGTCTGAAGGTCACCGATCATGTCAATCAATTCGAAGAACCCAGAGCTTATCAAAATGTTTTGTTATTGTTTACAAATATACCAGGAGAAAGAGAAAATAGTCGTAAAAATTATTTCTGGTAGGCATCCGATGCAAGCATATTGTTCCTAAAATTTGTATATATGTACATTGTACATGTTGCTACAAAATTGAGTCCATAGGTTAATATTGCAATATGTGCTGGTGGCTCAAAAAGTAAATAAAAGAAAAATAAATAACATATCATTTCGATAATTTTACTACTGAAAATTATCAAAAAAAACTGCATTCATTAAATATAACAAGAAGAAAAACCTTTAGTAAAATTTATTTTAACATAAAAACAAACTTAAAGCTATCATTGTCACTTATAAAATCAAAAAAATTATGATCTTCAGAGTCGTTCTCAAATGAAGAAATTATCATTGGGCCTACATCCAGTATTCGTTTTCGATCCCACTAGTCTATTAATTTATCTGTATCTGCCACTCATTTTCTCCAATACTCCTCCAAAATATAGTGCACCCACATTTCAGTTCTATTGCGCTGAACTAGCAGTGATACGGTGCAGTTGGTTGCCGCAAAACCTCGTGGCCATACTCAAGCAATATTTTATCTATAGCGCAGGTGGTTGTATTTTTAAGGGATTTTGTCATTTCCAGAAGTTTAAATTTCAAGATACTTGGTAAGGGAATTTGATTTTCTTTTTCAAGCCACTACATTGGATTGTTTATTTACAATTCTTGGCTGATACAATGCGTCGCCTAATATAATTAAAGATGAATGGTCCAATTTTGGTATTAACTGTTCTCTAAGCCATTCTTCAAATATCTCACAATTCATGTTATCATGAGAGTCCAAACTTTTTATTTTGACGAAAAAATTAAACTTGCACCTAAAACAAATCCTATTGAAGAACCGACATGCAAAATAATAAACCGTCTTCCCGGACGACATCTTTTTAGTGTTCCGTAAAACGGAATACTTATGGAATCACTTCGGTGTCCGTCTGTCCATCTGTCACAGGCGATTTTCTCTGAAACTATTCGACCTAAAAATTTGAAATTAAGCACAGAGATAAATTTAATTTATTTAATAAATTTAATTAATCACAGACGTGAAGTATAAAAAGTTAAATTTTAATTCTGGGAGTTAATTTCAGGGGGTAAAGTGAGGCATGGAAAAAAATTTCAAGGGCATCGTGTGGGGTATTAAATAAAAGCATATTGAAGCACAAATTTAAAAACATATATCATGCATTTTTATGCAATTCTTAAAGATTTTTTTGGAAAAAACGCTTCAAAATTGCTGCCCACCACCCTTATCACCAGAAGGATCGCTCTGAAAAATCTGAAAAAAATCATGAACATTAAGAATTAGATGTAGATTGAACGAAAATTATGAGCATTGAAAAATCATAGCGCGATCAATTGTTATAAACAATTTAATTGTTTATTTTCTTATAACTGCTGAACTATTGGTTTAAGAGAAAAAGTTAAAAAAAATGTTTCTCACGATGTAAGAAGCAACTTTTGATCTTACACATTTTTCCAAATTTTTAATTTAGCTCCGCGCATACGCGATGTGATACAGCGTTGGTGCCGTCGGCGGCGGGTAGCGCGGCCGACGGGCGGAGATCTGACGGCCGAGGTTTGCTCCGGTTAAATAGGAGTCTGATGGCACGGAGGACTAATTGTGCAAGCGTAGCCTGCACTTGACCGTTTTTTTCTTTTAACGCTTTTTATTGACTCGACTTGCCAAGATTTTGATCCATTTCTATTTAAAAATATCCACGTTTTGTCTAAAAATACTACCTTCCTAAATTTCCTTACCTTTTCAAAAACTATACGGGGCAGTTCATATAAAAACCTTCGGTTGCAGTCTTTTCTATAGTGAAGACCTAAGTTTTCTATTAATTTTCATAACGAACCAAGTCCTTTTTTAGAGCATCCTTTAACACTGGAAGTGTCACAATTATTTTTGGACTATGTAAATCATACTTTACAACTCGTTCTTCCAGTTTTTCACTTTCCCTCAAATCTTCAATCTTTGGCTTTCTTCGTTTACACTTTTCTGTATTCTTGGGTATTATATTACGTTTTTTTCATAAACAATTTTTTGCATAATCCTTAAGCTGACGCCCAGTGTCTTCGCCACTGTTTCCAGAATATTGCCTGGTGAATTTCCATTCTCTTTTTCATTTTCAAAATAATTTATAAGATTAAGTGCCATTTTTTTAGCTTGGGGTGTAAGAAACCAGAGAATTGCTTCTTGTTTTCCATTTGAGGAATTGAAACTATCAAAGTTACAAAATTGTCACCAATCAATCAAAAGTAGGTACTTTTGTGCATTGTACACATTTTTAGAGTCACCGTAAGGCAAAATTCTATCTTCTTTTGTATTTAAAACCTGCGTCTATGTCTCCTACTTATCTTACGGATTTTAATTAGAATGTATAACTAGACACTTTAAAACAAAACAAAACTAAAAAGTTTGTCGTTTATTAATTGATATACCCGCATGTTAAGAGCGATTTATACCATAGGCAAGTGTGTGGGAGAAAAAAATATCTAAAAATCACTTTTTGTGCGTTTACTTGTTCTTGTTTTAAAACACGGACTACTATACACTACTTGTACACTAACAAAGTCAGAAGACAAAATGAGTGTCATATTACCCTAAGTATTTTTAATAAAAGCTGCCGAGGTTTGTCAACAAAACTTGTATGCCACAGTATCATAAATTATGAGGAACATTCTTTTAGGCGAGTAACTCTGCTGTTTTTGAAAAAGTCGAACTAGGAATTGAGAATCGAATTCAACTAACAGCGCATTCAGATGGTGGAATAAGTTATCCTGTTTATAGCACTTTTCCTTTCAAATTTTGCGAAGAATCATCTGCAAATTACATTAAGTGGTTGTGGATATGGAGTTGTTTATTATCAATAATTGTTTTACTAGCTCTTATGTTCATATTTAGGCTTAAAATAAGTGAGTTTCTGGTTCAACATTTTGATTTTAAACAGGTAAATAATACTTATAAATTACTTTAACTTAAATAATAATCACGATCACCCTTTCTTATAGTAGTTTCCAAAATCGTATTATTTTGTAATTGGATTATAATTTGAATTATATGTACCCATACCGCGCTGCCATTTATATTTCATATTGGGCTATTCCGATTATGACATATTTTCTAGTCCCTTATTATTTATACCTTTATATACTATATTATTCATAATTTAAATTTCTCCCTCTTCAAGGAGCGAACCACGTTTTTGCCAACTCTAATAGTATTTAGTTTTAACTGTTACTTCATTAAGTTGCTTTTAACAGGGTTACTTTTATTTCTACTACACTGAGGCCGTTTTCAATTTTTTCACACAAAGTTAATAATATATTATTATAGAAAATTGATAATGCTATCGTTAAATACGTTATAAACGATCGTGAAGATTTAAAATGGGAACTTAACGAAGCCAAACTGACACTAAAAGAAGTTATAGGCGTTGGAGCATTTGGTGTAGTTCAAAAGGGATGGTATCGTATAGAGTCCAATAAACAGTCTGAAGTTGGCGTAAAAATGTTGAAAGGTAATATTGATTTTATCTTAGTCATAGTCATTTTACTCATTGTCGTCTAGATGTCAGAATGAAGTGACACTCTTGCGTGAGCACATCTAGATGGCAGTGGTTTTATCATAACTTTGGTGTCTAAACATATGCCAATGGTGACACATTAAGGCGTGTACAGACACAGTCGAAACGAATTCGTTTGGTTAATGTGTACGTACTAACAAATGCCATCGCACGCATTCATTCGACTTCGCTAGGGTTCGCTCACTGGGCGGTACATCAAAAGGATATTCAGAAGGAATTCGTTCGGCCTTTTTTTGATGTGAATTCGTGCATTTATTCGTGGTATGTGGACAGCAAAGTAAATTTTCTATCGAACACCGAAAACATTCCTACGAATGCATTCGCCGAATGCGTTCGCTTTCGTTCGCTGTATACATATTATGTACGCGCCTGTAAATAACCTTACACTGTCCTGTATTGCTCTGATATTCTCGACAAAGTTAAAATCAGTCTTATCATGCGGGTCCAAAGATCACCGATCATATGAATCAATTCGAAAAACCCAGAGCGTATTAAAATGTTTGTAATTCTTTACAAATATACCAGGAGAAAGAAAAAATACCTAGTCGTAAAAATTATTTCTGGTATGCATCCAATGTGAGCATATTGTTTCTAAAATTTGTTTTGTTTCGGTTAAATTTGTTGGGGTATCAATTTTTTAGCTTGTAGTAGCATGAAACCAGAGAATTGCTTTTGTTTTCCGTTTTAGAAATTCAAACTGTCAAAGTTAAAAAATTATCATCCATCAATCAAAACGAAGCAGGTACTTTTGTGCATTGTGTACATTTTAAAAGTCACTATAATTCTCTCCTCTTCTTGCATGTAAAATTTGCGTATATCTGTCTTATTTATCTTACGGATTTTATTTAAAATCTATAAAACACATTGAAATAAAATAAAACTAAAAAGTTTGTCGTCGATTAACTGATACACCCACATATTAAAAGCGATTTATACTATAGCTTGGATTTAGCCGCCTTCCAAATAAAAGAGCAACAAAAACTGGCAGATATTTTTGTTAGTATACGATGAGCATGAATGGAAAGAAGTGATGGCGACATGTATGATTTTTTCTTAAAAATAAATATCAATTTGTTAGCAAATTTATTTCTTGGGAGAGCTAAAAAATATTATATCGACAACTCACTAACTTGAAGTAAAATGCTAAAACTGGCAAGATCCATTCAAAAAACTCTTAGGCACTTAAATTTTTTTAGACATTAATCTGTCCATACATACCATTAGAAGTTAACAGGCTTAAAGGGAAATCCTGTTAACCACCCTCAACGGCAAATTGCTGCTGTACAGATAGGATCATAGAACTATAAACAACTCATTGGTTTACTCTCAGCAGTACTTCAAATAATTTAAGTATTTAATTTATCACTAAAATTATTTCAGCAAGGTCTACAGATGAACAAATAAGTCACTTTTATGATGAAATTGAAATAATGAAATCAGTACCCCGTCATCCACACATCGTTTATCTCATAGGGGTAATATCTAAAAGTAGACCCGATAATCCTTTAATGTTGGTAGAGTACTGTGCTAAAGGTGATTTGCAAACATTCTTAAGGAGCGTCTGGCTTGTGTTAGGGGATAGGTAGGTAAGTCTACAGCTACTTAGGATTTTTGTGCTATACCGACTAGTAGAAAATTAGTACTAATTATAAATGTGTTTGCGCTACTCTAGTAGTGCTACACTTTGTACCCTCCGTAAACCAAGGAGGCGGGAACGATATGATTTGGGGATGCATGACAGAGGTGGAAAATTTCTTTTCTTTAATTGACGGTGTAATGGGCCGCTGGCAGTACCTGAATATTTAGTGTGAAAATCTCAGTCTCAATTGGACGTTTGGGATTAGGATCAAAATGAATATTCCAACAAGACAGTGATCTCAAACACACCGCGGCACTTGTTAGGGAATGGATCCTATATAACGTACCGAAACAACTACATTCACCTCCCAAGTCACCGGATGTAAACCCTACAGAACCCCTGTGGGATGAGTTAGAGCGGAGAGTACAAAAATAGCACCAAAAACATGCTAACAAATTCTTTGCAGTCGGCTTGGGCTGAAATGACCCCTAGCATAACTGATAATTTAGTTTTATCTCTCCCTAGAAGATTTCAAGCGGTCATAAATGTAGACGGTGGCCCATCAAAATATCAGAAAGTTACTTTTTAAAAAACATATTTATATTTTGTATTTGTATGTTTACTTTTGTTAGGTGATATTTAACATTTATTTAGATCTTTTTGCAGAAAATATTTTTTAGGGTTCGATTTTCTTTTTAGCCGTCCTATTTGTGTTTTTCTTTTTGGTTCTTATGTTGTAAAAGTAAAGCTCCTAAAAGAAAAACTAGCTTTAAAATATTACAAATTTTTAGGATGTTTGTAGACTTTTGTGATTGACTATAGCTCTGCTACCAGCTCAAACTAAGACTTTGCAACGTTTTCTTTTTGAAAGCACACGGCTAAATCGAAAATTCTTAAACCGAATCGCTGGAATAGTGCTATACATTTTTGGACTTCTTGTTTAAATTTAATCTTCTAGTTGATCTAGTAGGTTTTGGCAAATTGTAGTCGTATTATTGTTAGTGAGTGGTCAAGCTTGTTCTAAAATTTTCGTCTTGAAACGTGTTTTTAAAATGAATATAATTCCGTTATTGGAAACAGCCCATACATCTGTTACTATTTTCTTTCTAAGTTGAAAAAAGCTAAACACTAAACTTATAGTGCTACCTTTAGTTATTATTCTTATACTTGTCTTATATTTAAACTTAGACTGTTCGGTTTTAGCTACAATGAATCCAGATATAAATGACGAAAGAACTCTGGAGTAAGTTACTGACGAAGTGAAAATAATATTAAAAAAGAATAGTGTAATAAGCCTTAGAAATAAAGTTAACTTAAGCACGCTAATATTTTGTTTTCCCGCAAGAAAATTCAAATAATTTAGATTTACTCTAATTTTAGATATACTAGTAACCACAAGTATTCAAATTCAGCAGTATATTCAGACGACTCTACCAAATTTTCCAACAAATTTTATGATATGGAGGAATCTTTTTTATTGAAAAAGGACTACGTTTTGGAATCGAAAGATTTGCTGTCTTTTGCAAGACAAATCGTTATAGGAATGGTAAATGAAAATTATTTTTGATTAAGATATAAATTGAGTTTTGCATTTTCGTGGTAACTTGTATTGGAGCGATTACCTAAAGGGTGGTTTTTAGTTTAAAGGACAATTTAATGTTATGGAAATCGTTAAAACGCTTGGATTACAGGTTTAATACTTGTGGCTTAAATTTGGATATTCTAGTCGGTCAATCAAATTTTATTTTAGTTTTTGACCTGTCGCTTTGTAAATAAGTCATGATTTAAAGTTATTATACTATTTCTGCGATTGGTTTTCGAATGATTTTTGTCTGGGAACCTATTACTAAAATGAATTTAGTTCTATAGTTGTGGACAATTCATTCTTAAATTGCCCTTTTCTTTATAAATTTATGGGGGTAACGGAAATAAGTTTGTATTATAAAACTAGGTTTTCTCACTATTATGTATTCTTGTCAAACACACCATTAGGGGGGAAATTAGACCGGTCTCTTAATACTTAATAGTGCAATAGGTGTACAACTCCACCAAAACTTGTAATACGAGCCAAAGGAGAGGGATTACATTAGTGCGGTGAAGACGCATTTACTACACTTGTTACACATTAGCATATTACGATATACAGGGTGTTATGAAATTCACTGCATATATATTAAATAGGTGACTCCTGGGATAGTCTACCGACATACCCAATCCATTTTTCCCTCAAATCTCACCCTTTTTTATTTTAAACAATACCCTAAACCACCCCAGTCTCCGACGCTTCTACGGTACCTGACGTCATAGACTCTAGAATTATAAAGAAAAAACAAATGATCCAGCCGGGGTATTGCCAAACTTAAATATTATCGTGACATCTCATTTTTTGATCACCGAAAATAATCCAAAGTATTTTTAATTCCACAGGCGTATTTGACCAGAAATGTGTATTTTAATTTAATAGTAATTTCCTTACCTAATATGGGAAAATATGGACTACTCGTGAAATTAGGTTGACATAAGCAGAATGAAACTGGCACACAAACAATTATGACTTACTTCTTACGTTAATAACGAGATGAGCATTATTCCTATTAGCTTAAACTTTATACCTTAAAAAAATGGATGGAAATTAAAACACAAACACTATCCCGCCGAGCTTCTCATAATAATGTATACATAACACATTCAGACGACAGTCCCAACTATGGTTTCACCTAATTTACTATCACACTAATTGAGCACAACTACACAGTATTATAAAATTATAACCAAATTATTTTATTACAGACGGAAATTTGGTCAAAAAAAAATTCTATTTAAATATATAATAATATTATGTAGCTGAAGCCACGCTGAAGGGATGTTGACTTCATTCCGTTATCGTAATTCAGGAACCTGCCTGATTGGGTGATTCCGACCTCCCTGATTGTCCTGCCTAACTCGTGCGTCAGCGTCAGCTGTGTGATCCAAATAAGGAATATGGATGCATATTGAAGAGTTTAATAATACCGTGTACATTATTTTTTCTTTTTCTTAATTGGTGAAAGAAAAAGTTAAAGCCGTTAAATATTAACAAAAGTCAAAGACGTTTAATATTAACAAAATATCGCACGCGCTTAGTGATGTGCATTTTCAATTAGTCCTGGGTGTTTAGTTGAAGTTGAGTTATTTATTTGTTGGTTAAACAGCTTTTCTGTAAAGTGTTGTATTAAATTGGTGCTATAGGTAGTATTTGAACTTTTTGAAACTGAGAATTTTGGAAGAGTTGGTAGGATTTCTTTCTTTAAAGGTAATGTAAGTATTAAAAATACTATTTCTTCAAACTTGTTACATAGAAATATTGTTAACAGACCTGGCAACACAACAACCTAGCTCACTTTTCTTTTTTTTAAGGCCATGTGTTTTAGTACCAGTGGTGTGCAGTGATTAAACTTTTCTTTTGAGGGGCGATACCTAGCTTATTATCCTGAAGCGCTATTTATGACTATTTTTTCCCAGTCTGAATTCAAATCACGATTTACCGGTTTCAGTATATGTAGTGAATTTCATAATACCCTGTATAGTCAGTAAGTGTATTTTACCGAGACAGAAAATTCGTAGTAAAACAAGGCCCGCGGGGCTTAGTTTTGTAAATTTTCGAGATCGGTGAGCATTTATTGACTAGTATTGTATACTATTTCTTGCAGAATCATTAATATTTGCTGGAATGAAATGTTGAGCGTTCGTAACACTATAATGGGTTATATGGAGTCATGTATGTTGCTATGCAACGATTCGTGGTAATTGTTGTTAACTGTCAGTTTGAATTTGTCGATTGCGATTATTCAAGAAATTTTTGATCCAGCGGAACAGAACAAATCTAAATGTCGAGGTGTTAAGGGAAGTATTAATAAAGCGGAAATTATTAATATTAATGTCGAGAAAGGATGGAAAGTCGGTTGTTCACAGCTAATCCTAGTAAAATCATGTGAAAGTTACGAAAGTGCATATAAAGTTTTAAAAAATTGGTTACACGAGAATAACGGTGTAAATAATGAGAAATCCTTCCTGTTATATTTTGTAATGAAAAGTTTAAGTTTAAGTTCCTGTAAGTTTGTGACAGCAATCAATTTGTACTTTTAACTTTAATTTAAATAAATAAATTCTATATTGTTTGTTCGCTTTTTTAGTCAAATTTTAGCTGCAGCTATAACCACAACTTTAATTACTGCATTAGTGAGATAAGTTGCACTTACCGGTCTAGATACGGCTTGTGTCTTTGGTTGCTGGGAAAAATAATAATCGTTCAGTCACTATTTCTGTCAATAATGACAGTAAGTGACACAAAAACTATATGAAAAACTGTTAGTTTTAATCTGAGATCAAAAGCTAAAAAAAGTTAGGTTACCGATATGCATGGTTACCAAATTCATACATACAAGATTTTCCGTTTAAAACACTTATGCTGTAATTGGCGCACTGGTTCTGTAACATCTCAGTTACTGAAATTAGTGCACCTTAGGGTGCGCGTTTATAGGAAAAAATTGTCTACACAATATTTAGTAGCCAGTACTTTGCGTATTACTTTAGTAAAGAAAACTTGCACTAAATTTAAAATAAACGTGAATGAGTACCTTTTTGCCATAAATCTGCCTATTTAACATTGTGTTTTATAATTTCAATGTTAGTTGGTCTCTTAGAATGAGAAACACCATACTATAAAATGCAATTTCTTGTTCGAGTATTTTTTCTTATGAATTCTCCTTTGTAGGAATTTTTGTCTAGCTTAAAAATGATACACCGGGATTTGGCGGCAAGAAATATTTTGCTTAATGACCAATACACTATTAAAATTTCTGATTTTGGACTATGTAGAGACATTTATACCAACAACGTCTACCAAAAAGTAACTGGAGGTAAATTTTATATAATATCACTATTTTTAAAAAGCGCTGTAAAAGTTAAAGTTTTTTATTTGGTACTAAAGTATGAAGTAAAGCTGAACTTCTGGTAACAGGATATTATTTATTTAAGGAAAATTGCCATTTCGTTGGATGGCACTAGAATCATTGACTCACCAGGTATACACTACCGAAAGTGATGTATGGTCATTTGGAATAGTTTTGTGGGAAATAGTAACTCTTGGAGGAAATCCTTTTCCAACAATTAAAACTGAAGATTTAATACAATTATTAAAAGAAAACTACCGAATGGAAAACCCTATTAACTGCAGTGGAGAAGTGTGAGTTATTTATTACTGTTGTATACTCAATCCCAAGTAAAATTTTAATGGCGGCCGTTGACACATGTCAAACATTTTTGCCAACTTATAATTTAAAAGTTCTCTAATTGAAACAACACCTCGCGGACACAAACAATCGCTAAATTGATGAGAGATGAATATATAAATGACCATATACTTACATGTATTCGACAAAGAAATATATTCCGCATCGAATCCTTGCAGCCGGAACGGCGTCAACAGGTGGAATATGTGCAGCACCTCACATCGAATGCCGTGCAGATTGGCGTCCTTTTCTTACGCCTTTGCACCGGCATATCTCTTTCCGGCAGTCTTTAACCCATCTTATCTATTCCGCGTTCCTTCACTATTTACAGCGCCATCCCATCATTCCAATTTTGATTTATGACGTGTGAAATGAAAGTTTGCTTTTAGGAATATTGTCGTGGGTTATCAGTATTGTCAAAAAGCATTTTGCCATTATTTTGATTATTTTGTGCTTATAAGACATTTTGGTAGTATATTGCTGGACTTGAATATCTGTAAAGTGTTTATTTTTATTGAAAATTAAGTAGGTAAAGGCGCCAATTTAATCTAAAGATTTCCCAATTTGCGTTCAATCGTCCACCACTGCTTGAGTGGTAGGCGCGTTTGGATGTTTCTGATTTCTGTTTATTTTTATACAAGTACGCCTACGGATGGTGTTGACAAGATCGATCAACTTTTCAAGATATGACACAAAGTCACTCTATACAAGTTTGTGCTTACCAAAAAATAAAAGTCACATAACATAACACTGAATCAGTCAGAATCCACAATTGCAAGAGAAAGTTTAATCCATTAATTGTGAATTAAAAACCTTTGTGTAGGTACTATTAAATGGGATAAATAGGTACTTGATTCAATTCATAATTCACAAAGTTCCAATTTTCTATTGGTACGCAAATTTTTTTATTGTGTACCTTTTTTTCGTATCTTTGAAAATTTCGTGTATTTGTCCTCTTTTCAATCCCATCCGTGGACACCCTGTATATAAATAAGCTCAGAATAACTAGCTCAGACTACCTGCAATTCAATTACGTAAAAAATAAAGAACCTTAGTTCCAAAGTTACTTAGTAAATTTTACATTGTTAACAGACACCAGACAAAATATTTTAAAATAAGTATTGTAAAAACACTTTTTTATCAATTGTCTAATTACTTGTATACTTTAAATAAAACCATTAGGTACTACATTCTCAGCCTCTATATCCGTTTTAATTTTATCGATCGGCTACATATTTACCTCAAGGTCAAGTAAAATACTTTTATTTTCCAAGCAAAACTTTTATAACAATTTCTTGCTGCTAGTCCCCTCACTATTTCGTATCCTCTCCCTTCGAACGTCATTCATTCATTAAGTAACCTCTCAGACATCCTGAAGATGGCACCGTCCGTCAATACTAACTTTAATTTTTGGTAAGGTATTTACAAAAAAAAAACGAAAATGATAATAAGTATAAATAAAATAAGAAATAATGATTCTATACGGGTTAGAGAGAATTTAATGAAATCATTAAAAAGTAAATTATCCCAAACGTTGACAAATTCAAGAAGAAAGTATGAAATTTTATTTTGATAAATTTCAGAATAAAACTTGCTAAAGGAATTATAACTAATAAGTATGTAAGCAAAATAAAGTTACCTTGTGGATTAGAGAGGATTCACTGCTTTATTGGTACTATGCCAATGAAGAAATACATGCACAAAAATTTGATAAAGATTCGTATACATTTTTAACGGATAAGTGGGGCAACAAAAGACACCCTTACATTGCCTTTTTTAAATCAGATGAGTATGGAGTTTTCTCTGTCTTTTGATATTACAGGCAATATCAGCAATATCAAAAATATCTAGACTATTAACTTCATTTGTGATTTCAGAATCTAATTCTGAAGTGCGTTTCAAGAAAGCACTATATGTGGTTAGGTACGAGTAGCATCGATTTCGGCCCATTCCAAAGAAAAAGAACTCTTGTCTTTCACCAACCTTTCTCTGATAATGTTGCTACTTAAGACCATCGTCCACTTAAAAGCTAATGCATACCAAAAAATTATTTTTAGATACAATATAATGCTAAGATGTTGGGAGGCGCGTCCAAGTCAGAGACCAACTTTTACAGAATTGCGCGGAGCTTTTGATACGTTACTAGAATCTGAAATGCAGTATATCAGCCTGGAGGACACTAGAAAACTAGACCTTAATTATTATGAGAATACTAGAAATAGAAACATAGAAGTATTGTGTAATCCAATAAAATAATATACAATTATGAATGTTTAAACTCATGTCACAAGTCTTGATTGTTATTAAACATAGGTACCTACTATTAGAAGAAAAAACCTTGTTATTGGCAACCATTAAATAAAAATAAAGATTTGTATTAAGCAGTTTGGCACAAAAATGACGTTCTCCTTGTAAACTGAAGGAAAATAAATAATTAGATAAGTATTAAGCAATATTTTTATCACCTGATATTTAATACTTATATCTAATCTATCACTAGGGCTGAATTTACATGAGATATTACCGGAGCCGCAAAGATTCGAATACTAGTAGATACAATACTCGCTTGAGTCCTCTAAAAGCAAGAGACAGAACGTCAAATCTTTAATCTTTAAGTAAAATAAACTTTTGTCTAAATAATATCGTTTTCTATTTTGAGTAGTATAACAGGATTTATATAGAATAACGTATTTCTGAAACTTATAAAAGTAGTGCGTTTTCCCTAACACGAAAAAGGAATCCTAAGCTAGCTAAAAAACTTTCTGTCTATCATTTTTTAAAACGTGTGGCAAGACAATAATGAATTTAGCTTAAACTGAGGTTTCTCACGCTCATTTTTCAGTTAGATTAGATATATCGGTCTACAGCACCATCACCCGAAAAATAAAACTCATCTACAAATCCGAGTGAGTCACTTCAAAAACTACTAATTTGTAGGGCAATTTTGAGATGGGTATCAAAAGATAAAACATCAAGCTAGGAGTTAAGCCATTTTCGTAATGAAATACGGCCAGATAACCACATATGTGACAAAAAAAAATATACAAATTTTTGTCACGGAATCTTATGAAAATGGATCAGCTCCTTCTCTATATTACAATAAATGTTTTGACAAAAGTTTAGCTTAAACAACTTCCTAATAAGGACGATAACCATTCACGGAGAAAATTTTATAGTTTTATTTCCCATATGTAATTTTGACAATCAGCTGCTTAGTCATCACACGAACCCCTAAAGTTCAGCTACTACCTTCCAGAGAGCAGCAGAGTGACCCAGGTATAGTTTAATTGCAGTTTTCCGTAATGGTGCCACAACAAGTGCTCGTAAAAATGAACTGGTAATATATAGTGTACCAAGTAAAAAAATATCTGATGTGACATTTTACTGAAAAGGGTTTTAGACTCGCTTAATAGAGCTTATTTTAACCGTGATAATACATATTATACAAGTTAGCATAAAACACAGGCGAGTGTTAGAGGGTAATTAGGTATCAGTAGGGCCCCTACCGCCCTAATCCTGCGTTTCGGTTAAGGCTTGATTTGTCCTGATAATACACACATGGTAAAACCTAGCTGATTTGATATACCTATAACGTAATTATCAGTATCCGAACCAAACCTGAGCAAACCTAGCACTTCGTAATCCCCACATTGCAGAGCGAGGATGACAATTAAAAGCCCTGCTACTGGGACCATGTTTTTCTGTCATTTGCTATATCTTGCGGGGACGCCGCTTATCTGAAGCTTGAACCACTTAGTCTTATTTCATATAAACGCAAATTTTGTTCTAATTGGTCAGAATCAAATTTTAATGTGAAAGTGACCAATGAGGATAATATTCGCGATTATATAAAACAGGACTTATTCAGCTGGAACCGATCGGCAATAATGCTGAAGGAATTTCGAAGAAATTAATATAAACTTTAAATGGTCACACCTCCTACTCTTAAGAAAGTTTATTTTTTAGCATTTTGGTCCATTTTTGTTACACGCCAGTGTTCTTATGTATTATTTAGTCTATGCTAATAGTAAGCATAGCTACTCCTTCCTAAGTTCTTCCGCGTTTAACATTTCCTCGCGTTTAGCCCTATTGTTTTTTTACATTCTCGGTGATTCACAGATTTATAACCAACACAAGTCAACACGTAAGGTTAAACCTATAGGTATGACCTCTCTTTCCTCGTCTAAGGGTATGACTATGAATATGAATGCAGTAGCGTACATCAAGTCAGTGATATAACGCCCGAATCGTGTCGTAGTCGTATGCTGGTACTTGGACTTTATTTTGTTTTTTTTTTCCAAAAATTGGACGTATTCGCAAATTTGAAAATTATCGTACAAAGTGCGTACGATAATGATTTGTTATCGTTTATCGTACGTGCCCCAAAATTATCGTACATGTACGATAGTTATCGTACGTCTGGCAGCCCTGCTGCAGGGTTACCAGATCGTTCGGATGAATTTCCCCAATTGTAAGTAAGGAATCCCCCAAATTTATCACTTTTGAAGAGAACATCCCCAAAAATATTTTTCATTTGTTTACCTGTTTTTGACAACGAATCGAGCTGTTTAATACATAATTTGGCGATTTCTCTTTGATAATGTTCATTCATTTTGTGTAAAAAACACAAATTGAAACAAATGTAATCATTAGTGAGATTGTAACAAACATTGTATAGTTTGTTGGCTTAAATCTGAGTTTTCTTGCTGTACAAAACTGTCGATAATGGCGATATATATATATATATATATATATATATATATATATATATATATATATATATATATATATATATATATATATATACATACATGTATATATATAATAGTCCTCGAAAATAGCTCAGTTTATACATATACAGTGCGTCTCTTTAATAGCTCCCCTCTTAATTTTGTAAACGTTACATTTACAAGCTTGAAAGTTGACATAAAATATACACATAGTCTTCTAAACACTAGAAATACAATATCCAACTGTTTTAAGAAGTAAAATAGTAAATAAAAAACACCAAAACTATGTGTATATTTTATTGGATTGGCCTCCCATCCTGTATAATTATTGAACAAACCAAGTTCTATGGTAAGATGTAAATAGTTTTACACCTATTTACAGTGTGTGCACGATACTTTGGTGACAGCGCTACTTACTTACGGCCCCATGTCAATCTCATCCACTGATATCTTCGCGATCCTTTGGCGAAAGCGCTGTTTTCTTTCGCCAGCCCTTTTACATACTCCCCTCTACCCTAATCCACTAGTATTTTTAGTGACCCTTCGGCGAAAGCGAAAATATGCCGTTTGGACACTCATCCTTCTAATCCACTGATATCTTAGCGATCCTTTGGCGAAAGCGCTTTTTTCTTTCGCCAACCCTTTTAACATACTCCCCTCTACCCTAATCCACTAGTATTTTTAGTGCCCCTTTGGCGAAAGCGCAAATATGCCTTGGACACTCACCCTTCTAATCCACTGATATCTTAGCGATCCTTTGGCGAAAGCGCTTTTTTCTTTCGCCATCCCTTTTAAATTACTCCCCTCTACCCTAATCCACTAGTATTTTTAGTGCCCCTTTGGCGAAAGCGCAAATATACCTTTTGGACACTCACTCACCTTTATGCAATATAGGAGGCATTGACACTATATATGACCTTCTACACCACCTTACACAATTCCCCAAATACACACACACCCCATTAGTGCCTTTCTGACACCTTGACCACACTCAATATACGTCACTGATAAATAGTTCTACTTGTCCGTGTGTGTATTCACTTCAACACCGGAGTTAAGTTAAGAAAAAGTTAAAATAAGGATTACTATATATGGGTTGAGGCTACCTACTTTTACATTACGACCTTATTGCAGTTCGTTTAAGAATTGCTATACTTATTTCAAGTTTATTTGCTTTTCTCTCAAGCTAAGAAAGTTCTTGTTTCAAAAATTACAATACTTAGTTTACTCGTATTTAGTATTGAAAGAAGTATAGATGTGCGTATTGTTTTAGGAATAACATGCCTTTTGGAAGGACTATACTTGCTCTTGCCCATATACAAGATTAAGCTATCCTTCACTGAAGACTATTACTCTTGACTCTAGTATAGCTTTTTTTCAGTGTGCTTAGGTGCCCAGTGTGCCTATTTTATATTCTTATATAACACTATAAAATACCTACCTTTACATTTTTACCAGGGATCAATTCAATTTGCCAGAACTCAGCCCTGGCCAGCCCCCCTGGTTACGGCCCTGAATTATATGTCTTTTTAGACATACTTCTGCCACGCTTGGGGCACTCTCTGCTAAGCCAAAGCAAACCTAAACCAGGATAACTAGGTACGAATAATACATTTGATGTTTGATATAGTATATGCTGAGAAGAGTTACAAGGGAAGAACAGAGTTTGCAGCGTATATAGATACAAAATTTAAAACTTATCCTGTTTTATTTCATACACCGTATATAGCAATATCACAAAAAACATATTTCCCCTGCAGGTCAAGCACCATCTGTTGAGTAGTGGAAAAACATACTATAAACATACTCATTAGTGGGTTACCTAGGCATCACTGCCATAAATGCATGAAATAATATAGTTAGCGGCATCTATTAAGAGTGAATTAAACAAAATGTTTAAAAATTTCGGACGTTATTTTTAGTAAGATTTTCGGCAATTTGATGCCCGCCTTAAATGTACCCAGAAGGGAACCGAAGAGGTGCTTATGTGAACAATAGAATAGCCTTTTCGTTAAGACCGACTGAAGTTAACTATAAATAGAATATGGATAAAACATACATTATTAATGTCATCTTCATCTATCTGCATTTTTTATGTTATTACATAATATTTATATTTACCTAATAATACTTAATAAATAAAACACTAAAGACTTTTAAAACTTTTATGTACATTGCCTAAAAACTATTGAAACTTGTTAAATTTATTGTAAGCATTTTGATTCGAAAACTTGGTAAGTTTGGTCGGTGCTCCTCGGAATTCATTTTGATTTGTGTAAGGTATAGCACAACCCGTGACATTTTCGATACCATCACACTGGTTAATAACGTCATTGTAGGCACGGCCTTCTCCACAATTGTACAGCCTTGGTTTGTTGTCGATACAGATGTAATATCGCTGACAGTCACTGGGCGATCGGAAGAAACGATATTCTCCTTCACCTAAACCGAATTGTTTGGGATCTGGAGGGCAAGTGAATCCCAAGTATGCTAAAAATTATTTTATGAAAAATAATTAATAATATTTGTGAACATAACGAAGTCGTATTTTGACTGCTGTTTTTTACAGCACTATGCATATTTTCAAATCTGTTTTAGGCCTTCCATTGTCAAGTATAACATTTAATATTTGGTTCTGGCTATGTTTAATAATAAGATAATAAAAAAATTTAAATTTTTACAATCTAACTGTTTAAAAATAAGTACCTACCTAAGGAAAATTTTGGTAAGATACGCAGTGTCAGTTTAAAATGAAATAATTTGAGTTTTTTAACCAATATGGGTTTATTTAGCCCCTTCTAATATTAAGTATTTAAAACGCGGTTTTTGGTGTAAAATGTTTGATTTATTTTCAGCTTACATTCGGCATCACAATCTTTAACCTGGTCTGGCCAGTCACATCTGTATGTCTCACTATTCCATGCCAATCCTTCTGGGCAATCAAACATAAAACCTCTGCCATCTACACAATTCATGAATTGACCACAATTTCTTTCGTCACCCATTTTGAAGTAACCGAACTGGTGTGGACAATCGTCAGTGGGTTGTGCAGGTTCTAAAGAAGAAAATACTTTTGTTTAAAAATTTTTTTTTCAATAATCAATGCAAAATCACAAGGTTTGTTACTATAGTGTAAAAGCTGGCATATTCTAAGGTCATCCATAATTTATTTTTGGAAAACTAATAACATCTCATAAACTAGGTCATTGATAGTTAATGTAAATTATAAATACTCAATGAGGTTTGAACAAGAATCGTTTAAAAAAATTAGCAACTAATTAGTGTAAGCAAGGCGACAGTATCGACTATTTTGATATTTGCCCAAAATTCGGTTGAGGGTCAAATTTACTTTATTTATTCGCCCTTATTTTCGTTGCAATGTAAAAATCTCTTTACGCATAGTTAATAGTAATTTATGTCACCACTCCAAAAGGAAATGTCTCATTTTTTGTAATGGCTGGGGAAGGGATCGACAAAATTAGTTTGCTACAAGTGCACTTATTATAAACTATTTCCATATCGAAGTTACGAGTACTAGAAAACACCAGGCGCGGCCCGTGAAATTTTAAAGTTGTGTATCTCTGTTGCTACTTATGGCACCCATGCCAAGTTCAGGTTTTTTAATAGTGAGCCTACTAGGAATATTTTGGTAAAGATAAAAAATTGTAATTTGCAGAAAAAAGTTGACTTTTTGCATTGATCCAACTGGGAAAAAATATCACGCTTAGGTATTTTATTTATTATTTTCTCTAAACAAATTTTACATTATTTTGTCGACAATTCTTAAATTTTAAGAAACAAAATGTGTTAGTAGAAAGTTATAGTCATTTGAATTTTTTGAAACCTAAGATATGATTTTAAAAAATCAAATTACTATAACTTTCTACTAACGAATTTTTTTCTCTTGAAATTTAAGAATTGTCGACAAAATAGTGTAAAATTTGTTTAGAAAAAATAATAAATAAAATACAAAATCGTGTCAATTTTTTTCCCAGGTGGATCAATTCAAAAATTCAACTTTTTTTCGCAAATTATAAAATATTTTTTTTCTTTACCAAAACATTCCTACTAGGCTCACTATTAAAAAACCTGAACTTGATATGGGTCCCATAAGTAGCAACAGAGATATACAACTTTAAAATTTCACGGGCCGCGCCGGAAAAACACTAGAACGCGTTTTACAAAAACTCCTTTATTGACTTACGTGTTTGTTCTCTACCGGTACAGTCTACATCTATGGGATACTGGCAAGGGAAAGTACGTGGACCAACATCGGCATTGAAAAGCAAACCATCGGCACACAGTTTCTCCTCTGCTACTCCGTTAACGCATTCAATATAACTAAAATAAAAAATATCAATCAAAAATAGTATATTAGTCAGTAAGTGTTTTTTACCGAGCGAGAAAATTTGTGGGAAAAGGAGGCCTGCAGGGTCGAGTTTTGTAACGTTTTGAGATCAGTAATCACTTACTGACTAAGAATTGTAAACGTTGTCTAATATAACCCTTTCGTAGTGGCAGCGGAATTATCCACCATCTTAAAAAAATTAAATTACCAGCATCAACTGATTGACGTTTGTCGCCCAGGACTGGACATTCCGAAACATCCGGGCATCCTTTATGTTTCTGTGATTTCCCAAATTTTTCTTATTTTCAAGTGGTTTTTCTTGTTTTTTTAAGTGTTTTAATTATTTTTTTTGTATTATTAGACTTTATATTGATATTTTTTTGTCTGTGGACTATTTTTTATACATAATTCATCCTGTTTTGGGTAAGTTGTCAGTTTATTTAAAAACAAAATTTCACAAGGTTAAATACTTTTTAGAATATGGATCACAATAATTATTGTATCTCCAGTCAAGAAAGAGGTCTAGGTGGATCTTAAAGTTGTGATGGGCCAGAAAAGACAGAGGTTTATTAAACATAACCAAATATTTTACCACAAAATCATCCATGACAGACAAAACGGATTTCGTCACTAAAGATCCACAGCTGATCTCCTTACCTTTATCACACATAACTGAAATAAGTCTCACGAATTTCACAGCTAACTCCAGATTGTTGCTCTTGATACTTCCAAGGCTTTAGAATAAGTATCGCATACCGCACTCCTTAAGAAAGTCCTTTTTACGGTCTTTCTCCCAAACTATGTACCTGGACCGGTGGCTTTCTTTCTGGGAGCATATTTGTCTGGGTGGATAGTCCCTCATCCAACTTCCATCCTATCAATGCTGGCGACCAGGTTCAGTCCTAGCCCCAACCCTTTTTCTTCTTCACATAACTGACCTGCTCTTTTCAACTACCAATTCCATCTACAGTTATGCTTTTTTCCAGACAAATCTCGAATCAAGAGCTGGATAATAGACGCAGATCTAAGCACCTATCCCTTTCCCAAGATATTTAATTAATTTTAGACTGTGCCAAGAACCTTGTTCATCTCAACGCCTCTAAAACCCAGTCTTGCTCCCTTTTACCCGGTCCACATAAATGACCAGGCCCCACAGAACAATGAAATGTATGATCCTGTTGGCATTGCTGTCGAAGATAATCTCAGCTGGTACAAACACATTACTTCAATAGCCACATCAGGGCTAAAAAGCTTGGATTTCTTTCGAGCCAGTTCCCCCCTTCCACTAACACCTCAATGTTTGCTAAATAAGACCTGACCTAGAGTACTGTACCCACACCTGGGAAGTGGCATCACCTTTGACACGTAACATCCTTTATTCTATCCAAAAGACTGATCAATGACCCAGTCCTCTCATGAAAACTCCTTTCTATCGTTCGTCGCCGCGCTGTTGGGGATTTTTCCTTTTTCCGCGGATATTTTGTTCTCAAGAACTAACCGCTATAATTCCCCCATTGACTGTTCCTAACAGAATAACATCCCTTTACTGTCGAGCCACAAAAAATAATGGAACAAATTGCCCGCAGATGTTTTCCCTTCCCCTCCAAACCTCCAATCATTCCATGTTAATAGATAACATTTCCCTTCTCTTCAGATGCCCCCGGTACGTTAGGTATACATGTGATGTCCTAGATTAAAAAAAAAAAAGATAAGCTTCGAAAGTTTTACAGTAGAGAAAAAGACAGTAATGATCACAAGGAAATTTATCCTGATTAATGTGACTGACTCAAATGAGAATCTTTTTGATATCTGCGCTTCTAAATGTAAAATGACACTTACTTGTTATTGCAACAAATCATTAGACAATGTCTATTGTATTTCAGGAAATCTCACTTAAAGGTGCACAAAAGAAAAAATCCATATTTATATCCATAAACCTTAATATAAACGAGACAAAAACCACAAAACTGAGAATAGATAACCAAAGCCCAATATATTCGTTGGTAACAAACCTGAAATTTTCAAAACTGTTAAGACGCGTGCGAATACATACAATTTTTCAGATTTCTAATTTTGTCGCAAAAAAAATGAAAAATCGCTCGTCAGTTTCCCGCTAATTTTAATTTGAAATTAGGCAATGAGAACAATATTCGCAATTCGCGTTTTCTAAAACCAGACTCTGCAGTTACTCCGCTCGTCAAATTTACGATTTTTTTACCCCGCTTAGTCATAGTCATAACTCACACGAGTATGAAACGTGATAAAAAGATAATTAGAATTTCCACCTAACAATAAATCTGCTCAACATATTTATCTTCGACCTATGTTCACCTTTCTGTAACTTTTAACAAGCAGTATTTGATTGGCTATTGCTCAGGCGCGGCCCGTGAAATTTCAACGTTGCATATCTCTGTTGCTACTTATGGGACCCATACCAAATTCAGGTTTTTTAATAGTGAGCCTACTAGGAATGTTTTGGTAAAGAAAAAAAATATTTTGCAATTTGCGAAAAAAAGTTGATTTTTTGAATTGACCCACCTGGGTAAAAAATTACCACGCTTAGATATTTTATTTATTATTTTTTCTAAACAAATGTTACATCATTTTGTCGACAATTCTTAAATTTTTGGAGAAAAAAATGTGTTAGTAGAAAGTTATAGTCATTTGAATTTTTTACAACCGAAAATTTAAATTATTTTTCGGTTGAAAAAATTCAAATGCCTATAACTTTCTACTAACACATTTTTTTCTCTTAAAATTTAAGAATTGTCGACAAAATGATGTAAAATTTGTTTAGAAAGAATAATAAATAAAATATCTAAGCGTGTTAATTTTTTACCCTGGTGGGTCAGTTCTAAAAATCAACTTTTTTTCGCAAATTGCAAAATATTTTTTTTCTTTACCAAAACATTCCTAGTTAGGCTCACTATTAAAAAACCTGAATTTGGTATGGGTCCCATAAGTAGCAACAGAGATATGCAACGTTGAAATTTCACGGGCCGCGCCTGCTATTGCTATTATCTCGTCGATATACAGGGTGGCCCACCTGAAAACCTTCCATCCAGGTTTGTATTCTTTTAAATAAATAAATCAAGAAACGCCCAGACCCGTACACTTTAGTTTTCAGGGGTACATATTTTTTAGTATCTTCACCCCTCATGTTTGAACGTGGTTTTTACCCTTTAAAATCTTAAATGGGAAGAGAGTCGAGTGATACATTATTTTAAAGAGAATTAAATTGCCTTTCCAACGGGATCATGCTCGTTGAAATTAGGTGAGTAGTTTTCGAGAAATTAAATGTTACAAAAATTTCAGTTTAATGTAAACAAAATGCTAAATACGAATAAACATTGCAATACTGTAACAATAGGTCTTTGGAATCCCACTTGTTCTGTCGAAAAAAGGGCTGTCATTAGTTTGCTGTTGAGATCGGTTAAATTCATAGTAAAACTAATAATTTTGCTATAAATTTCATTTCGTTCAATTACGCATTAAAATGATGTATACCCTTGAAGAAGAGTTGAAATTATTTCACTTTTCTTAAAAAATAACGATTGTGCTAGAGCTGCCGCGTTATCTTATAGTGAATTGCACCCAAATGGACAGCTGTCGCATACTTAGGTATGTGAGAGAATTAGTGGCGAAATTTTATGAAACAGGATCAATGCTAAACAAAAAAGGAAATATTGAAAATCCTGTAAGAAATGAAGCTGTAGAAGTTGCAGTTTTGGGTCATATTTCAATTGATCCCACACTTAGTACAAGGAAGATGTCAAAAGTGTCGGGTGTTTCACGTACAAACCATTTAGAGAAATTAAAAACCATACATTCCATCCCTACAAAATCCCTACTGGTTCATAAACGGAATGAAGATGAAACCAATCACTGCGCGCCGTTTGGAATTTTGCCAGTTAATGAGACTGAAGAGAATGAAAGAATCATTCGCCATCCACTGTGACAAAATGAGTACATATATTAAAATTTACGCGGTAAACAGAAATAAAAGTACTTACTTTTATTTCTCATCTAGTAGAAAAATACAGAAGTTATCAACTACCAGTGTCGTACCTAGAAACTTTTTCGCGATTTACTAATTATCGCGAGATAACGAATATTCTTCTTTATAGAAAAGGATGGAATGACAATACGGATATAAGTAACTGCCAGAGTTATAGATGCAAATTCCATATGTAAAGGCTTTTGAATGCGATTTTTTTACCTTTGGAAAGTAACCAATAAAGGTATTTTTTCGATCGCGTGTTCAAAGTGCCTTACCGTAAGTTAGTACAGTGATTTAACCATTATATAATGGATAAACAATCCATTAAACAAAGAACAATTTAGTTTCACTTCTTTCTGTATGAAATTTGGCATGCTCCGCCTTTGTAACAGGCTAAAACGAGGTTCCGTTAGGGGTGTTTTAGAGGACAAAATCTTAAGAGGGTTCGAGGTACCAAGAGAAAGATTAAAAAGGCAGTCTTAAACTGGCCGTTGCGAAGATGGTTTAATTTGTGTAAAATTGGGTGTTTCGGTAACATCCTTTAAAGTCGCGTCCGCATGTTTTCGCGTCGTGTGAGAACTTAATTAATATGTATTCAGGGGCTTAATTAACTTAACTAACTAAGCTGTTATTATCATTTCAATGATCTTTTCATATCTTTTTGTTTTGAATTCTGTTGTTATAGTAAACGCTTGTCCAGATCATTGTTCAGTTCATTCCTTAGATTGTTCTTTGATATTTTTTGTCTATTCTTATATCATGTACAGTATATTTTCATTTATTTCGTTAATCTATCTATCTAACTGATATGCAAAAGTCTGGAGTTGTTTCCAACATAATAAACTTCAAACTTCGTTGGCCCGTCGGTGTCAAGAGGGACACGGCGCGACATGAGAGTTCTGTAAATGGCGACCACTTCTAGAACTTCGAACTTCAAATGTCAACAACTATGACCTTCTGGATTGGCTGCAGATTTAGGTTTGAGTAACATATAGTCTTGTACTAATTTTCACTAATTTTGGCTTCCTTTCATTTGAATATTACTGTGACCACAAGAAGGCGTCTTTGTCAAATGTATAGTTTAATCTAGATTAATTTATAAGAACCCACAAAGCGGAATATTGTTACAGGTTCATTTGGCTTAATCTGACATAGAAAAAAAATTATAAATCTGTAAGTCCGTATCTGGATGACAATTTTCCAGGAAGATGGATTGGGAGAAGAGGTCCTATTGAACGGCCTGCAAAATCTCCTGATCCATCGCCACTGGACTTTTTCTTGTAGGGGCATTTAAAAACAGAAATTTATGCAACCCAGCCCAATTCTTTAGAAGACTTGCGAGAACGATAGTGTACGAGTTCCAACAAATAACTCCCAAACTGCTTAATAATGTTCGCGAACATTTCGAACAGTACCTTTATAATTGCATGGAGGTTAGAGGTGGACATTTTCAGCATTTACTTGATTGAAACAAGGTCTCATTTCTCCGAAACTATGCAGCCGATTTCAACCAGCAAGGTCCCGTTGGAAAGGCAATTTAATTCCCTTAAAATCATCACTCGACCTCACCTTCCCATTTTTGATTTTAGGGGAGAAGTCCAAAAAAAAATGTCTCCCTAAACAGTAAAGTATACGGGTCAGAGCGTTGCTTGATTCAATTCTTTAAACGAAAATAAACCTTGGTGGAAAGTTTTCAGTTTGCCACCCTGTATATGAAAATAAATCCAAATTATTTTCCGCAATAAATTTCACATCAGATAAAAACCCATAATCGCTATTGTGAAACACACGTGTTTGCTAACGCATTTACATTTTTATGTCCGAACAATATATTTTAAAGGACACCTTAAAATGTCAGGATGATAATTATTAATCATAGATATTCGTCTATGTGATATCTTGACTTTTAGATATGTTACTTCGAATTATAATGTTTTAAAGACAAATCAATTACCTACCCGAAAACAATATCTTTAAAATTAGCAAGAACGCATAGAAAGCATATCATCTTCAGTAGTTTTTAAGCTTTTAAAAAGTCTTTTAAAATGTTCCTTATTATGATGATAGTGCTATAAATGTAAACATCGATTTAAAGTTCAACCTTTTCAATAATATAATTTCTTTTAGTTACCTGGTGAGGTCACTAAAAAACCATTCGATTCAAAGAATAACCATGGTAGTAAAATCCCTCCCCGCGCCTCCAGCCCTGGGATTTTTTTGCAGTTCACAAGAATGTCAGTATTTAGATGGTAATTAGTATTAGATTGTGCAAAATATGGTGAGATTCGTATCAATTACCAGGTAGAACGGCAGTTAGGAATAAATAGAAATATTTTCGTGTTCAAAGTAAAAAGAGTGAGTGAGAGTCAATAATATAAATGCATTAAGAGTGTTACTAAAAAATTATTCTTAAACGTAAGATTTAAACTTAGTAGAAAAAAATTCCTGAACTTTGAAAAAATAAATTTTCCGATTGTAATGTCTACAGTATGTCCGCGGATGCAGTTTAGGAGAGGACAAATGGACAAAATTTGACTCTAGTCAGTTTTTTTCGAAAACTATTCCACAACTCTATTTATATGGAATGAGAAAATTGTTCAAGAAATTAAAAAACCAGCGATATTTTACACCAGCTGGCCGAGGCCTGCTTTAAAAAGAAATCGGCGTTTTCATTCGGGCAATCGAAAGCGGTCGTATAGCTGCCAAGCGTAAAAAATTGTACCTTGTGTTTATTTTAAACTATAATTTTGTGATTTTGATCAAATAATAATTATTGAAGAAAATGCACAAAGGGACAGATCCTGTAATTAAATTGAAAAAGAAAAGATTTATTGCTAAAAATATTAGGAAAGCACAAAATATTTATTTTTATTTAACTTATACATACATACGTTATTCAAGCTGTACCTACGTAGTTGCGGTGGCGCAGCCAGGAATACGCTCTGGGGGGGGTTTTGACAAAAAAAATTGACAAAAACGCTCTTGGGGGGGGTTTTTGACAAAAAATTTTGGCAAATATTGCTTTATTTTCGTTAATTTGGGAAATGGGTAGGGTAATTTTTAGGCCTTTGGGGGGGGTTTAACCCCCCCCCCCCCGTGGCTGCGCCACTGCGTAGTTGTTTACTTTAAACTAATGTTTTCTGGCGTTTCTCACAAATATCCCGTAAAGCCTGGTTTCGTATTCGATTTTCCAGTATTAAGATTTTCTAATTTATTCCCGGACCCTGAATTAAATTTTTTCCATATTCAATCGTATAATTATAACTCTACACAAGAGTAGGAAAAATGGTTTTATTTATGAAATGTTGAAGAACAACATGTTGGCAATGTGGTACATTATTTAAATAGTCCATATTTTTTGATAAAAATGCACATTATAAATTAGCTGTATTTTTCCATATATACTCCGACACAAAGGTAGGTACCTACTTAATTAATAATGGTAAATTAAATTCCCATCTTAAATAATGAAGAAATTACTTTTCTTTTAATTATTTTATTAAAATGCAAAATATTATTGAATTAACTAATATTTTATTTAAGAATTTACCAAAGCCAAATTTAATTCCAGCATATTGTGAAATTAGTTTATTTCAGGGTTAAGTCTTCTCTGATGAAAAAAATAAGCATCTCCAAGGGTTTTGTAGTGGAAATTTTCTGTTTAATCTGCTTACAGTTGGGCAGTTTTGTATTTTAAAAAAAATTAACGCTAAGTTAAACTGAATATATTTGTTTTTAACACTGAATTAGGATGCAAGTATTATATAAGTGGATTATTTCTAATACAATCTTACCCATCACACGTTCTGGTCGGAAAAGTTCCATTGGGCTCTGGACAATTGGCAGAACTATGTAATTGCGGGGCGAAACTGTCATGTTTCTGCCTTTGGTTGTAATAGTTACTTCCAGCTTTATACTGACAGTAAACTGCAAATAAAAATATAAGTAACTGATTGATTGCATATTCACGAGGAAATATTTTTTCATGGCATCCGAACTGGGTAGGAATCGATTCCTTCTGAAGGGGGAAGAGCTGGTATTCATTGCCATTTTTTAAAATAGGATCCGATACAGCAAAATTTTAAAAGAATCCGGAATCGATTCCTCTCTTTTTACTTAGATGTACTTTTTAACAAAGTACATATTATGGCATTTTAGTTCAGCATCTGCAGCGCGTTTTGTGTTATAATAAAAAATAAATTAGTAACACTAAAGTTTCGGACTTGTTTAAACTTTATTTAAGTGACAGCAAAAAAATATACGCCATTAAACGATGTTCTAAAAGAAAATATTTCCCTTAATGAAACCCGGTCCCCGGGCACAGGGTTTCCAGATTCGACTATTTATAGCTAATTGGGCTACTTTGAGATGTGATGTGGCTCCCAAAAATTGTAGTTAGATACAGGCTCCTACTTTAGGCTATTTTAAAATGTTATTAGTGGGCTACATCCATCGTGTTAAGGAAGTACATATCTGGTAATCATCTTTTGTTGTTTTACTTAAACAAAGATTAATTCGTTATCGCAAAGACACATGCATTGCCACCGTGCTGGCACAATAAGTATGTAGATATGTAATATGTGTGTATAAAAAATATATAAAGAAATTTAAGGTAAAGATATTGACGATTGCTGAAAATTTTTTAAGTTATAAATCACGCCAGGCCTTAATTCAATAGAGGACCAGTTTGTGCATATAAAAAAAATAAAAAAGGCAACTAGGTACCTATAATTGGTGCCCGCGTTCACACCCCCCTCCCCCCAAATTTTTCGCATAGTTTTCCTGAAACATTACGGCCAGGTTCTCCAACGCTAGATCAGTCTAATTTATCAACAAAAGGTTTTAAACTAACAAGTGCAAGAATAAGTCAACTAAGTTTTATAGTATGAATTTATTTCTGAGTTTTTTCATAAATTTGGCGAGGATTTGTAGGTACCCAGCTCTAAATATGCAAAATCCAAAATTAGTGAATATTCCGGGTATATTTCTGCCTTCCTGCTATGCGGTTTATCTAAATATAATATAAATCATCTTTTTTTTTTTGGTGTTGTGCGCATTTTTTTTTGGAGATACATAAAATGGATTAGTTTAGTTTACCTTATGAAAAATCGAACGCGTTTTAAAGAAGAAATATCTGCAATTAATTTAATCGCATTGAATACCTTATTACCACTCGCATGCAAAAAATACTCCATTTAAACTATAACAAAATTGTTCCTCAGTATAAAATATTTATCCCCTCTAACGTTCTTTTCTAAAACAGTGTGATATCATTCTTTTAATGAAGCATGTAGGTATTGTATCTAATTTTATAATTAAGGAAATGATACTTGTTAGTTTAAATTATTTTGGCAGCAAGGCTAGCTTATAATTCCTGGTTTTAATTTAAAATATACTGTTCTCTGAATTTTTAGGAGTTTTACAAGTGTGTTAAAAAATTACACAATTGCAAAATACCACAAATGTTAAAAGTTTAATTAATTATATTAAAATAAAGAAATTACTCCTAATGGTTGCCTCTTAATGCTAATAAATTATTTTTCCAAAAACTGTATTTTCAAAACAAGGTATTAATGCATTCTGTAAAGGCGTTTTATGAATAAATTAAGAAATTCGGAATAAAAACTTAAGGCCGTCATCGTGTGAACAAAGACTGGCCATTCTTTTATTAATGAACAAAATTTCGAAAATACAGATTAGTTATAAACTTTTATTGATTCTAAAGATTAAGATCCAAAAAATAATGTAAAGCAATATAATTTGAAAAAAATATTTTCGAGAAATCAATCCTACTAGATCATATATTTTTTAATAAGCTCATCAGCGTATTTGCGCAATTGACCCTCAAAGCAATATCGGAAGGTAAAAAAGCTAAAAGTAGTCCGAGACATACACACAAGGTGAATGGGGTATGAATGCAATAATTTTAAGGGGTGATAGAGTGTGCATGGTAGAACAAAAAGTCTTATGTATCAGGGGTTAAAAACCAACCCTAGAACATCAGAAGCTAAAAAAGCTAAAAATAACCCGACAGCCGAGACATATAGAAAGGAGTATAATGAATGCAATAATTTTAAGGGGCTGTAAAGAAGGCTTAGTAGAACAAAAAAGTCTTATATACCAAGGATTTAAGCCAGCCCTAAAACAGCCGAAGTTAAAAAAGTCTAAAGTAGCCCAAGATACGAGTACATGGACAAGGTGAAAGGGATATGAACCTTCTAGCTGAAAGTTGTAGAATTTTGATTCCCTTTAAGCTTGTTAGCGAAAAGCTTAAAGAAAATAATTATTAAATTTCACATTGTTGTAAGAGGAATTGTTTTCAGCAAAATGCACAAAAATTATGGCTGTATCTCTTATTGATATGAATAAAATCACTTTTTAATAAATAATTAATTAAATTCATTTATTAACCAGTAATTTTATTATTTTTCTCCTAACAATTAGGGGAAGCGCTTAGAATTTTTTTATGAGTTATCCTACAGATAATTCTGCTTACAGCTGGCGAAATTATTTTTTTTAATCTTTCTCTAAGAGCTTTGAACAAAATCAAAATTTTAATTACAATTGTAGTTAAACTACCTCTAGCTTATAAAACTTTTACGGCTAGATTCTCCAATCTCCAACGCTAGATCGGTCTCATTATTTGGCAACCAATAGTCTTAAGCTGACAGGTGTCAAATTAGGACAGCTAAGTTTTATACTATGAATTTGTTTCCAAGTTTTTTCGCAAATTTAAAAAGAAAATGATTATTAGTATGTACCTTCCATAATAATTGAATTAAATTCATTCTAGTAACCCGTTTCAAGATGGAAATCATTTGAAAACCAAGCAAATCGCTACAATATTAGAATAAGTCCTACGTTTTCAATGATGACTTATTAACAATGACAGGACAAGAATCTTTCAGAACCCAACTAATCAACTATAGGATCTTAGTTTAAACCAGTATTAAATCTTAAACCTTTTTAGTGAATCTGAACATTTTTTATGTCTTACTATACCCATGCAAACCCAAACCCTAAAATGATTGCACTTATACCCCTTTTACATATTATTAAACAAACAGTTATAGAAAATAAAATAGAATTATTTTTGCCATGATTTTTGTAAATACAGGTATGTAGGTCAACGACTTTTGAATTTGTTGTGTTTTTTTAATCTTTTTCGATTTTAAATTATATTTTAAATCTCCTTCAACTTTAATACACTTTACATATCGACTAAATTATCAATTAACCTTATATTTGACATTTTAATTGATATTTAAAATATTATTAAGGTTTTTGTTTTACTCTTACATAAATTCAAAATAATTCCAGAACATCCGTCTAAATAAAAATAACCACCTATTTCTACAATCAGTATTCAAAAGAACCACTGGTCAAGACTGATTTAAACCTTGACATTAACAAATTATGCATAATTATCGACTTAACAACCAATATATCTTTTGGAGTATCATTTGTTTGTTAAGTAAGATGCAAGATGGTAGACCGTATTGGGTAACCATTGATTGGTTAACATTTTTTGCAGAAGATTTCAGTATTATGACTTTCTCTAAATGTAATGTGTCTGGGTATTTATTTACTTATAATTTGGCCCCAATACACGAAGGTTCAACTATAATATTAAGACGCCAATAAAAAAATAGTCAACTAGTTTTTAAGTTCTCGCGCCAATAGTCAGACCGTCAGAAATGGGAAACCACGATATTCGTGATTAAGATACTTCAAAAACAGAAAACAACTTAGAAGAAAAATTTTTACTAACACAATGCTGTCCATAGCAAGATACGCAAAAAAATAATATTTGTTCACTCTCTATACAGGGTGTCAAAAAAGTCTGGAATATTACAAATATTTCAAAAGCTACTAAATATGTTTTTGAAAATTTCCACGTCTGTATAGTTAAAAACGGGAGACCTTGGAATGATAAAACCGTTTCAGTCACTAAACAGGGTTAGCAAGAAAGAATACTATTTTTTTATTTTAAATGAAAAGTGCTGTTTGTTTTTCAAATAGTCCCTTAAAAGACAAATTTGATGATATAAGGTTTAATTGACTTATTTCTCAAAATAATAGATTTATGTAAAAAAATGAAATTATTCATTAATTTTTTTAAAATAGAAAGGTGAGAAAACACCTTTAGAATTAGCTATTTGTCTAATAACAAATAGACAGTTATCAAATCTTTATTCGTAAGCATTCCGAAATTAAGAAATTAGGATGGTAGCTTTAAGCATTGCATTTGGAATCTAAATTTAATGCTGTAACTAAAAGGGAAAAATTGAGATTTTAATGATGGTGACCTCAGGAGAACACAACAGGAAGTATTTCAGTTATTCATTTAGACCTATCCTAATCGACCTGCAATCCTGTGTAAGCCAACTGGTGAAGAAATTCAACGAAACAGAAAGTTAAGGCAGACCAAAAATAGCTACTGGTGGCTCTGGATATTTTAATTGACCTACAAGATAATCCAAATCGATCACTTCGACAGTTTGGCTTAGACCACAATGTATCTCAGCAGTCAGTTGAAGATTTATTTAAAAGCGAAAAGATTCGCCCTTACAAGATCCGCCCAGTTCAGGAACTGACTGAACATGACTTCGATGGTCGAAATGAGTTTTGCGAAGTTTTGATGGACAGGTGTAATGCTGATCTTTATTTTGCCATAACATTCTTTTTCTGATGAAGCTACCTTCAATAGGTATAACTGTGGATATTGGTCTGCAGTTAATCCCCGGTGGATTGCTGAAGTACACACGCAAAGGCCAGAAAAAGTTAATGCTTGGTATTAAAGGCAATAAAATTATTGGTCAATTTTTGATTAATGGAAACCTTACGACAGTACTTTACTTGGAATTATTACTTGAACAGATTATTCCACAATTAGAAATCCTTTATCCAGACCGAAGAAATATCTGGTTTCAACAGGATGGCGCCCCTGCTCATTTTGATTTAGAAGTGCATTAATTTTTACACCAAATGTTTCCAAATCAGTGGATAGGAAGGAGAGGTAAAAATGAGTGGCCTGCCAGATCCCCAGACTTCACCCCTTTGGATTTTAATTTGCGGGGTGATTTAAAAAATAAGATTTACAAAAATAGGTCGGTTCATATTGAAGATTTAAAAATGGAACGTTATAGAAATGGAGGCATCACGCGTGCTCTGTTTCATTTTAGAATTAAGCCAGGAATATTCTAAAACGCGACCTATACAATACCGATATAAAACTTTTGTTTTATTATGCCCATACCACCAGCCCTAAAATGATTGCATGTATATCCCTTTCATCCTGTATTGAACAAACAGTGATGAAATGTAGGTATGAATAGTTATAGGAAATAAAAGTAAAATTATTTTTGCCATTATTTTTATTTATTATTTTGGCCGATTTTGAGCCAAGATAAAGCTTCAGCTACATACATAATATATGCAACCATATTTTTGGTTATTAATGCAGGTTTTTAGTTTTCGTGCCAACGATCAGACCGGCAAACAACAGATTGACAAAAATGAGAAATCGTGATCTACGAATACCACAACGTATAAATCTGAAAAAATTTAGAAATATAATTTTTTACGAATACAGAGCATCTTAATAAAGACGACGTGAATTATGTGAATCGCTCGAACTGAAGAGAGATACATATTATTATAATAATTTGGTTGTTAACTTTTAGCGTTATATTTTACAATTTTTGAAAAAAAAAACCGTTATTGGAATTTGAAATTCTTACAAAAGTGTCATAGCAAAATTTTTAACTCACCACTTTTATTATTAATTTTGGGAATCACCTCTCGATTTAAAGAAAAAAACAAAAAAGTCCTTAAAATCCTTAAAATTTGAGAAAACGTCGTGTGGATAAAATATACTAACATTAGTAAAATTTTGCATCCAAGCATACTATCAAAAAAGCCTAAACTAAATTTATTTATTTATTTTTAAATGTAACGTTCTTACCTTTGTGGTGGTAATTTAAAATTATCTTTATATGATTTTCAATTATCCTATTTGCAAAAACAATAGCTGCGAATATGTAATTACCGGGCGTGATTTACAAACTGAATTATTGAGTTTAAATGAGCTTCTACCATGTTCTATATCGAATGAATAATGCATATTCTATTGATATACGTTTCCTTAACGTCCTTCACAGGGTTGGATTTAATGCAGAGGCTGAATTACCTAAAGCTCTGGGCACCCAAATGTTATGGGGAGGTAAATATGTGTTCAGGCTTGTTTTCTCTAATTAACATGTGCATTATTTACAATATTTAAAAAGGAACAATCTACACGTTTTATGTGGCAGATTCATATACAGTATGTCCGCGGATGGGATTTAGAAGAGGAAGAATGCACCAAAAGTCCCAACTGTTCTCTCTCACACTTTAACCAGAGTACTAGTTTCTACGTCACATTCATATTAAACAATAAATGACACCTATGGACATGCCCTTCAATGGCTTTATTAAATGAAGCAATTATTTAATTTAAAACAATTCTCATCAAAATGCTATCTACTGAGCAAAGGGTTTTTATAGTCTAGCGTTATGGGGATGGCCAAGTATCATGCCGCTACATTAGTGAACAGTTTAGCGAGAAATTTGTAGGAATCCCAATAACTGAAATGACAATCTACAACACAATAAATCAGTTTCAAAGAACTGGTTCGGTTTTGAATCTCAAGAAGAAGTCGGAGAAGAAATATGACTAAAACGATGCTACCAGTTTTAGTTCTCCAGTCTGTTTAGTTGTCCAGTCATATTCAGATAATCTTTAACGACAATGAGTTATGAAAAATAAAAGTACTCATTAAGCTTAAGATATTTTTTCAAGCGAAATCTACATAATGTTGTTTTAAACGAGTAAAAACAAAAATAAACATGCAAATATCCTTCAGATAAACGTATGTTATAATTAACTCTAAATGGCACTAGGATATAATTACAATATTTTACATCTGCATCTAGCAATTTTTTCGTAGCATACTGAGTTTTCTTTTTGTATCGTTCTGGGTGGGGGTAATTACCTCCTCTACCTCTCCCCCATATCTACCCACTTGTCCCTACTTGCCCTCATATACGGCGCGAGTCCGTACGTTACTATTTTTTTATTTATTAGAAATAGACCATTACCTACGTGATAACTCGACAAAAGGTTGGCAACATGCAAAACATGTTAATGCATTTGAATTGAAGCAAATTATTGTAATTATAATTAAATACCCTACGATCCTATCTTCACCAGAGTTGTTTATTTACGTTTTACAATAACATTTGTATGTACCTAGCAAGACAAAAGACTACTATATTTTTCTATGCTATTCTATAATAAAATTCACAATCTATCAAAACTATCAACAATAGCCTAAAATTAAAAATTTAGCTGAGATGGGTTCTCTATTGTCCAAAGATATTGCATAAGGTTAAACGATATCTTAATTCTGTCGTGGGTTCATTATCTTTAGAAAAGTGACAAACATTTTCTTATTATGTAACCAGATTTTAAAAATAAATTTTTTGATATAACAAATTTTGTTGTTTGTAAAGGTTGCCTACCTAATATAGAAAGAATAATATAAGTCAAGATAACCCCAAGAAACTTTCTATAATTGTTAAGATGATATATACAAGACTTATACCATGAAATGCCACTTTGTATATTATTTTTTTATAAATCTAGATGTTAAAAATTAGTAGGAACCGATTTAGAAACTTAATTTTTGTCTAGATATCTTCGAAAATTCAATTCTTAATAACCTATAATATGCAGCAACAATTTTATGCAACTTTGACATACTTATACCGACACTGTAATATTTTCTAAGTTCCAAACGATGAAGCTTAAATTTAGGACACCCTATACACTGTCAGACCCAATTTCTTACTTCACCTTTCAACGGATAAATAATACACAGTCTCCTCAAAATGTAATATAAAAATCATATTTACTGTACTGAGAACGTTAAAAGTTGCCTATAAAAGAACGCACCGCCGAAAAAAAAATCTCAATGGCCTATAATTTGCCACACCAATTTATACAACTTTGCCATAAACTCTGTAACACTTTCTAAATCAGGACACTCACAATTATTTCTTCCTTCACGTTTCACAATCGGATAAAAAATACAGTCTCCTTAAAATGTAATAAGTAATAAAAATCACACTGCCGGAAAAAGAGTATATTTTTCCGATCTCGGATGTCACTATTATTATGGAATGTACATAGCTAACAACAAAAGTTATCGTCCCTTTTATGATTTTCAAAATCTAATCTTCTATACATTTTATATAAATTAATTACATTATAAATTAAAAAAAAAGACATTTGCTTTGAAAAATTACTAGTAAAATATTAAGAGCGAAAGCTTACCGCCAATAAAAAGGGTCGCCACAATAACAGAAACTCTTACTGACCGCATTTTGGTACGAATACGAATTACGGCACTCTATGTCGTCGACTTGTCTGGACCTCAGCACTAAAATGAAGCCGCATCTTTGGCCACCCACCACTAGACCTATCCATTATCTTTACTCAAGGACTTCTAATGCTTGAAGCAGCTTATAATCGGCGTATTGCATAACAAAATTTTCTTTTTGTGGAAGATCTAGCTGCTAGACCTAAAAGATGTGTACCTACTACCGTATGAAAGAATTACTGTATTATAAATTGAATAAAAAACATACTATAAATAGAAGTGCAAAGAAGTATACAGGTTGTCCCAGAATTTTCTTAACAACCAATATCTCTGTTGTTATAAAAGTGACCCGAACGGGGTTGCTTAGGATATCGAATGGATTTCCACAAAATATCCTCAAAATCATTATGTCAACCTCCGAAAATCCACCCCACCCCTAACGTTTCCAATTAGACCCCCAATTTTATTTCCCAAAAATAGAAATCTTAATTTGTGTTATTTTTATTAATAATCTTATTTGGGATAGATATTTCTATCTTTTATGTAAATTTCATGGAAATATCAGGAAACGAATAAGAAAATATTTTTTAAACGTATGGTTTTATCGTTTTAACTTTTATTTTTATGACAAATTTCTTTTATGCGAACCTAAAATTAACATTTTCAAAGAAAGACGTTAATAATCGGTAATGCACACTGGTAATACTTAGTTTATAAAATTTAGTTTTACCAACTTGTGTATCGCGGAACCTCAAAAATTAGACACTGCATGTTGTGAAATAAAATAAGATTTCTATGTTTGCAGAAAAAAAATAGATGGTGCCATTTGGAAATAAAGGGGTAAGGGTGAATTTTTAGGAGTTGAAACAGTAAAACATATTTCGAAGGCATCAAGTGAAAGCCCATCCAAGATTCTAAAAGATACCGCGTTGTTAACTTTTATAGTCTTTCCAATAACGGAGATATTGCTTGTTAAGAAAATTCTGGGACACCTTGTATATTTCTTATTAATAAAAAAAATGCAACTTCGTGTATATTTTTTATGCAATGGGTGAAGCAAACGCGTTAGTGTCGCTTTAAAGAAGGAACCAATTTAGTTCCAGAAGCCGACGCAATAAACAAATGCATAGTGTCCTTTGCTTGTTACCCAGTCAAGAAAGAAGAACTGGGGAGCAACCAAAGTTGTCCGCTATAGCGGGCTAAATATATTTTGTTAAAGGAAGCACAGCAATAGAGAAATACCATGTCCCCGGTTTTCCGGTTTTGTCATCGACCCGCAACGAATTGGGGACCAATTATAGCAATCATAGTTGGCTGTTACACTGGCTACAAGAAAATGTTAAGAAACGTAAAGGGCAGATTCTACATTCAAAAATATGAAAATAGGTATATATAAACACCTTCTCAAACGCTTCTTTTTCGAGATACAGGGTGTGTAATATTTTAATATTTAAAGGTTTCTTTTTAATTTGTCGAAAATGCGTTAAGATATGGACAAGCATTTTGGTACACGCCAGTATATAATCAAAGGGTACCTTCACGTACAAAAATTTATTTTCTAATGTACTTGCATCAGTGGTGTGCGTGCTGGTAAGTCTTTATTTTTAGCGAAAAAAATGGCACGCCACTGATTTCTCGCAAAATTGATATCGTTTTCTCAAAGCCCAATTAATTCTGCGTGAAAAGTGTCTCTTGAGATTTTTCGTTTTGATGGACCGTTTTCGAGATAAAAATTAATTTATTTCTTACAATAATAACAAAAAATGAAAATGAATTTTTTTAAACATATGTTTTGTTCAGGAAACAGTGCTTTTTGATTTAAGTTTATAATAGATGCCGGAAATGGATCTCCAGGAATAGGTACATGCTCTAAATCGTATTCGCATATTTCTCCTAACTCTTCGGAATACTTGAGGTGTGAAAATATTAAACACCCTGTATCTCGAAAAAGAAGCGTTTGAGGATCCATGTTTATATTAACTTATTTTCATATTTTTAGATGTAGAATCAGCCTTTAAAATTTCTTAACATCTTTTTGTAACACCCTGTATTTGTTCCTATAGTCAAGTCCATCATTTATCTTCCTAACATTTCCCAAATACTATCTTCCATCAATTATCTTCCTAACATTTCCCAAATACTATCTGTAGAATAGAATATTTTGTTTTTTAAATTTGTCGGTGTTATTGTTATAGTGTTCATGTTCGAACGTCTATATTTATGTTGTGTCTTGCAGCCGTTGACGAACCCACTTCTTGGTCAAAAGATATTCATTAGTATGAATTAATGATGCCACTATGTCGAGCCGAGGTTGATCTATATGATCCAACATTGGCATAATACATCGTTACAACCCTATTACAACCTGGCTCGATATGGTGAAATAATTTCTGATTTTTGTATTAAAGAAGTTCAGACCATGCTGCATAAAATTGTGTAGTAATAAATGAAAGAAATGTAGGCATATATACCAAATTAGGTCTTTATCCCAAACTATGTACCTGAATCGGTACTTTTCTCTCTAATCGGCGCATATATGTCATGGTGGACGGTCACTCATCTAACTACCATCCTATCAGTGTTGGCGTACCCCTAGGTTCAGTTCTGGCATCAACCTTATTTCTTCACATTAATGACCTCCTCTCTTCAACTACTGATCCCATTTACAGTTACTCTGACGATAGCAGAAGAGAACGGGCGAATTCCGCGCACATAAGTCAAATAGCCCTTAATTCCTTTATATTTGCAGTAGGTGAGCTTTCAATTGAAGAAAATATTGATTTGTGTGCTTCTTAATAAAGTCAAATGGGCCGAAGAGCTTTAAAAGAATACATTCCTGAAATAAAATTTAAAAAATGAAGAAGTAGCATTTCGCGAAATTACCCACTCAGTGGGGTAATTTCTTGAACGGTGGTGCAATTTCGGTGTTGGAAATTAGTACCCACTATGTAAGTCGAACAATATATTTAGAAAAAATGCAAAATAATGACAAAACATTGAAAATAAACTAAACTAAATGCTATTTTTCCTTTTTACAATAATCGCAGATGAAGTCTTTTGGAGAATCGGTGTGTGCATGCTGCATGCGCCCACTTCCCACAAGATATGCATCGGTACCATAGCTCCTTGTTACGGCCAAATTCCCTACAAATTATAGAAATTTCGTCCTCTGCCCCCCGATCAATCGTTGGGTCAATATCGTCGAGTTCATCATCATCACACAATTCGTCTTCGTTGATTTCACTCGCGTCGCTTTCAGAATCATCAAACTTTACTTTTTTCTTGAACGATTTTTTATTCTTCTTTAATTTTTTACTTTCTTTTTTTGATTTCCAATTGCTTTCACTTTTTTTCTATAGCAGCGGCTCTTTTCATTTCCTCCTAATATAAATTTCGTTGGAGTGCTAGTTATAATTTCCGAATGTTTCCTTTTGTTGCTATGTTTAGTACCTAGCAGTTCGTTCTGGAATTTGTGATATGCTCGAAAATGGAACTGAATCTTGCTCTTCCAGAAGAAGTGGTTGTGCCTCCTTCGAGCAACAAGGACGGGCATAATTCGACTCTACAGTTAACGTTGTGTCCGCTTGTAATTTTGCTGGTTGCTTCGAATCTTGCTGAGGATATTCCTCCACAGGTCTAAAATGTTGTGCTGGGGCAAGATCGCTAAAATTAAATTTATACGGCTGTAGGGGGAATATACCAGCAGCTCCAAAGCTGACTGAGCTTTCCCTAATGTAGATGTTTTTACATGCCCTGTAAAACAATTCCGCCAATTCGTAGTGAGTAATTTTTTTGAGCATTGGCTCTAAGATAAGCATCGCACTCCTTCACAGATAGCAATAGACATCCACTGGAAGGTCAAAATTTGTCCATAATGCATCCAGTACGCCCATGGACATTATTGAACGGTCCACAACACACATTTATTCTAGTGCTTATGGATTTACAATTTTGGACATGTTTTGTACTTCAATATAGTGCCCTCACTCAGAAAATGGGTAAACTAAATAATTGAACTAATTATTAAAAGAGGGCGGCGTGTTCCATTTATCTTATCGTTGTTTTCCGAAGTGAAGTAACTTCAAATACAATGTTTCATATGCATAAATCATTACTATCAGGCATGCGAGTCTCCCAGGAATGCTGCTTATGTAGGGGTCCCGCAGGACACCGTCCTGTCTCCGAAATTGTTCAACTTATAGGTACACATCCGATATTCCTCATTATCCTTCAACCAACTTGGCCATGTTTTCCGACGACGTGCTGGTCTACTCCAGCTCGTTCTACGCAGACGTGTCCAAGTCTCATATCAAATACCATCTCCAACGCCTCATCACTTGGTATGAGAAGTGGAAGATGGAAATCAACGAAGCCAAATGTGAGTGCCTAGTACTCACAAGGAAATATACAAACAACGTAATCCATGTCCCCATTCAGATAAACAACGCCCCGATACAGCCAGCTAAAAAGCTCAAGTATCTGGGTGTTGTTATTGACGAAAAACTCCCTTTTGTTGACCACACCTCCTATGTACTCCAAAAATCCTTCCTTGGAATGCAACGCCTCTACTCCATCTTATCTCCCAAGTCCTCTCTGTCCCAACAAAACAAATTGGTAGTCTACAATCAGATTGTTAAACCAGTCATGACTTATGCCGCGCCAGTTTGGTGCAGCATATCTGATTTTCAAATGGGAAGGTTACAGCGTTTCCAAAATGTCGCACTAAGATGTGCTACATCGGCCAGACGCGCCACGGTGATCGGCGAACTTCACCGGCTCGCTGTGCTAAGAGAGCAAATATGTAGCATATCGGACAAGTTTTATAGATCAAAAATCGATGCCTCGCCTCTTACCAGAGATCTAACGCGAGTTAGGCAAGGAGACGCCGTGACCCATATACCATAGGCTACCAATTTATACCGAAGATTACGCTCCCAATCTCTAAAATACGTTGTTTGTGGTGATGACATCTACTTCTCCTACCAAATCCCGAAATCAACTAAATCTTAAACATACTAGCTCAGCCTTTATACCAAACCCAAGTCCCGCAACAAGCCCCGCCCAGTTCATCTCTCCCCATACAGACATTCGATTGGTTGTCTAATTCCCTATATATAAAAATAACTGCTCCTAGAATCATCATTGCATGTTTGTTAGGAATGCAAGAAATCAACACTGTAAATATGTAAATAATGTAAATATTCTGAATGATTGTAATGTACATAACGAATGAATGCGAATGAATGAACTAAATATTGTACTTAAATATAAATACTGTAAATATTTAAGTAAGGCTGAAATGTACATAAGAACGAATGGACGAGTAAATGGAAACTGTAAATAGGAAACAACGCTCTTCAAGCTCTAGTAGCATATCAACTCTCACTGACTCTGTAAGCTATTTGCGGAAAGAGTCCCCTGTTCCCCCCATCTCCACGTCACCGTGGCTACCAAGGGTTATCATCAGCCCCGGCCGCACTCTGGTCGCGTTGCCGCATTGGACTTCCCTTGAATGGGGGTCGTAATGTGTACATGTAGTCGGGTATACATTAGTTGAATTCGTAGTTATGTGACTTGTGAAAATATTATTAAAATAATAAAAACCTTTCAAAAGGGGGCTGCTTATGTATAAAAAAGGTAAGTAATATCCACAGGATAAAATAATAAATCATAAACTGTCAACTTAACAGTTTCCTATGAAAAAACGTAGAGCCAACTGTTTCCCATCTTACCGGTCACCGCTTTGAATATGAGGGCAGCGCTATCTTAAGTTATGGTGTTGAATAACGAACGCTCTGTTGGAAACCACTTGTACTTAAATTGCACAGCAGCTCTTTTTGTAACGTGTTCCACCGGATTTTGACGGCCGCTATATGACGGTGCCGCTACACAATTGCATTTTTTGGCATACAACTTGTTTGTAATTTCTTGTTAAGAACTCCAAAAACAGATACCAGGGTATTGTAAAATTTCACTCTTATTATGGACTTAAAGGTAACGTACGATAAACAAAAAACGTCCTCAAAGTATGCCGTGGGATTAATCACGCATGTCTTGAAGTATTACTCCTGAAAGGTAACATAGGCAAAAGGTATAGGTGAATGAAAAATAAAACTTTCAAGTTCTGAAGTTTTTATTTTTAAGAGAATTACATTATTGTCATTGTCATTGCTTAGTTCAGAATAAAAAAAAAACATATACAACAAATAAACTTTTTATAAATTTAAACTAAATGAGAGACTTGTATCACCTTCTGCTGCCCAACAAGTTCTCATTCTTCTCTTTACAGCATCAAAAATATTGGTGAACACTTGGGGGGAATTGTTAATCTCCTGAAATTTATTTTTAATTCTAGCCCGTGGGTCTCCTAAATTTTCAGAAGGGGTTTTGAAAAGCGAATTTTTAATATGTGGCCGTAAAAAAGTCGCTTGGCGTGAGATCGCAGGACCGTAGTGGCCACTTAAGTTGGCATATTACGACTAATGATTCGGTCTTCAGAAAATTCTTCCGAAAAATTTAAATTATCAAGAGTTAAGTGAAATGGTGCGCCGTCGCCGTCCTGCTGCAAGTAGCCTTGTCGCATCTTTTTATCGTCTAATGCGTGTACAAGATTTTCTAAAATTGTATTAGGATATCGCGCCAAATCGAGAGCCCCTTAAAAAAATTCGGCCCAATTAAACTTCTTTTCGATATTGCCGCCCACACGCCAACCTCTGTGAATACAGAGGCTTCTCTATAAAGAAATGTGGATTTTCAGAACTCCACATTCTCATTTGTTGAGAGTTTACGTAACCAGAGGGGTAAAACCATGCCTCGTCAGTAAAAAAGGTTTTTTCAAATACGTTTTCATTATTATGCAAATTACCCATAAACCACTCTGAAAATTGCATTCGCTGCGGCTTGTCGTTTGATAACAATTCTTGACTGAGCTTAGACGATAAGCGTGCCTATGCAGGTCACATTTCAGGATTGTATTGCAGGTCCCGTACTTGCTTTTACTTGCTGGCTTAAATGCCAAATAGGGGCTGTTTATTAACAATTTGCCTCAATTCTTCTACTTTTTGTGCAGTGCGAACTTTGGGTCTCCCACAGTCTTCCTTTCTATTCACACTTTCTGTTTCTCTAAACCAAGCCACAGATCTAGTCAAAACTTGGCGAAACTGGTCGAAATCCATGACTATGTGTGGAAATTCTGTTTTAAAAACCTGAATGGCGTCCCGTGTTGAATTAACCCACTGGCCATCAACCCTTCTACCATTTCTAAAGTAACTTTCGATCTTAAAAGCTTTTTATTCTGCCGTGACTACCATATTTAATTTTCTTAAAAATAAGAAATTCAGAACTTAATAGTTCTATTTTCCATTTACGTATACATTTTAGCTATGTTACCTTTCAAGAATAATAATTCAAGACAAGCGTGGTTGTTTCTACGGCATACTTTGAGGACTTTTTTTTTTGATCTTATGTTATCTTGATACTATTCAAATAAAACAGCATTTATGCTTTGAAGAAATTTATTTTGAATTTAGAATATAGTCTTTCCTTGAACAGTAAAAAATTATGGTATATTTTTGATGTAGATTAATAATTTATAATCACGACATTACAGTATTATATACAAAAATTACAGTATATGTAAGGCACATAAACGCTAATATAGCAAACAATAATAAAAATAATCTAACGTTTAAAATACTCACTTTTGAATATTTAATTACATCATATTAATAATATATAAACAACAAATTCAGGGCACATTTTACTTTTAGGATGCTCTATAGCGCTGTAACAAGATTTTTAATAAGAATTTAGGATTTAGGTGCAATACCTACCTTATCAATAGCATAAAGTAACAGTGTTTTCTGGAGACAACGTTTAACAAAAGATCTTAATATTGCTGAAATTAGTCAATACATAAATATCATTTGCATTAAACGTTTTCTTTTTTCTGGTATAGTTCTAGAGCCAACCGTCAGATTTCCTATGTATCAAACACACAAAAATAGTTATTTATACTATAAGGGATGTAAGTAACATTTACCAGTCGAGGACGAATTTTGCGCCCGAGCGATAGCGAGGACTGGCAAAAAAGTCCGAGACTGGTTAATGTACTTACATCCCATATAGTATATAACATTTTTCCCCCTCCCTGAATTGTATGTTTACCAGAAAATGCTGGATATATTTTTGGATTTTTATTATCATTACATTCGATAGCATTCTCATTAAAATATGAAGGCAGCCGTGATCCGTTGCCAGAGCAATATAAGCAGTTTTTATTTTATCAACAACGTCAAGTTGACAATTCATAGCGAAAAGCTTGAAGAAGTCGAATTATTTGATTCTGTGTGGACAAAATGGATGTTTCAGACATAGAAGAATCAGCAAATATTGCTTGTTTATCTCTACTACCGGAAAAGTCGAAAAAAAGGTATGAAGCAGCATATAAATCCTTTAAGAATTGGTGCCAAAGCAAGACGGCTACTGCAGTCTCAGAAGCCTTGTTTTTGGCGTATTTCCACGAGAAATGTGCTTTACTGAAGTCCCCATCAAGCTTATGGTGTGAGTATTCGATGTTGAAGTCCACCCTTTTTATAGAGGAAAATATAGATATTTCTAAGTATCCAAAACTTCGAGCATTTTTGAAAAGAAAAAATGATGGTTACGGACCCAAAAAATCGAATGTGTTTAACAGGGAAGATGTGAATAAGTTCATGCTTGAAGCCCCCGATGATATGTACTTATTGATGAAGGTCGTAATGGCAATGGGAGTTGCTGGGGCGTGCCGTTCTAATGAACTCTGTGAAATGAAAATGGACAATGTTAAAATAAGTCAAGAAGTCATAATTGTGACCATTCCTGACTCCAAAAATGGAATGTCACGTACATTTACAGTGACAAAAAGTGACGACACTCAGGTTTGTCATTTCAAAATAATTCAAAAGTACATTGATATAAGATCCCACATGACGACTATTAATCCGCGCTTCTTTATGCGATATCAAAATGGAAAGTGCTTAAACCAGCCTGTTGGGAAAAATACGTTTTCGTCAATTCCAAGTAAAATTGCGAAATTTCTAAAGTTTGAGAACTTCAAAATGTATACTGGACACTCTTTTAGAAGAACGTCGGCAACTTTATTAGCAAATACTGGAGTTGATGTATTAGCTATCAAGCGACATGGTGGATGGAAATCCGCTACTATTGCGGAAAGTTACGTAGCTGAGAGCCTCAACAATAAAAAGGAAGTAGCGAATAAAATTTTATACAATAAGACCCAGCCAGAAGTCTCTTGCAGTGCTTCAACAGTGACAGAAACATTGGTTAGAAATGAAGGATCTGTGGAGTCAGAAAATGTAATACACATCAAGAAGAAACGAGAAAACGTGTTTCCAAATTTTGTTAATAATGTGAATAATTGTAATAATTGTACCATTAATATTCATTTCAATTAATATCACCGGATTTTTGTAATATGTTGATGAAATCAAAAATTAAAGTTATTCTTATAATAATTTCAGATTATTATTTCCCTAGGGATGTAAGTTGACTTACATCCTGTCGTTAAGGGCAACCAATACCTTGTTGAGTAACTTTCACTTCCGTCTGTCAAAGCAGTGTCAAAATAGGTTGCTTACAATACAGGGAGGGGGAAAACTATGTATGTGTGCAATGTGTGCATTGACATATACGCAAAGCCATTTTTATTATGACGCTAATTTAGCCGGAACAAACAATTTAGGTGAGGTCTGGCTTCCAAGAGATAATAAAATATGATCATCATCTTCGGCTAAATTATCATTATAATAACGATGGCTCTATGTACGTCGATATCAATGCTATCAAAATATTTTCCAACTTATAATTAAATCGTTCCCTAATTCAGAAAACACCTTGCGGACGCAGACAATCGCTATAGAAAAGCGTCAACAGGTGGAATATGTGCATCACCTCACATCGAAAGCCGTGTAGCAGGGCATCCTTTACTTACGCCCTTGCACCGGTATATCTCTTTTCGGCAGTCTTCAACCAGTCTTGTCTATTCCGCGTTCCTTCGATATTTACAGAGCCGTCCCGTCCAATTTTGATTTGACGTGTGAAATCAAAGTTTCTTTTTAGGAATATTATTGTGGGGTTTCGGTGTTTTCAAAATGCATTTTGCCATTATTTTGGTAGTATACTGTTGGACTTTACGTATCTGTAAAGTGTTTCTTTTTATCAAAAAGTAAGTAGGTAGACATATTTTATTTGTTTAGAATTATCTAGACAAACATTACCCCAAAATTAAATACTGTTTTAGGAATTATAGGTTTTGCGGAGTAAATTACGAATCTGGTAATTATTCGGATTAACGGAAATACCGAATTTTTTAATGAAATTTTGCATGGACCCTAATTTTAGGTCGTAGAACACGAATCTAAAATCAGTTTTCGGCAGTCTCATATTGTCTTCACAAAAAAAATTAGGTTAGGTTTTTCAATGGATATCTTTAAATTTCGACAGTCCCACTTAAACAAATCTGTAAACTTATAATTTATCATTAGAGCGGTTCAAAATGCACCATAGGCGTACGCGTCATAGTAAGCATAATATAACAGAAAAAAATAAAGGAAATAAATCAGTGATAATTTTGAAAAATATGTGAAGCACTTACTCTCTTAAGCAGCGTTATCACACAGCTTGGCTGGTTGCTGAGAGGCATGAGGACATTAAAATTACTCAACATAAGAACTAGAAGCAACGGTATCAGTGTTATCACAACCTGGATAAGGTGTGTGAAACATTACTTACTGCCTTAGTAAAAAATGTTCTTATATTTTGAGAAAGAACGTTCGACATCTACATGTAATAGAGGCATAATTAAAATACTCTTTGAAATCAGTGAACGGACCTGTATGGGTACCATCACAATTTTTTCTTAATGTAGTAAAATCGGAATTTTTCTTTAAAACGTGATCCCCAGTAACCAACATGAAACATAAAATTCGGTAATTATTAGGATTAATGGAAACACCGAGTTTGTTGATCAAATTTTGCTCGGATTTGCTCAGGTTTGTTATTCTGCATAGACACTATGTGTGACCTTTTCCCATGATCGATATTTTGAGTAGTAGATAAGAGATTAGCATTTATTTATAAAACTTAACATACTAACTGGCGCTAACCCGTGCGAATGTGCCTTTTATTGTTAGTTTTATTTGCGAAAATAATTCCCACAGCTATCCATGTTTCAGATGGTGACGACGCCGACGCCGACGCCGACGGTTCGTCAGCACCGCCAAGATAATTCTGTGGATCTTAAACCAAAAGCAAATGGGGAGTATTCGTTTATATACCCTTTTCATTCCAAACGATATATTTTTTATTAATTCTGTATTTGATGATTTTAGGGCTAAACTTTCTTTTTTTTTTTAATTTAATTGTCGTTTCGAATTCGTTTAGTTGAAACGAAAAACAAATTATCTTACCTGGAGCGGCGTGAGATTGGTGGCAAATATCACCACATGTTCATTTAAACTTATTCATAGTTCTTCTACATTGTTCTTTTTTTCATATCTGTACACATACGTTGCCAGTAAATTAATTTTAACAAGATTCTGTTTCACTATTTAAACAGTCATAAATTTTGATAAAAAGTGTGAAATCCGGCACTGACCTAAGTTTATGTTGTGTAAACAGAATGTTACTAGAAATGACATGTGTCAACGGCCGCCATTAAAACGTGATATTGAGAATCACACAAAGTTTTTGTGTTTGCTACACAGAAAATTTGACGGTCGGCACTCCGACTACTAGGAACAGAATTTTTGGGAACTACCATCCCCGAATAATTGATGTTATTTATTATGTACACTCTCTCGCGATGAAAGTATAAGTTTCGGTATAATGCAGTGGCGGCTGGTGAAATTTCAAAGTTTTATATCTCTGTTCCTACTTACAGGACCCGTACCAAATTAAGGGCTTTTAATAGTGAGTCCCCTGGGAATGTTTTGGTCAAGAAAAGTCATTTTGTAATTTGCGAAAAAAACTTGAATTTTGGGTGTGCCCCTCCTAAGAAAAAAATGAACACGTCTAGGTATTTTATTTATTCATTTTTCTAAACAAATTTTACATCATTTTGTCGACAGTTTGTAAATTTTTAGAGAAAAAAATGTGTTAGTAGAAAGTTACAGTCATTTGATTTTTTTTAAATTATATTTTAGGCTTAAAAAATTCAAATGACTATAACTTTCTACTAACACACTTTTTTCTCTCAAAATTTAAAAACTTTCGACAAAATGATGTAAAATTTGTTTAGAAAAATTAATAAATAAAATACCTAGACGTGTTCATTTTTTTCTTGGGAGGGGCACACCAAAAACTTAACTTTTTTTCGCAAATTACAAAATGTTTTTTTTACCAAAACATTCCCAGTGGACTCACTATTAAAACCCCTAAATTTGGTACGGGTCCTGTAAGTAGGAACAGAGATATACAACTTCGAAATTTCACCAGGCGCCACTGGTATAATGTCATCCGCCATTTGTCGACTTCTTATTTATTATCTGGTTAAAGCGCTACAAGGGTGTCAACGTACTACTTACAATAGTTTAATAAAATTACACTTTTATAACTTGTTGATTTAACAAACTTACATAATAAATTAACACTAGGTACTAAATAATCTATGTCGGCTAATTAAAATATATAAATTTTACTGGATCAGCCAAATAGCATTTCCGCAAAAATAGACCTACCTAACTAAGAATATATATTAGTGAGCATTTAAAACAGAACTATTTTCTAGTTTATTTGAGATAAATTAAATAAATATAATACAAAAATGATAAAGTATAAAGCTACAGTCAAAAAAACAGTGATGTTTGCAGTAAGTTCTAGTTATTAGATTTCATAAGCTAATCCAAAAGTAAAATAAAAATATGTTTCCTTAGCCTTCTAAAAAGTGATTAAAGTACATTTACTCCATCAAATAAGTGCACAAAATGTTCTAGTTAATACGTTTTTGCATGTGGTGACTTATAAAATGAGCCAAATAAATACAACATTAATGCTGATAGAATAAGGGAGTTGATATACAAAAACATGTAATTTTCAAAAATTGCATTTGAACACAGTCAAGCCAGAATGTTAATTAAAGGGAGAATTTTTCACCCTGAAAATGGAAAAGTTTAGCGAAAAGCTATAATGTTGTTTTAGTTTTTTTTGTTTGGTTAAAATAGTAGGTATATGGGGCGAATCGCCTCAGACATCTCATTTCTCTCATCTCTCTCTCATTTTAAACTCATGATCTCGCAATGAAAACGGCCTTAAAAAAATAACTGAAACATTGTTTTCGGTGCATTTTTTCTTAGCTTTCCGATGGTATAATTTGTTTTTCCACCTCCTTAACCTCAAAAAAATACTAAACGTGCCGCATCCCGAAAAACACCATTTTTATCTTTTTAATACGCTAGATCGAAAGATCAGGATTTTTTACGTCGAAAAAGCTATTTTCCAGACAGGACTTTTTCTTGTTTTCGAGTACTTAATCAAGGAACTAGCGCGGCAAGCTTTTTCATCGCGCGGCGAGGCAACGACGCGTGGGCTCAGGCTCTGTGGATGGATAAATATTTACTTCTGTTTTTTAAACTTTTATTGGATTTTGACAATGTTTTATTCAATGCGTGCGTTTTCTGTTAATTTTCTTTAACAATAGTTTTTGGGTTCTTTGGTTTTCGGAAAAATGTCAAATCTGGAAACTTTTTAAATAAAGTACGCTCTCAAAAATTTGAGTTATACTTGTAATCAAATCTTAACAACTCTCTTTAGGCTCGCATATATTGCCGTAAACCATCTATTGCATAATAAAACAACAATTAAACTTTTCACTGCTTTATTTTGTCGCTTAGCATTCGAACTGCGCTCCCCGAGCTGTTTTTCGATTAATTCCTCGTAAACAAAAAAAAAGCCCTCTCTGGAAAATAGCTTTTTTTTGACGGAAATCTTTCGATCTAGCGTATTAAAAAAAAATAATGAAAAATTGGCGTTTTTCGAGATATAGCACGTTTAGTGTTTTTTGAGGTCTAGAAGGCGGAAGGTGGAACCAAATTAAGCTGAGGAAAAATATATTGAAAACTATGTTTCTGTTATTTTTTTAATGGCGTTTTTATTGCGAGATTATGAGCTTAAAATGGCATGTTTTCAGGCTCGCGTGCTGCGCTGTCTGAGACGATTCACCTGATATATACAATATTTTGGATTATATGTTGTTAAAACATACCGATGTCTAAAATGATTTTTTGGATTCTACTTTTTAACATTTAACCAAAATATATTTACAAAGTGTTCCTTAGGGAGGATACTACAGAACAATTACAGATACTTGAGATCGAGTAGAGCCGAGCATGCCTTAGCATAACGTTGCTGATTAATAAGACGCAGGATTCTCGGTTTAGCAGTAATCTGAAAACCATTCCACCTATTTAATTCTAAAATTGGCAGGGTTTTAATTTTGAAGATGAGAAATGAGAATCTTCATTTAATTTACATGTTAACCAGCAACATTTTACTAAGATATATGTAGCCCACTTTTAACTCTAGGGTCCTCAGTTTTTTAAGCACCTTTACTTATTGACCACCCTGTATTTATAAATAAAATTTAAAAAATACTTTTTCATTTTCAAAGGCATAATAACGACTATTTGTGGCCTTTAAACACATATTCTGGCTGATTCTAACATAAGCAAACATTTTTTGTCCAAGACGAAGTGCTTAAGTAAATATAACAATAACATTTAAAGCTTTTTAAGCCTTTATTAAAGTAAAATATAATTATAAAGACTTAGAAGTAAAAAGAGCATTTTCATCAGTCTATTCTAAATACAAAAATAGGAATACAATATATTTTTATTCAGGTTACAAGCTATATTACAATACATCTAGTGAACAAGTTTCAAAAGTAAAACTTTTGAGAAAAATATTATAAATGTTAAGTATATAATAGATTATAAGACTAACAGTACTACTAAATATTGTTCGGTTGCTTAAATTTGAAGAAATGAATCAATCAATCAAATTAATCTTCGAGTGTATATTAAAACCTGGCTAACCTTAGAACCTATATTTTTTAAAATTATTTTCCCATTACTTTAGCACACGTGTTTTGATCGCCTTACAGTCCTCGTCAGGGGGACGAAATGGAAACTTGAGTAAACAAGGATGCATTTACTGCGAAGGCAAGAACAGCAGACATTTAAATGATGTAAACTTGTCCCTGTTTGATACAACTCTACTAAAAAAGGGTTTTAAGGTAGTTGAAACACGTCTGAGGAAAGCCAAACTCATTACATAGAACAAAAAAGAAATTAAGTATAAAAAATTAACACCCAATCATATGTCTGGAATCACATTAGGAACCTTGCGCTTGCTAAATACTTGTAAGTTATTAAACATCAAGCTATTTATATCGTCGTCCTATAAAACTCAATAGATATCGTGTCATAATTGTCAAAATAAAATATTGTACAAAATAGAATAAGTTTTAAAAATTATTCATATGAGTGACACAAGCTATGTCATTAAAAATTATTAGCATCTTCTATTCATCGCTGTTTCCGCTCTTAGGTCTATCTGAGAGCATTCGAGCGACTATTTTTACGTTCCGTTGAAACGAAATCGCTCGATTGCTCGCGGTTGATCTGTGTCCACGAGGTAGATCAACAAGATGAGAGCATGAGAATGGCAAAAGCAAATATGTTTTTGACGATAATTCTAACAGAAGTTGTAGTCTTTTCGAACTTATTTCGTCCTCTTCACTAGAAGAGAATGAACTTATTTTTAGAAACAAAACAATTTCAATTTAAAAACCCAAGGTTGCAAATTTTGTTCAGGATGTTATTAATTAATACGCCGATCAAGAGATAAGATCTGTCTTTATAAGCAAATTTGTTATTAATTCATACATGTAGGTACTGTATGTACACGTCTTTAATAAATATCTTTTCAATAGACCATAAAACAAAACGACCATTCAACGAAGTGACTGACAGAATATAACAGTTGGTATGCTAATATTAAAGCGATGTTCTATTGCTTGCAATGTAATGAGAGCATGAACGCAATTCGAGCGCGTGACGTATTAGAGCGGTTTGACAACACTCTGAGAGTGCCTTAAGAGCAGATTAATAACAGTGAATGGAAGATGATACAAAATTTATTCTGGTTGATTCCCAATTCCGGACATTGCCAGATGCTTTTAAAATAATATTTGTTTAGTGCATTTAATAAAAAAAATATTATTTTAATTTAAGCAACGTATATGCAGCCTAAGAGCTATGCCTAAGAGCAGATTAATAACAGTGAATGGAAGATGATACAAAATTTATTCTGGTTGATTCCTAATTCCGGACATTGCCAGATGCTTTTAAAATAATATTTGTTTAGTGCATTTAATAAAAAAATATATTATTTTAATTTAAGCAACGTATATGCAGCCTAAGAGCTATGCCTAAGAGCAGATTAATAACAGTGAATGGAAGATGATACAAAATTTATTCTGGTTGATTCCTAATTCCGGACATTGCCAGATGCTTTTAAAATAATATTTGTTTAGTGCATTTAATAAAAAAATATATTATTTTAATTTAAGCAACCGATACCAATAAAGAGTTTTTGCTTACGATTAGCGAACGCAAATATCCCGAGACCTGCACGTAGAATATTGCAAATATGCTTACCATTTTTAAGAGTAAATGCAACTTTTCCAAGAGAGCTAAAATCTTGCTTTCAGGACCAGATCGACTATATTTTACCGAGTGGCAAAACATAACAAGTCTCCGAACAGGCAAAAAATGCCATCAGCAAGGGCTTTTTTCGGCTTACAGAAAACTGCTCTCGTGCATCTTTAACCATGCGCCGTATCGCAAGATTATACATTTAAATAGCTTCTCTACAAATACCTCATTCACTACATAGGACAATTTGAAGCCAGCGTAGAAGGCTGCGATTTGCTTGCCGAATATTTTCGCAAGAAAGCCAGGCCGGATAGTGTTGCCATTACTTTACTGCCCCCTAGCATAATGGCATTTACTGCCGCATACCAACATACACTCCGTTAAAGCCGGTTCCAGACGATAAGTTTAGTTGGCGAAGTGCTAAATTTCGTGCTTCTGCTTCCCACACCATTTTGTAATTCGAAAAACGTTTAATTTTTACTTCGGCGAATGTTTTTGTCGATTTATATTTAATTTTTAAAATGGACAGTGAAGGCGAGCACGTTGTTGTGCTTGAAATGAAACATCAAAAAAGAAGATAGTGCATGTTACATCATTAATTCTAATTTTATGATTTGGATCCTTCGAATTAAAAATTATTTCCTCTTTTTCCTAAAAACCCAAAAATTTCGGCACCAAGTCGTTGCTTTGCGACACCTGTCCGATGCTTCTACGAAGTACTAATATTCGGCAAAGTTGGGCATAGTGGTCCTCCCACACGTTCCGCGAAGTGTTGCGAATGACGAATGTTGGTCAAATACGCGTAGCGTCTGGGACTGGCTCAAGAAAATTTCGAATTTTTTAGTCGTAGATATCCCAGTTTGTTATTAAAATTTAGAATCGTTAGACGTTTATTGTAAACACAAAATCTTGCGAATTACGCAGAATTAAAGCTGCATATATATTTGCAACCAGAATTGAAATTTCTTGTTTTTTAAGATTCTCGCTAGTCGGTAACAAAAGCTCACTTATGTTATTAAAGAATTTTGCAATTTTTTAATTGCAAAAATTTACACCGGTTTTTCCAACCGGCTACTGCATGGTAACTTAAATTTAAATTCTATTTATAAAGTAATTTTTGCAAAACTGAATATTTACTTTACCTTTTAATAAATATTCTAATTTGACTAAAAACCAATTGAATTGTTAATCGCATAGAAATAAAAGAATTCAAATTTAAATTACTCATTATGTAAACTTTTTGATTTATTATAAAATAGTTCCAAGATACTACTTTTACTTTACTTAATGCTAATAAGTTTAAAACTTGTTTTATAAATTAATAATCACAATGTTCAAAATTATCCATTTTGGATGTAAAATATAGTTGCTAAAACCCCTTTTTCATGGCATTTTTATACAGAGTAAGTGAAAGTATAAAATCATTAAGCAAAATATCAGTCTGAATGACCTTGTAATTACTTATGAGATTAAAATTAATACTATTATGCAAATGCTATTTTTACACAGTTAAACAGCAATTTAAAATTTAGTTTATGATTATCAGTCGTATTTTAAAAATGCAACAGAGAAACGGAACTTTCATGTCTCTGCGTCGTCGCCCTAAAATCTTCACAATTTCGACGTCCTCTTGACTTTCTAGCGGCTTTCCATATTGGGAGTTACAAATTAGTACTAAGTTAAATTAAAAAGACTGTTGCCACTTATGCTAATAGCTTTACAATTTCTATTGAGGGATTTAGATTTTTTAAAATTCACAATTCTATCATTTTTACAAGAGATTGAGTTAGCAGATGCTATCTTGTTTTGAAACCATAATTACATATCCTTGTGACACAAAATCGTACCCTTTTTCGAATTAACATTCTTATAGATTTTTATAAGATTGTGCTTTTTGCCCTACAGGATATTCCAAAATTCTATTAGGTGTCTGTATGTCAGTTTTAAAACTAGACCTTTTAATTTTACCGCCTCAGGATGGCCCCATAGTTTGAATACTTTTATATTAATTTTTATTAATTAATTCTATGTGGCATATTACTGCACTTGTGGTTTAAAAATTGTATATTTTTTATTAAAAATATTTAATATTATAAGTTTGCCATCAATAGTACAAGGTTATCAGTAATTAAATTGTGTGTTATAAATTTCCCAGTTAAGGAATCATTAAAAATACCAAATAATATTAAACTTAGAAAGAAAGATACCCGACTTATCAATGTCACAAATTTTAAAACAGAATTTGTTTCTAGCTTGTAATGCCGAAGGATATTTTATCCATTTATGTTCAAAACGTTCTTAAAAGCAATTTTGAAGCAAGCAGAATATGTTTCGTGTCTAACGCCTAAACGGTTGCAAGCAAGAGGCAGGACACGCTTTTGATAGTAAAATGTCATATGAACTATTAATAGTGTATTATACAATACGCATTAATTACTAGTTAGCAATAGCTATTAAGACATGAGTTCGAAAATTACTATACAAACCGAAGGCGAGTGCCGTAATGAATACGAGTATCTTCATTAAATGCGAGTTGCATACACTATTTTTTCTACGAGCAGTAAGTAACAATAATATAAAAGAAAAACTTCGATTTTCAAAATTTATTAAACTTATTTTTTCGTATGTTTCTGCTGATTTTACGAGTAATAAATTGTTTGCGGCTCTTGTGGCCTATTCCACAATTTCTGGTGTAATTAAATTCTCAATTTCACTCCCAGTACCGCACATTTTTACTGATTTTATATGCAAAAAGGACAAATATTACGAATTTACTAAGTAAACACTAACTATGAACCGTTAGTACCGAGTATTGCTGTGATGTTTCATTTCTATTGATTATAAACTTATATTTTAATGAAAAATCTGTATCTTAATAAATCTCATTAAAATGTCTAATACATCAATTAAAGTATGGGAGAGGAAAAACTTTTAAAAAAATTGAGCGCAGAAAAACAAGTCAAGTTTTATCTAAACACGCACGGTACTTTAGTTTAGTATTTAAACTTGAAGCCTACGCAGGTCATTCCCAGAAAAATATCTGATAAAAATTGGAGCAGGTCAAATGATCTGTTATTTTTTAATAAAGCACGAATATTAATAATAGGTTTGAAGTTCCAAAATGAAATATTAGGAACAGTAGACATAGGTTAGGGTCAGACAACCTTCTTATAATTGAAAGTTATTGGAAAATAAGGTGTGAAATTTTTAGAAGCTTTATTTTTGTTACCTTAAAAGCAGTGATTTTTTTTAGTTCTAAATAATATTGTTTTCCGCCGAATAACTGTTAGGAAATTTCAGCTTTATACAGGAAATAATATTTCCTTGCAAAACATATAGAAGCATACATTTTTGAAAAAAACAATAAATTGGTTTAGATCATTAAAAATTTTAGGTGGGTCATTGACCAAATGACCTTATGGACCCTGATACTGACACTTCTGACCTTTTAAGAGTTTGAAAGTGTCACTTTTTTGACTTTTACTTTCGGCCCGTGAGTGGAAAGTATGTGAACACGTTTTCGTACATGTTAAAGGTTTTTTCGTAACGCTCCCTACTTTTCTCGGGCAGCAAATTTTCCTCTACCTTCCCAGCATTTTCCTCAAGTTCAGGAGGAGTGCAGTTTAGATCATTTTCACTATCGCTCGACATTTTTTATTATTTTACGTTGTAAATACAAAAATCTGCGACGGTTTGGTGGCGTCTTTATTTCTAATAACTTCTGTTTACCCCCTAGCAACCATTTCATAGCTTCAAAAATTTGCCAACTTGACGTTTGTCTGATTGATATTCTCGAAAAAACATCTTTATGACATCAGTCACTCTCAAATAAATCTCATGGATGAGTCAATTTTTCATCAGAGAAATTAAAAAAATGAAACAGAACATTAAAAAATTATGATTGAAAATAAAACGGTATACAAACTTGGGTGAAAATTTTTATTTTCGTCTCGAGATTTAGTTGACCTAGGCGCTTCGAGCCTTGGTCAACTATCTTATCTCTTGACAGTAATAAATAAAACACTTTCACAGTTACCAGCTGAATTAAAGACACCTACAATTTTATAGCTGAATTATTACAGTTTTTATATATAATATTATAATATGATTTATTTATGTCATAACGTACAAACGTACATATACCTCAAGAATTAAAAGCTATAGCTTTTTCGGTCGTCAGGTGTACGGCCATAGTAGTGTAATGACAACAGTTGCCATGATAATTAAAATACGTAAATTTATTTAGCAAGATTCCCAAGATCCCCCAAACCAGATAAGTTATTATGGTAAATCAGTCATTTGTAACTATGCTTTTACAAAACAAGCTTGTGAAGAATCTAAACGACTAAAATAAGTGATGACCTTAACAGTGACATTAGAAATACTCACTCTTACAATGGCTATTTACTACATCTATACATCACACTATTAGTAATATAAAGGCACAACACAAAAAACGAAGTTTTTGGCAAAACGCAATTTAAGTTCTGTTTTTCCAAGTAGATTGTTTCAGGATTATGTAAGTTTACTTTTTAAACGAGACAGATGTAGTGTTTGGGTAGTGTAGAAATAGGATATATACAGTTTTTAGGACCTCTTCAGATAATTTTAATATTTTTGGTACCTATCAAATACTATTTGACAAGAAACTTGGCATGTTCTCCACTTTTTTAACAATGGCTTGTCAACCATTTAAGCTAGAAAAGTCGCGATTTCATCAAATTATACGTCTCGTTTTCATGTATTTGATCATATACATAAAACTTGTGCCTTTTTATTACTAATAGTGCGACATGCTTCCTCTATTAAAACAACTTGTATAAATACAAATCTAAGCGTAAGTATCATTGTTTCTAATATGATTTTATACCTTCAAAATTAAAGATCCTGTAAGAAAACTTACTTAATACATATATTTAAACAGCACAGCCTTTTCTTACGCCATACAACACCTTAAGTTCGGGGAAAATAATCTTCTTAATGAGTTGGTTGGTTTTTGCAGCAAGCATGGCCCTCTTGGGATCCTTCTTGTATACTTTAATCCCGGGTTTGTGGACCAAAAAAGCGTTGTCCAAGATCAGGAAGTCGTAGTTCAGAACGCACAATGCGTAACCCTAGATAATTAAAGATAACATAAAGTATAAACGTATATATAGAAGCAGAATTCAGGGGTCAAATTTAATAACATCGTAAGCAAGTCGTGTCTTGTAACTTAAATATCTTTTAGAAAAAGGTCTTAATCCACGTGTGTAGAAGCCGAAAGTTGTTAGAATTTTTATTTGTTTGATTGCCTGTGTGTTGTTTATATATTATAGTCTGTTATTAAAAGACGTAGAGTAATGATAATGAATCACCCAAGTTACCTAAATTTACGTAAACAGAGTTCAATTTAACAGTAACTTTAAAGAACTTAATTTGTAAAAATCAAAAAAAAAAACTTTTATAAGAACAAAGCTACAATGAACTGTTCCAACCGCAAAATCTTTAAACGCGTTTTTCTCAAAACTATTAATTTTGAGTTGTGGTAGTATTGCATTGTGGCTGCGAAGTATTTCAAGGCGATATCTCGAAAACGGTTTAAAATATTTTCATGAAATTTTGACATTCGCCCCCCCCCCCTCTCAATTATTAGGGGTAAAGGTAACTGTGGAATTTTATAGGATAATTCGAATCTAAGTAAAAAAGTAAATATGTCTACAATTTTTTTTATTTACTCTTTCGGTTAAGGAATAACGGTTAATTAAATTTTGACTCAATTTAAAAAATAAATAAATTTTACCAATAAATCAAGTTCACTTATTTCAGAATTATTATTCGTTTCCATGGAACTGCATTATTTTTACTTAAGTCAGTTGATAATTTTGACGTTTTAACGATCATTTCTCAGTTGATTACTCAATTAAACATGGAAGCGAATTTTAATGTGCAAGTTGCACTAGTGTGGACGGAGAAGTTTCCTGATAACCCGAAATCGCATATGTCATTTAAATGGTTGGAAACTAGAAGTCGAATTACTGACAGTCTGAAGACGCAACTACGAGTTCGGAAGCGAACTAAATCGGACGAAAATAGGGCAGTTGGCGTTTTAGGAGCACTAGCTATTGACCCGCATGTAAGTGTCAGTACCAGACGACTTGCTAGAGATGCTGGAATGAGTCAAAAACCAGTCGTGACCATATTGCACTTATACAATTTGAATCCATACCACATTACACGCCACCAAGAGCTATATGCGCGAGACTTTGAAAATCACGTTACATTTTGCAATTGGGTCACAAAGAAATAACAGGTTCCTAATGAATGTTATTTTTTCTGACGAAGCTACTTTCCATAATTGTGGGCAGGCATATTTTTTATGTGTATCTTCAAAATATATATCATTTTTTAACATATAGTTCTGAATTTCTAATTTAGTGTTACTTAAATTAGGAACTTTATTTATGTGACAACTAGCGTTGTCCATTACAATTATTACACTGTTCTTAGGCACATCGGGCAAAGGTTTACTACTGATTATATTAAAATTATATTTACCTGTTAGTTGATAAGGGACCGGCCCTATTCACAGTTCTTACAAATTTACCAGGTTTTATTACAGCTGGTGTCGATAATAGTGTATTGCAGGCAATAGGCCAACAAAAGAGCTTGAAACGAGCTTTAACTTTAATTAATAACAGTTTTTTTTATAAAAAAAAGTCACAGTCAAAATAAGGCAAATTAAACTGGAAACATTACCTTTTCTTTGTATATTAATAATGTCGACAACACTTTTCTGTCAAATATTTAAGAAGAAATGCAAGGTTGGCAACAATGCGAATTTTACTCAATCAATTGAAGTGTTGCTAATAACCACAATTACAACACTGTTACCAAACGAATAACCCTTAAGCTTTTTTTTTAGAAAAAAAAATATTTTTTTTATATTAATCGATTCGCCTTACTTTTTCGAAAAGTAGGTGGTCTCATCTGGTATTTGGGTAAATTTGAGTAAATTGAGTGACTTATTTCTCTGCGTCTTTTAAGAATGGACTATACCTTATTTATAGAAAAATCCCTAAATGGATTCTAAAATTTTTTTACTGTTAATGTAGATTTGTGTTTAACAAGCAACTGAAGCTTTGTTTTAGTAGATATATCGTTTACAGAGAGTTAGTGTAATCTGAGACTTTGGGAGGGAATTTCCCTCATTAAAATAATAGGAAACCTGGAGGGAAAATATGTTTGCAAACTCGTAAATCTTTTGTTTTCGAGATGCATAACGTCAAATCGTTTGTAATGATTTTTTAAAATGATGCAAAAATGACACAAAATATTCTAAGTGTTATCGCGGCATAAAGTTACTTTTCTTATGGAAAGTTTGGGTTCCTTTTAAAATGAAGAACTTACCTGAGTCATTTTATCACTTTTCCCTTCCCAACTCAATCTTTCATCATATAAAGGGTCATTATGCGTCCCTATAAATATCGGTTCCCAATGGATAAACTTTCCATTTCGTTTCCCCACATGGAAAACATGGACGCCTTCGGTCACGAGAGCGTTCTGCCATTCCTTAGCTTTTGGAATATTATGGCACCCTGGGCAGAGTTTCTTGTGAAATGGTAATGCCGTACCTAAAACCATACACAACGTGACTATTTGATATTGTATTAGAAGTCATCAAGGTCATCAAAAAAAACTAGAAAACCTTATTTGTAATAACAATTATATACATCGGATGTTTTTTTTGTATTACCTAATTACTTAAAGCGAGTTATTCATGTCTTAATTCAATAAACCTTAACTTCTAGTTTTTCACAATTCTTCCATACGTTCCGTTATACGTTATACACTCTAGTGAAAAAACAAGAAACTTTTTTATTAGGTGACCGGTTTTGCTCAGGTTTGCTTTGATTCGTTTATTTTTATTTTAACTTTGTCGTTTTGGTTAGTCTGGATGCCTTTGTCATCATTACTTATTTTTAGGTTCAGTTGTCTAACATAACATCACTTAGGGTGAAATTATTCAAATGCTGGCAAAGTTGTCACATTGTCACCTTTTTTATTTAATTACACTTTTAACAACTGTGGCGTATTTCTCAAAATAACAAATATTTCTTTAAAGCAAAGAATATTTATAAACCAAAATGCAAGACATGACAGAAATGGCGAGAATTGTTATCGCCACGTTATTGAGAAGTTTCAAGAAAAGTTTCCAAATGTACAATTGCAGAAGTTCAGTACCTACATAAGTTAACAATTAAATTTAAAAAAAAAAATCTTTTAGTTATTTAAGACCAACCATTAGAAGACCAAGAAAAGATACGACCAAAACGAAGCTTCTATAGTATAAATTTTGCAATTTGTTGTTGAAAATCCACTTATGTTGTTAAGAAAACGAACACAAAGTTAACAATTGTGTAAAAAAAGCCATAGATATTCAAAATGTGTTAAAGGAAAATAAAATTCGTCCTTTTAAACCAATTTTTAACCAAACTTTGTTCTTTTTTTGTGGGTCGGTGATGAAATTCTAAGTAACAACGTGAACTTTCATAAGCTGATAATGTTTTAGATGAGTCAACCTTCAGTACAAACGGCACTGTAGTTTCAGCATCTGATACTGGGGTAGGGAAAATCCAGACTTTAGAATTTCGAACTCAGTATTTTAAAAAGTAACGTCCAGATTCCCTAAGAAAGTTTAAGATTTAGTACTGGTTTAAATTAAGATCTTCTAGTTGATCAGTTATGTTTTGACAAGTTTTTGTCCTGTCGTTGTTAATAAGACGTCATTGAAAATTTATGAGTTATTCGGATATTTCAGCGATTTGCTTGGTCCTCAAATGATTTTCATCTTGGAACGGGTTGCTAGAGTGAATTTATTTCTATTATTGTCGAAAGTGCATACTAAAATTGGCCTTTTCTTTATAAATTTGCGAAAAAGCTCCAAAATAAATTCATAGTATAAAATTTAATTGTCTTATTCCTACAGTTGTCAGTTTAAAATTTTTGGTTGTCAAATTAGACCGGACTAGCGTTGGAGAATCTGGCTGTAAATGTTTGCGCCATTCCTATTATGGGATTATAACATGCTTTTTTGATAATACATGTAACAGAAATTCTTATTTATATGTTGGAGTCATTCTTGTCAGACGGGTTAGAAGAATTGCCTCTTCAATATTGCCGAAATATGTATTTTCAGCACGATGGGTGTCATGCACATTATGCTGCAGAAGTAAGAGATGGGCGCAATCGCAAATTTGGAAATCGAAGTGGTCCAATTTTGTGGCCCTCTAGGAGTCCCAAGTTGACAATTTGTGATATGTTTCTCTGGGGCGCATTAAACAACTAACATATAAAAGACACCCCTTGAAAATGACGAAGTTTTAAAACAGACAATTTTAAAAACGATAGAATCGATTTCACTGGAAGAAATAAGAAGAAGCTAAGTTTAATGTTTTTAAAGTTTAATAAAATAAGAAATATTGCTAGAATACTACAATTATTATTTAATATTCTATTAGTAATTTTCTGTAACCTTCATGTATGAGTCAGTAATTTTGAATTATAAATATATTCTTTGCTCTAAAGACAACACCTTGATTATTCTGACAAATACGTCCAAGTTATTAAAAGTGTAATCAAATAAAAAAGGTGACAATGTGATTTAGAAACATTCTGATTTTAAAAGCGTAATTCAGAGATTTCAAATTTTTACTTGAAAATTCGGAATAAGAATTCTTTTAAAATTTACATTTTTTTTATTTGACGTCTTGCAATTAAATTAAAAAAGGCAACTTTACTCTTAAGCGAAGCCTACGATTTTGTATTTTTTGCATACCCTTTACAAAAAAAACAGTTTTTGGCATCATGGATCTTATTTTTAGAGAAAGCAAAAACTTTTGTAAAGAATGAATTTTTTTGTATCTTTTACTTTTTTGTCCATTTGTCCTCTTGTCTACCCCTTTCGTGGACATACTGTATGAACGTAAACATTAATATGCTAGAAAGTATAATACTTTTATATTTTTTTAAATGACAATACATTATTAACTATGCAATCACTGAGAGAAATATATCAATATTTAACGCTCCAATTCAAATAAAATAGTATTTCTCACGAATTATTAATTCCTAACAATTGAAAAAATATAATATAACGCAATTATTAAAAAAAGCACTCTCAAGAAATAAATAGCGCTACTTGGCATATTGCTACCGAGAAAATAATAATCAAACGCAATAAAATAGCATCTTTCTTAGCGTCTCATAAATACAACCTTAAACCTAATATAATTTTTCCTCAGTGTCAAGTTTCCTAGAAAACGATAAATGTAAATGAACTGCGGTATGTGCATAAAATAGTGCCGTTATGTACGCACAACGTGGGAGGTTTTATAATTCTAGAAATTCCAGGCGCGTAGATAGAAATTTTGAAGTTGTATATCCCTGTTGCTACTTACGGGACCCATGCCAAGTTTAGGGTTTTTAATATTGAGCCTACTAGGAATGTTTTGGTAAATAAAAAAATTATTTTGTAATTTGCGAAAAAAAGTTGAATTTTGGCGGTAACCCTAAATTTAGCATGGGTCCCGTAAGTAGCAACAGAGATATACAACTTCAAAATTTCTATCTACGCCCTTGAGAAATTCTTAGAAATGATTTTTAGGAAGGCACGTTTTAAATGGTTGTAGTTTAGCTTATAGTTATCAACAGCACGCGTAAAAATCACAAAGAGATATTAACCATCCGTCACATATTGTATTTTGCATACCTACACATGTAAGCAAAAAAAAAATTCGCACTACATATCTCTTTTTCTCAGGTATACAATATGTCCGCGGATGGGGTTTAAAAGAGGGCAAATGGAACAAATATTGCAAGATACGTAACAATGTCACTCCCAATAAAAAGTACAAGATTTCACTAAAAATTTTAAAATATAAAATATCGGGTTTTATCACATTATTTTTTTTAAAGTCCCAACTATTCTCTCTATACTAGAGTACTTGTTTATAAATATTAAACAATAATGACAGCTATGGACATGTTTGTCAATGACTATATTAGATGAAGCAATTATTTAATTAAAAAAATTTCTCATCAAAATGATATCTACTGAACAAAGGATTTTTATAGTCCAGTGTTATGGGGATGGCCAAGTGTCATACCGCTACATCATGGAAAAATTTAGCGAGAAATTTGTAGAAATCCCAATAACTGAAATGACAATCTACAACAAAAAAACTCGTTGGGTTTTGAATCTCAAGAAGAATATGAAATATGCTAAACTACTTCTAGAAGTTGTGAAAAAAGCTCATACTTTTACCCCACTTTTAACAAACATTGGAAGAGGGAGATGAAGCGAAAAGACTAGATTTTTGTTTATGGGTGGGAAACCAAATTTTAAGTGGAAATTTCAATTTTCATAAATTTATTACGTTTTCTGATGAATGTACATTTTCTACTAATGGAACTCTAGCATCCCAGCATATCAGGCACTGGTCTCGAGAAAACCCCGAATTTAGAGTGATGAGGAGAAGACAATATTTTACAAAAGTGAACGTGTGGTGCGCGATATTTGTCCATGGCATTAGAGGCCCATATTTTATAAACACCTAAAATAGAATCTTACTTAGAAATGCTGGATACATTTTTAAGCGATGAATTCGAAACTTTGCCATTAAATTTTCGCCAAAAAATGTATTTCCAACAAGATGGTTGTCCAGTACATTGCGCTCGCGAGATAATAAATGGCTTCGCTGCAGATTTGGTCTAAAGTGGACTGGAAGAAATGGCCCAATTTTGTGGCCCCCCAAAAGCCCCGACTTAACGTTGACCGATATGTTTCTATGGGGCCGTTTAAAACAAATTGTTTGTGCCACTCCAATACCAAATAATATTCACGTGCTAATAGGCAGAATTACCCAGGCTGCTTCGTTCAATATCCCAGGTAGAAATCATAAATTCCTTCAAATACCTAAGAAAGCAATTAAAAAAATGTGTTGAATATGGAGGTAAAGTTTTTAAATTTTGATATCTTTATTGTATTGCCTAGTCTTATCATATTCTTTTAACTTTAATTAAATGTTCGTATTATTTAAAATTGCACTTGAATACAAAGTCTTTTAAATTAAATAATTGCTTCATTTGATAAAGACATTGACAAACATGTCAAAGGTGTCATTATTGTTTAATATGTAGAAACTAGTACTCTGGTTAAAGGTGTGAGAGAGAATAGGTAGGACTTTAAATAATGTGATAAAACTCGTTATTTTAATATTTACATTTTTTAATGAAATCTTGTACTTTCAGCTGAGGGTTTAATTTGAAACATATTTCATGATTTGTTCTTTTGGTAGAAAATGATACAACAAGGTATCTTTACTCTTATGCAAAATAACGTTTTCGTATTTTTTATGCTCCCTGTATCATCAGGTAAATCATATTTATTTTACAAGCAAGAACTTTTATTAGGAGTGACATTTTTACGTATCTTGCAAAATTTGGTAAATTTGTCTTCTTCTAAACTCTATCCGCGGATAGATTGTATTGATTTGGTGCAACTATAGACTTACTGCGTTTAAGTAAAAATACTTTTTTAAAACACGGTACCTACTAATTTTATGCTGAATCTTCTTATCTCTTAGAAATTATTTTTGGGTTTAAGAGTGTAACTTTAAACCGAGTTTCTTTTCTAAAACCAAGATATCTAACAAAGCTTACTACAATAATTTTTATTCTTGCGTTAAGTAACCTATAAATATCTAAGTAGTGAAGAAAATATATATATTTTGTAACGAGGAATTTTTCAAGTTTATCTTAACCTAAGATATGTTATTAGTTATACATACAATAAATAATTTTATATTTACTCTGAGTAAACCCCTCCCTACTCCTGGAAGCTTACGTATTTTTGTACAGTGGGTATTTGCGATAATTTTAAAATACTTACGTCCTGTTGCACAAACCATTTGATCAAGAATTAAACTAATTGGACTCTTGTTATGTGACAACCATGGATTTATTAGAAAGGATTCGATGTTCCGTATAGTGTGAGCGTATCGAACGTGAAGCCTGTTTATTTGTTGTTTGTTATGAAAACATTTCCCCTAGAGGTCTAGTAAATACGTAATTGAATCAAGAATGGTAGTAGAAAGAGATAAAATAGCATTGGAGTGTTGGAGCTCAGAAGTGTTGCTGTCTCGGCTGGTTGCTTAGGAAATACGTCTGAACACTCGGTTACACGTACGTCTTTGTCTATAATGAACTAGAAAAGAAAAAGTGCGACCTATAGATTTATAAACGACTCGGAGCGACTTTAAATAGACCTTTATAGAAATAATATAACTTATGAATAATAAAAGCTTTTTGACTTAAATTTATTATTATTTAGCAGAAAATAAAATATTTTAGGCCTTTTATTACTTTTAGTAAATCTTGTGATGCTTTTAGCGTATTTTTTGTACAAAAATACAAGGTAAAATAAGATGTGGCCAATGTTTACAAATTGTGTTTACAGTGTCGCTTAGAATGGTTTGTTTTGGCTTCAAAGAATGTTAAATCATCCCGTATCCATTCTCAATAAATCCATGGTGACAACACTCATATTAATGTCATTGCCAAAGGTGACTCTAAAGGTCAATTAAATTTATTACTTGATTAGAAGCTTTAGGCAACAGGTTGTTACATTTATTTCTAAAATAACGAAAAAAAGGAACGCCTCTTGCCACTAATTAAACTGCCGAAACGTGGTGTCATCACGCGCTTAAGATATAGGTAATGCAAAAAATTATTATATTATATAATAGAGTGGCGCACCCAGGGGGGCTCCCCCCCCCCCCCCACAAACATTCTAGACACACAAAAATTACAAAAGTGCACTACTAATTGAATAAATCCATCGAATTACACTATTCAGTCCCCCCCCAAGACAAAATCCTGGGTGCGCCACTGATATAATATAAGGTATTCGCCTAGAAAATTTGCGTTTAGATTCCCTAAAAAGGTTTAGGATTTAGTACTGGTTTATATTAAGATATTCTAGTGGATCAGTTTGGTTTTGGCAGGGTTTTGTTGTGCCATTGTTAAATAGTCGTCATTAAAAACTTACGAATTATTCTAATATTTTAGCCATTGGCTTGTTTTCCAAATGATATTTAACTTGAATTAATTTAGTTCCATTATTGTAAAAAGTACGTACTAAAACTGCCCTTTTCTTTATAAATTTGCGAAAAAGCTCAGTAACCAATTTGTAGTATTAAACTTAGTTGCCTTAGACATTTGTCAGTTTAAAACTTTTGGTTGTCAAATTAGAGCGCCCTAGCGTTAGAGAATCTGGCTGTTGATCTCTAAACCGATTTTAAGGGCATTTCTAGAGTTAAAAATACTTTGGAAGAATATTAAATAACTTTGACTGCTTTGAAACAGACCCATTGTATTGAAAGCTAAACTCAAGAATACTTTACTATTTCTACTTACCATTAGCTAACATTTCCTTTAACACTGTCTTGGTCTCTGGGACTGGCGAATTGGCACTAACTTCAAAAATATGCAGCGGAAAAACTTTCGGATTCTTGCTAAGCAAAGGACCCGTGTTAGTAGCTATCATCTGTAGGAACTTGGTAGTAATATTAGGACTAGGATACAGTTCGATATCTGATGGTAAGATGTAGTACGTTTGTGCCATCTCGCGGGCGATGTTACGACCAACGTTGACAGGGTAGAGAAGCTTCTTTTGGGCCTTATACATCTGCTCCGAGGTTACATTGAGGTATGCTGGTGTTAGTGAACAGTTGTAGGTCTCATCGAATACGCTAGTGTGTTTGGGAACCTGCAAAAAAAAAGACAATATGTTAAAACCTGGTAACACTTTTTAGGATACATTTAATACCAATTAAAAATGCAAGCGATCTTAAAAACGGTATGTAATACTTATATCTTTTCATTTAGAATAAGTCAAGAAAAAATCGTAAATAATTTGAAAAAGGACTTGTGTCCAGCGTTTCTCATCTTTATAAGTGACATTTTTCAAAATATATTATCCAACATTCAGTTGTTGGCAGACAATTGCATACTTTATCGTACCAGAAGGGACCAGCGTGATTGAGGATTAGGTTTTAAAAAACAGAATAACAGTTACTGCTTGGACCAGAAAAAGTACTCTCTGACTACTATCTGAATTATTTTAAGCTAATCCCAGTTTAGTCTTAAATACCTAGGTCTTTGGTTACCGGCAAGGCTAGACTGGAATATTTATATAAGTAAAATAGTTTTCAATGCTGATTACTTATGTAGGTACTAAATTTTGACATGAGAAACTTAAAAAAAGTTTACAAACACGGTGGAATTAAAGCATATTTATTGTTAATAAGGCCACCATTGGAGTATTGTTGTTCTGTCTGGTGGCGCTTGTGCAGCAATTAGCTTCTAGGTGGGTGCATTTGGATTTTTCCAGTACCTAGTTTTAGTCCAAGTGATACTTTGAAGTGGCTCGGCTATGGTGACTGGTCACTGAGGAGCACAAAGAAGTATTTCCTTAAACTGTTAATGTATAAGGCGTACCTATAATAGTTTAGAATCCCTGTTGCCAATGCGGCAATGGTTTGCGGAAACCTATTTAATCGTGAAGACCACCCCGTACAAAATTAGAGCTCCCATGGTTAGGTCTGACTTAGGACGGGGTTGGTATCACTCTGGAACTCTTTAGATAATCATATTATTGAACAGTGCGTGTATAGTTCGATTGGTTTTAAGAATAGATTGATGCGCCAATAATGTTTGTTTCAAATGTAAATACTAAATTTTTTGTAATATAATAAATTATTATGTTGTCTAAAAATCACATATTTATGTTATTGTGACAGGCGAATTATACTTGTTATATACCATAAAAAAAGGTTATTGTCGTTTTGTTTAAATTTAAGATACTTTGCAATATTTTATTGAATAAATGAATAAATTTAATAACTGTTACCTATGTTACTTGTCTAATAATAACAATGCTACTTTCGGCGACTGGCTTCGGGAATGTAGGTAGATAGATGCGACTAAGAAAATAAATAAATTGCGCTAGAATTGTCCAACAATAACCTTTAATAAATAATAATTTAAAATTACCAAAACGCATTATACTTTATAAAATTACTTACGTAAAATGAGAAATTACTTTCCTACGTACATATTTAAAAATGAATTAGGTACAGCATGTAGTTTTGCAAAAAAAAATCTGTATGGGTTTCTTTTTTAATATTCTTAACATTTTTGAGAAAACTAAATCCAAAGCCAAGTTGAAAATATAAAGTTAAAAACTTTTTTTTCTAGGTTTCTGCTTTCGGTATTATTAATCGCAAAAAACGAGTTTTGTAGCTATTATTTCACTAAATTTTATTCTTTATTGTTTCCCCTAGGCATCTTGGAAAATTAAAAATACACCTGATCGTGCTCTTGCTTCCCTGTCCCTGTCCCCCGGCTCTTGTATCTTGTCGTTTTGCTGGGATTATTTGAAAGGCACATGATCAGTCGACGTCGAACTGTTTACAACAATAAATTATGTGCCTCCCAAAAATTCCCAGCAAAACGATGAAATTAATAAGATTTTGCATAAAAAAATTTCAGACACGCTAAATCATAATCGATAAAATTTAGAGTGGTATTTTAATCAGAGCTTTTACCTCATTTGCTAAATGAATTTATAAGCCTACCAAAGATGAGGAAGACTATATTTTTTTTAATTTTTAGGTTTTTTTATAAAACATAGAAAAACCACTTAAAATTTTATCGTTTATGGGTTAGCGTGTCCGTAATTTATAGTTGCGAAATCTCCCTATTATCTCGACACAAATAACCCCTTTTCCCTTATGCAACAAACATTAATACGAATTATTATGGGTTGCCTATACTTTGGCAAATGTTAACGTATATAGTTAAATTTTGGCTTACACTAAGAGGGATGTTTTTTAATAACTAAATAAAGTTTTAGTTTTCAGTTTTTAACAGTGCTGATGGAAAAAGATGCCGTGGATTCTTTTAAGCATTGTATTTATTTAATTAATTAAACGCTTTTCTCATTAATGGCTATGCCTACTGTTTTGGTTAGTGTTTTATAAGTGTGTTTAGTTAAAAGTTAAGTAAAGCCTTTCTAGAGAAAGTGACTTCTAGAGATTTTACTTTAAAAGTAAGAAAAACATTAGTTTTTAGTTTTTAATAGTGCGGATAGTGACAAAATACCATGGAATGTTTAAAATATTATGTATAATTTTTAATAGGACTTTTGTTAATGTTAATTATTAGTCGAGCGTTGGTTTCTTGCATTAAATTAATGGCTGTACTGTGTTATCAGTGTTGTTGGGTATATTGTTGGCCATTTATAAATATTTTTCTTCAATCTGAATTCATACCAGGATTTATCGGTTTCAATATATGCAGTGAATTTCATAACACCCTGTATACGTTACTGTAAAAAAAGCAACCTAAGATTTTCTTTATAGTGTTCGGTATGGCTGGTTGCCGAACAGGCAAGATGACATGGAAATCCTTGAACAGAACATAGTATTCGGTAGATACTTGTTTACGTCATTATATAAAAAAGATAAATACAAGTTGTAAAATTTTCGGAAGTGGCCAAAGTCAAAGGCCATAATTTTATATGGAATATAGTCAAATCCATTGTAATAACAGATGACAGACAGAGCTGTATCAGGTTCCAGAACTTTCCAATTTGTACCTTGGTTTACTTTCGATCGGAGCGACACTTGAATTAATAATTACTATAACTAAGAAAATCGAAGCATGACGCAACTGTCACTTTCGTTCTGGGTCAGTCGTTTTCAATTTCCTCTCTCTTGACGTCGCCGTCGCGTCGGCATATTATTAATTAAATTTGGGAGACACATTTTATTGACACATTCCTTATCAGCACACAAATGATTGTCATTGGCAGGCATAAAGAGCGTAGACCGCTTTATTATGCAGCTGTCGTAATTTATATAAATAGATGGTGTAGGGATTTTGTATGACGTGCAATTAACAGTTTGTAAAACATAATTTGTCGTCCTGCTTTTCTTTGAATTGATGATCAAATGAAGATATAGTGAATAGGGAATATGCATACATAACACTGTTCTGCATTTTGAAACTTTTTGTGGCTCTCCGAATTTTCTTGGGCTTTTTGCGTCTACTATGTTGTACTGAATTCTAATATGCACTCGGTTTCTCCCTACCACCCACAAGTTTTAAGCGAAGGAAGAATATAAAATATGAAACTCCCAATTTATAAGCAATCTAGTGGTGAAGTTTGAAAAAGTAAAAAAAAACAAAACCACATTTTTTTACAAAATATACCTACTTTGTATTGTATCAAAAAAAAAGATACATCCGATCAAAAAATTTATTTGGATTTCTTTTTTCGCTTGTATTCGCCAGCAGCCGTTTTATGTTTAAGGGTCCAACAGTAGTCCGCTATCATATTTGGGGTCCATTTTCCACTGTAGCAGTCTCCATCTGAGCAATTTTCTGGTGAAATCTCTCGCCGTGCTCGTCTGAAACTGCACCCAAATTGTTAGGGAAGAATTCTAAATGGGAGTGAAGAAAATGCAGCTTAAGGGACATATTGCAACCCAAGGCTTTATAAGATTGGATAAGTTCTTCAACTAGATATTTGTAGTTGTTTACTGCCAATTCCGAAACGTGGAAATTTTCACACCTTTTTGTAAAAAATTCCACTGCTACAAACGAGATCCAAGCAGGTGTGCCTTTGTTTTGGGAAGATCTAAATCACGAACTAGATCATTGAGCTCTTCCGGAGATATAAAATGTGGCTGTTTGCTGCTACTACATTCGAAAACGACTTCCTCTTCAAAACTTGGACCGGCTTCGGGCGCCTCTGTGTCATCATATTTATCTGGTTCATCATATTTCTCTGGAGGCTTAGGAACAGGTATGCTAGAAGCGTCATGAGGTACAGGTCTAATGGCTGAGGGGATATTAGGATACACTATTTTATGCTTGCTTTTACTAGAAAATCCCAGAATTTTTGTTAAACAAAAGTAACAATCATCAACATGATTCTTAGGCTCCCTCCAAAGCATTGGCACGCCAAACTTCATAGATGTATGAGTACCCCGTAGCCATCCTGCTAAGGTTCTTGAGCAAGTGCGGCAGCATTTTTTGGGAGCCCAAGTTTTGTCTTGATCGCCAACTTTGAACCCGAAATATAACTCGTAGGCTTTTCTTACAAGTGGGTTCCAGGTCATTCGGTGCGCTTTCAGTGTCACCTCACCACATATATAACAGAAACTGTTCGGATGGTTCACAATTTCCCTAGACTGAGAGAAAACGTAGACGTGGCAACGTTGCACCCCATTATGCTATAGAAAGATACATATCGCACAGGTACATTCTTACACCTGCTTAAAGCATGTTGTGGCACTCTCTGGACTCTCTTACGTCATAAAATAAAGTATTTGTTTGGCGGAGAGGATTTTCGTGCAGAACAGTGTCAAATAAACTTGAACAGGCAGATTCCCCAACGCTATACCGGTCGAATTTGACAACAAAACGTTTTAAATTGACAAGTGTAAGAATAAGACAACTGAATTTTATACTACGAATTTGTTTGTGAGTATTTAGCAAATTTATAATGACAAAGGTACTTAATTTCCACAAAAATAGACCTAAATTCATATTAGCAATATGTTCCAACATGAAAAGCATTTGCACACCCAGCAAACCACTGAAATATTAAAATTACTGTTAAGTTTTTAATATCGACTTAATATTAGTGACAGGACAGAAACCTGTCCAAATCTAATTGATCAACTAGAAGATCTTGACTTAAACCAGTACTCCAGTACCTACTAAATCTTAAATATTTTTAGTGAATCTTAGCGGAAATATTTTTATTTGTATTCTTTGCATAAATTAAATATTTATTATTTTTATCCATTTAGTTTGGTTTTTATTAACAAAAAAAAAATATTTTTTATTACAAATTTTCGTATAAAATTTTACGTTCAGATTCCCTAAGAAAGTTTAAGATTTAGTGCTGGTTTAAATTAAGATCTTATGACCAGTTATGTTTTGACAGGTTTTTGTCGTGTCATTGTTAATAAGTCGTCATTAAAAACTTATGAAGTATTCTGATGTTTCAGCGATTTGCTGGGTTTCCAAGTGATTTTCATCTTGGAACGAGTTGCTGTAATCAAATTAGTTCTAGTATTGTCGAAAGTAGGGGAAAGACGGGGAATACCGATCACCTAAAGTAAAACGTTAGAAAAAAATGCGTACTCTATAGAAAACGTATATTTATTAGTCACATTGTTTTAGCTACATATCAATAGAAATAAATCTAAAGGAAAAACGAAATATTTTTAAGTCAGTACCTATATTGTAAAAAAAATAAAAACGAAAAATGTCATCGGTCGATATTAACCGACACTGTGGGGTAAAACCGACCACATAAAAAATATGTACAAAATGTATAAAAATTATTAGTTACCGCAGAAATATGAAATGTCATCGTTACAAATATCGCAGCATGTACATTCCGCATGAGCTGCCATACCTCACTTAGTACATACAAGCCAACATTTTCCATCCCTGCCAAATTCCTAGCATAAGAAGCAGGGCTCTTTTGCCACTTCCTATTTGTTTTTCTTAATGGATTTTTCTTGCGTTTCTCTTTCATCTTGGTCAACTAAACTTTGTTTTACTTGCTTATTCTTTGCAACATTACGGTATCGCGTCTATTGAGAGTCCCTTCAAAACAAAATCGGTCCAACAAACCTTCTTTTGGATATGGCCGCCCACACGCCAACTTTTTGGATTCTCTATAAAATGTGGATTTCCAGAACTCTACATTCTCATTTGTTGAGAATTTGCATAACCAGAGAGGTAAAACCATGCCTCGTCAGTAAAAAAGGTTTTTCAAATACGTTTTTATTATTATGCAAATTACCCATAAACCACTCTGAAAATTGCATTTGCTGCGGCTTGTCGTTTGGTAACAATTCTTGGACTGAGCTTAGACGATAAGCATGCATATGCAGGTCACATTTCAGGATTGTATCGCAGGTTCTTAACTCTAGTAGGTACATTTGCAGTGGCAGTTTACCTTTAAATAACAATTTTATGTCTTTTTAGCTTCACGTGGATTAGGACTTTTACATTTTTGAGCCACCCTGTATGTACTAGATCAAATTGTTGAATGACAATGCAATTTTCTCACGATGCAGAACTTTTTATAGACCGACACTTTTTTTCGAAAAATCAATAATAAAAATTTTCATTTCGAAGACATGCTGTAGGTACCTATATTTTTTTAATGAAAAAAAAACATATTATTGCATTGCCGATGTCGCCGGAATTCAAATCGATACGGCAATGAGAAGTGGGTGAAAAGTGAGTAGTAAGATTCCATTACAATATTACAAGTCAAGCTAATAAAAGCGTGTTAAAAAAGTTATAAGGCCTGTTCACTTTTATTTGGATATCCCTGTACTTATTTAAAAGTAATTTTCTTTAGCTTAAGAGTAATTTTTTGTGTGGGTAATAATGTATCATGTTACTAAGTAAAAGTAAGCTTAAAATTAAGTCGATCAATTGAAACTACTCTCTTAAAAGCCGAAACAGACATGCACTTAGAAAGTAACCGGCCAATCTGTCAGTTTTTTCATGCGACTTATAATCTTATAAATAACACGTCGCGTTCTCTGAAATCTTCCGCTATACATAGTACATTTCAGAACTATCCCGTCAAAAAAAATTCATTATTTAAATTTTTAATCTGATCTAATGTTTCCTAAAAATGCAATGGCGCTACTATAATGTTATTATAAGTATTATAAAATAGACTTTCACTCCTTATTTAATAGATGCACGCAAATTAGCCCGTTATGTAGTCTGTTCAAAAAATTTGCAACATATAGAAATATTTTTATTATTAATTCCGAAAATATCCTTATTCATTCCTAAAATTGAAGCTTCAGAATATTCTTCTGTTTAAAATATCAACGGCCAGATTCTCCAATGCTAGTCCGGTCTAATTTGATAATCTAAAGTTTTAAACTGACAAGCGTAATAGTAAGACAACTAAATTTTATAATATGAATTTTCTTCTGAGGTTTTTTGCAAATTTATAAAGAAAATGGCAGTTTTAGTATGTACTTTCCACAATAATAGACTAAATTCATTCTAGCAACCCGTTCCAGGATGAAAATAATTTGGAAACCAAGCAAATCGCTGAAATATCAGAATAATTCACAAGATTTTAATGACGACTTGTTAACAATGACAGGACAGAAACCTGTCAAAAAATAACTTACCAACTACAAGATCTTAATTTAAACCAGTACTAAATCTTAAACCTTCTTAGTGAATCTGAACGCAAATGTTTTGTAATATGATATGATTCATCAATGTAATATGATATGATTCATCAGTGTAACAATCATGTTATGGCCAGTAGCGACTTCCGAAGCGGGTAGGTACTAAACAGAGTTGTAGCAAGCTAAAATTTGACGTCTAGTCTGTATTCAATTTTTTCAAAAATGGGTCTGGTACACTCCATTTAGCTAAACTATTATTTATATTATAATAATAGAAGTGGTCTTCGTATAATTTGCAAAAGTTAAGTCAGTTTTTTACGAAAACTACTTCATGATGACTGTATAGTGAACTCTGCAAAAAAGATACAAGAGTTGGCTGCGAATGCGAGGACTTTCAAAACAATGCCATTGATTCTTTGAATACAATGGTTTTGTAACGGTTTAGCCGAGGACGGATAAATAAGGGGAATTCTAATATTTTTTTGTTTTGAAATATGCAGTAAAAGTGCTCAACAACAATGTCCCCCCACTGTCTCTTGTGAATTCGTGTGATTTTCGATGGATAATCTGGAAGAATAATCTAAATGTGGGAGGAAATGAAGCAGCTAGAAGAGCTACTTTGGATTTCTTGCCGAAAAAGTCAAAGGCGCAGTACGAAATTAGCTATAAAAAGTTTTTGCAGTGATGCGAAGTGAAAGGCTTTTGTGTAAAATATAGCGAAAATATATTTTTGGCATCTTTCGAAGCTAAGTCGAAGATCTTTATCTGTTTGGTCTCACTACTCGATGATAAAAACTATCTTGAAATTAAAGTGCAAGGCAAGATAAATATAAGCAAACATTTCAAGCTTATTGCCTTTTTGAAGCGAAAAGGAGAAGGATATCAACATAAAAAATCTATGATTTTGACGAGGAATCAAATCGAACAGTTCTTGAGAAATACACCAGACGATAAATACATCACGATGAAAATAGCCACTGTATTGGGTATATTTGGTGCTTGTAGCAGGGAAAAGCTGTGTCATGGGACATTTCAAAATATCGAAGATTTGGACACTACACTAGTAACAAAAATTCCCGATACAAAAACTAAGGTTTCTGTACCGTGGTTGGGTCATTTTACTTAAATTATCAATTAAATTAATTTATTAAATGTTTCTCTTGTATTTTTATTAAATCCTTGAAAATAAATTTACTTTTAGCACTAGTGTTAAAAATAACTAATTTTTAACACTGGTGTTAGAAGTGAGGACTTTGGTATTAAAAGCAATTGTAAACTTTTATTAGTTGTAAATATTACACTTAAAAAAAAAATCATAATGACCTTACTTAATTAAATAATATTTGATTAAACAGGTCAATACTTAATGTACAATTGATATAAATATTTTACTTTCATTGTTTTAATCTGAATTTATTGTTTAAATCTTAACATTTATTCAAAGAATAAAAACGAATTAAATGTATCTTTGTTTCTATTGCTAAGTACTCTTTTTAATCTCCTCGTCTATATAAAACCACTTTTCTAGCAAATTCTATTCTTTTATTAGAAACCTTGCAATAGAGTCGATTAAATTTTCTTTGTAAGCTTCGGAACAAAAGAAGAAAGTTGTTTACGTAATAATACACTATTAAAAGGGTCGATAGAAAACGTCGACGTAGAAATAGGTATATTTTGGTAGAATACAAGCATATAGCTTGAAATATTCATATGAAAATAATTGGAAATTTATAAATAGGGTCAAATAAAATGGCTTTTGTATTAGACTTTTTCGCCTAATAAAAGGTATGACCTTATAAAAATTATGGTCAGAATATGTAATTACTATTGGCTTGCCAGCCCGTTGAATAATATAAGCTATAATGTAGTATTTATCTTGTTTTAAAGTGTTTCATTTAGAATAAATCAATAGACAGGTTTATTTTTATGGTTTGTCCAGCAGAGAGTTAAATTGTACCCGAACTGTTCTTAATCCCACGTAAGATTTTAATGGCGGCAGTTGACACATGTCAAACATATTTGCCAACTTATAATTTAAAAGTTCCCTAATTCAGAAAACACCTCGCGGACACAGACAATCGCTGAATTGATGAGCGATAGGTATATCAATGGCTATACATTTACATGTACGCGACAAAAATACATAGTCTGCATCTAATCCTTGCAGCCGGAAAAGCGTTAATAGGCAGTGGCGGCTCGTGCCAAGTCAGGCAGGTAGTGCCAAAATATTAAATCAATATAAAATTATGGCAGATAACTTACTGTCAGTAATTAGCTGCTTACAGTACTTGCAGTTTGCTGCTAACATAATATGTCTCTATGTCTATTTACAAGAAAACAGGCCTGTATCAAGGGAGGGCTGAGCCCCCCCTAGAGCTGGCCTGAACCCCCCCTAGAAAAGTTACCTATATTTCTAAACGAAAATGTTTATATCGACGTTGTTTATGGTTTGTTTAAAATGTATCTTATCTGTTTTATGTTGTAGCTTTTTCGTTAGCTCTTCAAGAGCGTGTATTTTTAAAATGAAAGTCATATTACCCTTTCTAAATAAATACCGGTTCCTAAGTAGAGATTTTTTATTTTATTATAGAGTACATTTTTAGTTCGTTTAAAGAGTTTTCTTAAATATATATTCATTTTGCAGGAATGTTTTTTAACGATACTTTGCTTGGGAAAGAAAAGGAAGAGCAAACCACTCTATGTCTTTTTGATGTTTCTACACTGTAATGTAGAAAAAATATCACGCCCCCCAACCCTGCAAGAAAAGTTAAAAAATAAATTTATTGACACACGCGAGCATCGGTATGGTTATTAAAATACTTAAAAGTGTACAAGTTTCTTGAAACGTACAATATAAACCTTCCTCATTCAGAAAAATCGACAAGGAGAAGCTCCAGAAGTAGTACCTACTAAATTCGTCTCTCTGATATAGTAGTACGTTCAATTCACTTTTGAGCTGATTTTTGTTTCAAAAAGAAAATTGTGAACATGCCTTAATCCGAAATGTTTCGGGGACGTAATGTTTATAAGCAGAAAACTTTTCTGACAAATAAATTAGAAGAGACTAAATACTCGGAGAAGTTAAATCTTGTTTTAATATGTGATTGGTTTTTATTTTATTCCATACATGGACAAGATCGGCAGTACCTATTTTTGATCAAGTTTCGTCACCTCCAAACAAAACACATACAAAACAAACCAGTTTATTAGTTTCTTCACAACCACACAACCCATTATGTTTATCATAAATAGTTTTATTAAATTTACGACAGCGAGATTTTTGTCCACTTCCAATTCGTTTTTCAATTTTTAAATCGGGTGTTAGCCGTCCAAATTCTTAATTTTAAAGTTAAACAAAAAGAGTTTTTTAAAACGCAGATCTTATTCATGGTCACTAAAAACTAACATACATTTACGATGACATACCAAAAGTCATCTAAATAGAAGCAAATCAATTATTTATTAAAAATTCGCCGATAAAAATACACAGCCAAACGTCTCTACTAAACTTTGTTTTTGCTAACGTAACGAATCATAAAAAAGCGCGAAATCTCCAAATAAAGAAATCCTGAGAGGCAGAGCCTGCCACAAATTTTCCTTAGATTTTACCATTTAGCATGAGTAAAATTGCAGACTTAAGTTTCATCTCTGTCGCTCACACACGATCCCGGTAAGATCTCCGTCTTTTCATTTGCGCCGAATAATAAACGGCACCGCGGCACAGCGTTGTCAGAGAACAATCGGGGGGTTTCGGCTTTATTTGCTAGTGGGGCTTCAGGCGTGGATAGACGACGATGAATTGTGCACTGTTGCCGGACTTATAATTTATGAAAAAAAAATGGAAGAAATGCATAAAGTATAAAAAATATGTTTTTATTTGACGTTAAAAAATACATTTTTACAGAAATATAAGGTAATGCCATGGCTCCGTGACACTACCTCGCGAGCCGCCACTGTTAATAGGTGGAATATATGTAGCACCTCACATCGAATGCCGTGTTGGGCATCCTTTTATTGGGTTTGCTTTGCCTTTGGGCATATCTCTTTCCGGCAGTCTTCAATCCTTCTTGTCTATTCTGCGTTCCTTCGCTATTTACGTACAGAGCCGTCCCGTCATTCCGATTTTGATTTATGACGTGTGAAATCAAAGTTTGTTTTTAGGAATATTTTTCTGGGATTTCGGTGTTGTCAGAAAGTATTTTGCCATTATTTTGTGCTTATTAGACATTTTGGTAGCATATTGTAGGAATTTGTGTACCTGTAAGTATGTTTATTGTATGTTAATATTTTATTTGTTTAACAATTATCTAGACACACATTATCAAAAAATTAAATAATGTTACAGGAATCATATGTTTGGCGGTGTAAATTACGAATCTAAACGAGTAATTTAGTGGAAAACCTTATAGTTTTTAAAATTTTCTTTTTAAATTACCATATTTTTAGAGGTTATGTTAATCACAAAGATATAATCGTAGACAATCTCACCCATGTAAAGCACCCCCGGTGCGCTTAAAAATGACGCGTCTTGTTCTTTTATTTTTGACTGTATTCAACTTGTAATGTATGCCTCAAATTATGCAACTCCAGAAGAAATCATTATATGTGGAGTGGTGTGTTGACTTTTTACTAACATTTTCTTCAATAGCCAACTCTATGTTTCCTAAATAAGACCTAACAGAGCACTGTTCTCACATTTGGGGAGCGGCATCACCTTCGACACTTAAGATCCTTGACTCATCAATGAACAGTCCTTACAAGAAAACTCCCTTCTCTCCCTCATCGCCGCCCTAACGAAACAACAAGAGGCGCGTTACGTATGCATCCCTTTACTGTCCAGCTACAAAAGTCTTGAATATCTCACTTCTTTCGCTCATTCATTCCTTTTCAGATTATGGAACAAATTGCCTGCAGATGTTTTCCCCTCCAATCCTCTAAATCTCGTTCCAATAGATTACATTTCCCTTCTCCTTAGACGCCCACGGTACCTTAGTAGATACTTAGGCTTGAAGTTTACGTGGGCTGTCTCAAATAAAAAAAACTGCATCTGATGCTAAAATGGCAAATATTTCCAAACCGGGTAACTTTAGCGTCACTGAACTAGTATACCTGTTTTCTCTAAAAATGACAACAAAATGATATTGTTTCATTAAAAGTTGTACGTGTACTCACAAACAATTTTGAGAATTTTTAGATCATAAGTCATAACGTATGCCGTGCGCCCTCTATCCGCTAAGATAAAATTGGGACCGGATTATATTTTCTTGTCGTCAATAATACCCATTATACCCATTTTTATGGTAATATGTCGAGAACTTTTTAGAATATTAAAGAAAATAGAAATTAAAATTATCATTTTAACGTCCTGTATATTTCTTAATGGTGAGGTTTTACAAGCAGAAATTTCAGACACGCTAACCCCTAAACGCTAAAATATAAAGTGATCTTCGAAACATGCGATTTATAAAAACTTTCAAAATTGAAGAAATGTTAAAAGTCTTTCCCATTTGTGGTCGGTTTAGAAAGGCAATTAGTAAATGTAGCAAAACCTCTGATTAAAACACCACTCTACAGTTTCGCGTTTAGGGGTTAGCGTGTCTGGACTTTCTGCTTGCAAAATCTCACTAATATCTACAATGTTCAATGAAAAAAAAAGGAATCTAAAATAATGTCAGCAATATCAATAGTGAATATATTACTGCTCATCTGCTTAACGAGTAGGTATGTACATATATTTTTGATCCTTAATGTTTGCTATATCATAGGAACAATAACAGAACAAATTATAGAATAGTTTACTTGTACTAAAGTAAAAGTTTATTAAAACTATTAATAATTCACAGTAAAAGCTTTTCCAAGGACAAAATATAAAATATTTATAACAATATTATGGGCAGGTAATTTAATTTCGTAGCTGAAAAGAGTTCTTTAAATAATAAATTTACAAAGACAATGGATCACTTAAATTATTAATATACTTTTTCCGATACATTCTGTTCCGATATGTAATTTATAAGCTGGTTAATATAAGGCAATAATGTAGATAACTATATTTTCTATTTGAAACAACAGCCTTGAAGTATTTTGCACCTCCTTTTATGTTTTAACAAAATTAATATCATACTTACTAGGGCAGCGTATACTATACCCATTTCCCAAATTTATTTTTCGAAAGGGTCTAGCCGGTTAACTATATGAAAAGTGTCCCAACTTTGTTTCCATGTTCTTACCTCGTAAATTATTGTTCTTTGACAGAAACATTTTTACACAAAATTCCAAACCCCTCCTCTCAGTACCGAGGGAGATATGAGGGTGGCAACCCTTAAATTTAAAATTCATTATTTTTAAAACTATTTGAGATATCTCAATGAAATTTTAACGGTGCATAGCTATTAATAAGGTGGATATAATATAATTTTTTCAGATTTTTATCTCATTAATAAATGGTAAAAAACGAGATGTTTAATTTTTAGGGGTGGTTTATCATACTTACCCCCGGAGTGGCACCAACTAAAAAAATTTAGTATAATCGTCTATTCTCTAGTAATAAAATAAAAAAATTACACAAAGCTGGAATAGGTGGAACATTGTTAAAAAAAATAAAAATCAAGGTTACTGTTATGATATGATTCTCGTTACGTATACAAAAGGTTTTTTTGTCAATGCGTCTTTGTTTGAGATTTATCTATACGCTGTTTTAAGCTTTGATTATAAGTTATTCCCGATTACTTCATTTGTACCACTTATACTTGCATTAATTCGTCAAAATATATGCTTCCTTTTATATCTCACATTGATTTTTATTTTTTTAAACAATGTTCCACCTATTCGAGCTCTGTGTAATGTTTTTATGCTATTACTAGGGAATAGATGATTATACTAAAAATTAAACATCTTGTTTTTTACCATTTATTAATGAGATAAAAATCTGAAAAAAAATATATTATATAACCCTTATAAATAACTATGCATCGTTAAAATTTCATTGAGATATCTCAAATAGTTTTAAAGATAATGAATTTTTAAGTTAAGGGTTGTTACCCCCATATCTCCCTCATTATTGAGAGGAGGGGTTTGAAATTTGGTGTAAAAATGTTTCTGTCGAAGAACAATAATTTACGAAGTAAGAATATGGAAACGACGTTGGGGTACTTTTCATATAGTTAACCGGCTAGACCCTTTGTAAAAAATTATTTATCAGCACTTCTAATATTAACAATTAATTAATTTATTAATTATTAATACTCGACCAATAGATAACACGATTCAAGAGATATAAAATTTGTTATTTGGATTAACTATAGATAGATATAGAATAATAGAATCACCCTTTTAATGCTTTATTGCAATTAAGGGAAGATTTGCATGTACACAAGTGTAGGATCCGTAACTTACAGTATTTAATTTAAATTTTAGATTTTGTTGAACTTTCTATTCTGAGATACTATAGTAAATATTATTTCTAGCCACTTGTCTGTCTTGTCTGTTTTAAATATTTCCGTCTCACTCCTAAATTGATGTAAAAACATTAAAAAATGAAGTCAAGTTGCTCTCACCACACACGTTGATTGTTACAAAGAAATGAAGTTATGTTTTTATGAATATTTACTTATTCAAGAGAATATTACTTTATTCGTTTCAACTAATATAGTGTAACACACCAACTCTATAATTTTTTGACGGCAAGTTGGACGAGAATATAAGGTATATCCACGACCCCACGAGCCTACTCTGCAATATTCATTGTTTACTAACCCTACTTCTCACCTATATAGGCTTATTACGGTTTATTTTAGTAATAAAAAAATGTTAATACTCATGTTTAATATCAGTAATGAAAAAATCGAGGAAAACGGTTGTCTTTAAAAATATCTATTAATGTTAATGTATTTATGATAAATTGCAATAATGTCTCTTTTTACTTCAAAATACATGTCATAATCATAACATTTATTAACGTAACTTTACTTGCTACCAGAATTTATTAAACCAGTCGACATTAACGTTATAACTAGAGAGCGGAATATATGCAATTTGCATATAGAATTTTTGCATATTTTGGCCGATTTAATAAAATAATGCATATTTACTTTAAAAATGCATTGTTATTCATATTATAGGATTTTTAAATAAACCTAGTGGCTAAATCAGTTAGAATTGAGTGCCCCTTAGTAAATAAGTGTTTTAGAAGCACCTTTTAGAGTATAACTACATAAGGAAAAATTATGAATGAATAATCAAGGAATTAATTCTGGATATACAAGATAACTCGCAGTGCGTGGAGCAAAGTCAACAAATATTTATAAAGGTTAATTTTAGTTTTATACCAGATATTATAGTTTCCTTAGAAAATATAAATTTAAGTTTAAGAAAACATTTTCTGATAAATGTTACCAGTGTCATCAAACCTTTTTGGTTTGATGACAATTTTGAAATTTTACAGTTAGAAAACAAATCTGTAAAATTTAATTTGTTAGAAAGTATGGAAATAAATAAATGTAAAAAATTAAACATATTATTAAATGACCAGCTGGGCTTGAATAGTTCGCCATTGTTAACTTTATAATTTGTTGGAAATTCCTCCAGCAATAAAACGGTATTGTGGTACATTCTATGGGTCGGTGTAAATTGAGTCCCATATTCCTTAATTATTTGTTAATTATTTTTACAGGTAGGTAAATCGAGTCCCGGGTGTTTTATGGGCCTATGTAAATTCCGTCCGGCTATCATAAAATCAGGTAAAAGCAATTAAGTAATTTATTGCGGTGTTATTATAAATTGGGGTTGTTCGATGATTTTGTCTGTACATTATTTAGTATTTGTTCGCGTTAGCATCAAGTAGTATCGACTGATTTTAATATGGAAGTTATAATTAGTGAAAGAGGCAGAAATCTTTTGGTTTTACATGGATATAAATTTCGCTTTCACAAAACGTTGGCGAATAACACCGAAAGATGGATGTGTAGTAAAAATACCTGTAAATCGTTCTTAAAACTGGGAAAAAATGAAGAAGTATTGGCAGGACCATCACCTCACTCGCATGAACCACTAGAAGAAAACAAGTTAGAGCGTCAGAAGTAAAGCAACGGATTAAAACGTAAAGCTTCCGACGATATTTGTGCAAGACCTTCTAAGCTTATTCACCTAGCTCTAAAAAACAATGATATAGAGACACTTACAAGGAATGACATATCCTTAATCAAAAGGAACATGCTGAACGCCCGACAGTCGAAACACGTGAATCCCAGATCCACTGAAGAAACCCTTTCTGCTGTTGGAAATATGGACATCAAGACCAATGCTAATGAAGATTTTGTGATCATCAACGATCTCCAAAGTAAGATTCTCGGATTTTCTACGAAGAAAAATTTAGAAGCGCTATGCCGTTCAGATACAGTTTATGTGGATGGTACGTTTAAAAGTTGCCCTAAATATTTTTATCAACTGTTCACTTTTCATGCCTTACATTATGATTCGTATGTACCCCTTGCTTTTTTTCTTCTTCCCAACAGAACTGTGAAATGTTATGAAAATTGCTTTAGGCATTTAGTTAACACCTGTTTAAATGTAGGATTGAGATTCTCACCGAAAAATATTTTTATTGATTTTGAAAAGGCCATACATGTGAGTGTTCAATCAGTGCTCATAGAAACAAAAATTAAGGGATGTCGTTTTCATCTCGGCCAAAGTTGGTATCGCAAAATTCAGTCTATTGGTTTAGCTCGGGTATATGCATCGAAATCAGAAAAGGCAAATTTTTTAAAGCAAACCAAAAAATCAAAAACTATTATTGAGAAGGAAATCTTTTTAAGGGAAGCAATAGCTGACCTATGCAACTGTCACATTTCCTTATTCGAGTTTGTAAAGAAAGTTTCTTTCAAGTTCCTTCCAATAAATATCTCTTAAATTGTATATTTATAATCTTCTAATTATTGTACTATTTTACATGTTTTTTAATGCAATTTGTACCTCTCTTATTATATAGATATAAATTGTATATTTATAATCTCTTAACTCTTGTACTATTTTAAATGTTTTTTAATAAAAATTTGTACACCTCTTATTATATAGATATAAATTGTATATTTATAATCTCTTAATTCTTGTGCTATTTTAAATGTTTTGTAATACAATTTTTGAGGGTGTCTAATGGTAGTTTATTTACCTCTCTTATTATACAGGGTTTCAATTATGTACTTGTACAAACTTTAAAGGGTGGTTCTTTGACTAATTTTAAGATGAAAAGTTCATATGGCGTGTCGGTTTTTCGAAGAAATGAAAATGTGTAATTTTTCACAAGTACTTAATTGAAACACTGTATAGATACTTAAAAATCCCGGGACTCGATTTACGAAGCTCTTGTTGGAACCCGGGACTCAATTTACGTATTATTATTTTGACTAGGGGACTCAATTTACGTAAAAATATGAAGGCGGGACTCAATTTACGTTTTCCGCATTCTATAACTTAAAATTGTAAATATAGGACATTACCTAATCGTAATTGTATTGTAAACATAATCACCAGGTTGTAAAAATTTAGGTAAAAAATTTGTTGAGTATCTAATCTAATACATATAATAAGAACAGTTAGTTTATACCAACCATCCGACGAAGACACTGTGTGTCGAAACAATTGTCATGTTTATGAATAAAAATTTGGTGAAGATTGAAACAATTTTGTTGTTATTTTTAAATATTTTAATAATGGATCTTCATCAAGTAAAAGCTACATCAATTTAATACATCATTAGTTCTTTTTAGGTGCAGTGCAGGAACGTGGACGTATTAACGCTAATATATAAAAGGTAATATTTAAAAATAACAACAAACTTGTTTCAATCTTCACTAAAGTTTTATTCATAAACATGACAATTGTTTCGACAGCACAGTGTCTTCTTCAGATGGTTGGAGTGGACCAACCATCGGAAGAAGACACTGTGTTGTCGATCCAATTGTCATGTTTATGAATAAAAATTTAGTGAAGATTGAAACAAGTTTGTTGTTATTTTTAAATATTTTAATAATGGATCTTCATCAAGTAACGGCTACATCAATTCAATATTTAAAAGGTAATAACCAGAATATACAGATTCTTGGGAAAGCAACCGATAAATAAGGCAATCGCACAAGCATGCCAGGACTGGCTAAAACAATCTAAACATCGATTCCAAAACGCTAAGACTATAAGTCGGCGGAACAATAGTAAAATTTCATTAAAAAAAGGCATACAAGTCTTCTGCGTAGTTTTAGCCATATTTTGATTATTTAAAATTGGCCTTTGTGACAGATAGGTTAGGGTAACAGCTTGACAAATAAAGTAAAAAACAAAATTTTGCATGAAAAAAGACGTATAGATTTATACAAGCTTACAAAATTAGGTGCAGCTATGCTTTTTTATGAATACTATGTTGTTCCTAGTATAAGTATAGTAATAAAATAGGTGGTCAAAATTTAATAAATATAGAAAGTAAGGCTCTGGCTCTTCTGCTTAAAACACAGTTTCTTTCTTGGACAAACATTCAAAATAAAATTGAATATAAATCACACATGAACAGTATTTTTGAAAATGCACCACAAATCAGTAACCTATATTTTAGAAAAATACATGTAAAAATTAATGGGAATAACTTACATTTTGGCAAAAATGTTTTGTCTAACACCAAAAATATTTATAATGCCTTAATGCTTGAGAAATATAAAACACCTGAAATTGAAGCTAAATTTCAACACAGCAGTTGGAACAAAGTTTGGCAGTTGCTGTCAAATTCGATTATTCCACGAAGTGGCGTTCGGCGGTATACAAAGTTATCAATGATATCTGCCCGGTTTCGCAGAAGCTCTTTAGACATGGAATAAAGCAGAGTGATCAGTGTGATAAATGTAATAAAACAGAAGATATCATGCACTTAATCAAAGATTGTGTGCATGCCAGGACGATCTGGAATTGGTTGAATAGCTTGGTTGTCAGACAATTTCTAAAAAATCTTAATAATTTTTCAAATTGTATTAATTTGTTTGTAGTGGACTTTCCCGATAAGGGCGACGGAAATGTATGGTTGTTTTACATTAGTGCTTTGTTTTACTACAACAGTGAAGTAAAAAATGACAATGTGGAAGATTTTAAAAACATAATAAGAAAAAAGAGATATGAATATATTTCCTGTGGAAAAATGAATAAATTTTCAAAAAAAATATATGGGTTTTAAGAGGCAATGTTCTAGTAACGAAAGAAAAGAAAAAGGGGGAAAGGTAGTTTATAAGTAAAGGGTAACATAAAAGATGTAGAAAGGTAGCTGTAGATTTCCGCTAGCTCCAGTTGCGATAAGTCCACAGGAGATGTTGTTTTTTTTTGTTTTTTTTATCATTTTGTATTAGGAAAAATTTTCCCTTTATTTTATATGGGTCTGAATACTAATCTTATTTTTGGACACAAAAAATGTAAACATTTTTGTATTTTATGTAATATAGAGGTTTAAAAAAAAAAGTAAACATTTTTTTTTTATTTTTATATTTTAATGTGCATTTATGCATTAATTCCGCTTTTATATATTTAAATTGCGTTACTTTTTCTTTCCTATTTATGACAATACTAAGCATATGTAGTTCACAGTCTAAACGCATATTAAACGACTTCAGTATGGTGTTAGCTTGTAAACTGTCTGTAGGTATTTGTTTGCCAAATCTGTATATAAAGTTAAAATATTGTTATATTTTATAGTTCAAACGAAAGTTTTATAATAGATAAACTTAAAAAGCTTGTAGGTTGTGAAGGATCCGTATATTTTTTTTGGGGTAGGTACGTACACTCTTTTACTGGTTTACGTTTATTAAAAATTATATATTTTAACCCTTTGTTTTGTGTAAGTATATGTACTCTTTATACAATAACAATATATGTATGTCCTTTCTTCCTAAGCTTTTATTTTGTTCCTACATTATCAGTTGTTAGGAAGAGTAATATTATCAAAGAAATCAAAATAGCTACGCTTTCTTATATGAATATGTAAACTTTATGGGATACATCGCATAAATGTATTGCATCAAAAAGTATTACATGTGTCCTATAAATGTAAACACTTTGTAGATCGTATATTATATTTCAATGTTTGTGTTTTACCAGATGTCATCGCAGCGTATCAATCACTATTAAACGTGTATCAAAAACGTTACTAATTTAAATACCATGAACTATATTTTAAGGTTTAATTTATACCACATAATCGTATTTCTGTACAAGATTATTAAAAGAATTTTATAAACGTTTTTTTTTTAATGTGGATATCGTCCACCATATTGAAATGTATATCTCGCGGACATATTACACAGCTCCACAAAAAAAATTCGATAAATTACCCCTGGAATATCACTATATCTACCATATGTTTTTGGGGTTGCTGAATCGAAATTCGGGGTCCATTTAACCCCATCACGTCAGGATTTTTCATAACCTCAAAAGAAAAACCCGAATCCTCAAAAAATCCTCTATCCATTGATCACTTAATCCCAATAAACCCATAACCTCTTTATTCCTTCATCCCTTAAACTCTTAATTCCTGAAACCCATAACCCCCGAAATCCATAAACCCCATAAACCTCAAAACTCTATAACCCCGAAACCACATAACCCAGCAAGATAGAAACTTATGCGCGTTGAACCACAGTATGTTCGAGCCATGCTTGCTTATTGAGTCTTAAACTCATATTCTTTAATAACTTTACAAGTCCATAACCCCTTAATTCCTTTAACCCATAACCCTTTAACCTCATAGACTCCAAATGCTATACCCCTAAAACCCTATAACCCCGTAAGAGAAAGACTTTGGTGCGTTAAAGCACTGGAACACAGTATGTTCATTTACGCCATTCATGCTTCTTGAGCCTTAACCACATATTCTGTAATAACCACACAACTCAATAACCCACCAAAGGATAGCTTCATGCACGAAATCTTATAAGTTAAATCTTTGGACATCATTGCTACTTGCCTGTACTACTTATTCGGTTTTGGGGATTATGGGTTTTGGGGTTATGGAGTTTATGGGTTTTGGGGGTTATGGGATTCAGGAATTAAGACTTTAAGGGATGAAGGTAATAAAGAGGTTATGTGGTTATTGGGATTAAGTGATCAATGGATAGAGGATTTTTTGAGGATTCGGGTTTTTCTTTTGAGGTTATGAAAAATTCCGACGTGATGGGGTTCAATGGACCCCGAATTTGGATTCAGCGACCACAAAAACATATGGTAGATATAGTGATATTCCAGGGGTAATTTATCGAATTTTTTTTTGTGGAGCTGTGTTATCCTTTATCGTGGGTAAAGTTTACAACATAATTATACTTGTGGTATATAAACGAAAAATAAATGCTTATTTAACTAATGTGTGTTGTTTGGGTGTTTTAATTTAAAAATAAAGGTTTGGCTTTAAAAATCAATTATTTGTGTTCTCTAAATTTTCTGATTTCTATGCATTTTGCATATTTAGGGTAAAAGGTTGCATATTTTTGTTAAACTGGGATGCATTTATTCCGCTTTCTAGTTATAAACATTATATTGCTCCAAACGATAATTTATGATGTTTCCAAATTAGTATTAAAAACAATTATATTTCACAGACAGCTACTCGCTATTATATCGAATTGTTGGTCCTAAGTCACGGTATTGGCGACTGAAATTAAGAAGGTAGCGTCCTCATTGGCCCATTTTATATCTACTATAAGGGGGAATGTTTTAGTTTCGACTCTGTCTTCAATATCATATTATTTGACATCTTTGTCAATTCTGTCGTCTAGTGAGTCTTTCTTCCCCGTTAAAACTCGGCTAATTGTAACTGGCTTCCTTAATTTGAGTCGACAGGGACGTACATAAAAGAGGCCGGGCAGGTCATGGCCCTCCTGAATATTATTTAATAGCCTGGCTGACACCCGAAAGTGCATGTGTCCATACTTAATTTTTTATATATTAATCTATTATATGTAGGGGATTAAATCCCAGGATACCGAAACCTAAGTTAATTGTTATAGGCTCAAAAATCCAGGAGTTGTTTCCAGAATTTTTCATCACGATTTCTTATTAGCAAAGTTAGTTACAACATTCTTTGCAGCGGAGCCTCCGCTTACGATATTTTTTAAATGTGGGTCGCTCATCGTGGACTACGCCACCAGACGCCATTATACCGTTTTATAATGAGCGATATTTGACCGCTATTTTGAGGGTGAATTCGATCAGAAAAAATCTAATCCTTTGAGGATAAGCTTTTAGAATGGAGTACTATGAAATAAAAAAATTGCTGGTTAAGCTCATTACAATTTTTTTTTCAAATGGAAAGCCACTGAATTTTACCACGTAACAACGTAAAATTTAGTATTCAATTTCATTTTTAATGTGAAAAATTTTGTTTAAAGCAGAAGTCAAAATTAAAAAATATTACACCTGTATCGCATAATTTACTTTTTAATATCATCACAACGAACGTGTAAGCCATAAAAATTACGTCCGCTAAATCCTTTTGATACCAAATGTACCCTTTTACTTCTATTTTTAAACCAAATGCTAATGGTAAACTAAATTTTTATGGCAATAAAAAAGAAATAGGTTTCCATTTAAAAAATTGTGTAGTACGATCATTTCTCAGTAATGAACGTAAATTAAATAGCTCTTATTGATTTATGTTCCTGAAACAAGTTGATTGGATATTATTCAACGGACTGAAATAAACTACTTTATGTACGATTTCATTATAAAGTACCGTTTATTAAGTAGTGGCTCATTATTGTAGTAGTGCAATAAAATTACTCTATAATGAGAAACTTGCATTGTGAGAGTGAGAGACTATGCCAGTATACTATCTTCAGAAATTTTCTTAGTTGCACACCATTCTCTGTAAGCAGGCTACGTTTCTTCACATAAATGCCTGCATAAAGATATTTTCCCATACTAGGACTTTTCGGATACCCTATACATCTAACTATGTAACATTTAAAACTCAACTTAAATAGCTTTTGTTGTGTAAACCGTATGATTTGGACGAGTATTTTTCTGATAGGTTTTAATTTGCTTCGGTTGGGTTTGATATTTGTTTGTTTCCTTTTATAATAATTGTTTTATATTTATCTGCAACTTATGACTAATTTAGTTAAGCTACACGTTTGTATTTTGTGTGTATTTAATTTTATATTTTTTGTATATTTGTTTATATTTTACCTTTGTCAATATGAACTTTTTTTGTTCTTTGACAATAAAGAATATTTTGATTTGACTTACCCGAGATCCAAATGTCTTCCGGGACTTGAATGCTCTAACTATACGTATGGCTTACAGACTAGTGTTGTAAATATCCGTATTCTTTAGATATCCGAATCATACGGAATCGGAATCAGCTAATATCCGTATCCATTATCCGAATACGTATCCATTTCTTGACACGCGCGAAAGCGGTTACAGATCATGTATATGTATGCATGCAACATTAAAACATTTTCTATCCGGATACACGGCTAGGTAGGTCGATGCGATATCATATCATTCGAAGTCGAAGGTTAGGGATAGGAAGGCACCGTCGTTCGTTCTCGTTTGAATTCGGTTCGTGTGAGGCGAGCCTAGTTTAACCAATGAGTCTCATCCCATATGATACCCGTTACCCCGATAACTATGCCATCTTTTTTTAGGAAAGGTCATTAGAAAGAGAAAGCATAAGATCAAATATGCCAAATCGCAGACCGTGTTGTTCGCTTACAGTCGATTCCGATTCCGTTTTCTCTTTGCACTTTGCATTAGTAACCAGCCGATGCGAATTTATTTTGATTCCGAACAGTATTCAAGTTCTCGGCCGGTTACGGATAATCCGGATTCTTTTAATAATCGTATCCAACGGATTTTTGGATACGTATCCTTACATCACTATTACAGACTAGTTTTTTCTCGCAACATTACCTAGTTTATTTTGGTACTTACCTCTTTGGGCACATGTTTCGTACTAAAATAAATGTGAAAAGTTACAAGCTCCCGAACTAAAGAACTCGTGCAGTCTCTCAAATGCGCAATCGATTCCAGCGTACTTTCGAAATCAGTCCCGGGTGCATGAAGAGCAATACTAATAGGGGCTCTCCATCTTTCTAATAATGGCACTAGATTGTCCATAAAAGAGTAATCCGCGTGAGTTGTATACGTTATTGTTTCCTCACAATTGAACGTCCTTTCGGCGCGTATATAATTGTATAACACCCAATAGTCACCGCGTTGCTGAGTTTTTGGCACTACAGGTTTGTCCAGGCATTGCGTAATCGCCTTTACCTTTTCGGACAAGGTGGGTTCCTTTTTGAGTGTTGGTGGAGGTGGTGTAGGTAGAGGCTGCGGCTTTTTGGTGGTTTCAATTAGGAATGCTTTCGTCAAGTTAGTGGTTGCAGATGGTAATGACGGTCCTGTAACAAAAAATTTGGGTAAATATGAAACAAACTTAGATGAAGTAAATGAAATGGGAACTTTTCGTTAAAAAGTCTGCGAATTATTTAGGCAATTCAAATATTCCTTAATGCGAAAGAAGTTACATTTTTCTCTGACCCTCAGTACTTGAAAATTTAATGCATTTTAGGCCACCAAAAGTGCTCTAAAGTGCCCTTCGAAGTATTATTTCTATAGAGGTGCGTATTTAATGGAGCAAATTTGTCGCAGTAAACAGTGTGCCCGAAAATTGTTATCAAATATACATACTAAAGTGAAGTAGGCACCTTAAAGATTGACTCTTAGTACTAGACGTAAAATCAGGGTTGCTCTGATTTAATCACTTGATTTAAATCAATGATTCAAATCGCGATTTAAATCACATGACTTTTTCATAAAAATCATTGATTTAAATCAATTTTTAATTTTTGTCATAAATGCCCTTCATAGCGTAGAAATAAAATATTTTTTGCTGTGACACAGTTTTAAAAGGTTTCTAAAATTTTAAAAAACTATCCAAGATAACTATAGTCAAGATAACTAAAAAAGTATGAGTTATTGAGAACAACAATTAAAAAATATTACTAACCAAAAATTGCACACGAAAGTATGAAATCGGTAAATGTAATAATAGATTAAATAAACACAAAAACAGTCAAGAGTGTGATGACAGCAAGATCGTGAATGGTCGAAAATGCCGAAGCGGCTGGCTCCTGTACTAGTTTAGTTTTAATCTTAGATTAAGGAAATGACCGATAAAACTATTTATTTATAAATCATTTGATCACCACAAATTTTTGAATTGTATTTTATTCCTCCGCTACTGACGCTGATTCTAGCACATTTTCTTGCCTACATGCTTAAACCGAAAATGCCTTCAGATCAGCTATCTCAGGAAGAAAAGGATTTGGCATTTGAATTAATAAACATTCACTACAAAAACTTAAAAAGCACTAATTTGTTACAAAGTATAATAAAGTTGCAAGCTAAAGAACCCCCCATTCAGTGGTACACTATTTTCTGGCGAAATTTTAGAAACTGCAGATGTAATTGATTGGTGGACAGCAATTCATAAAATAAAAGGTTGTGTAACTGAAGAAGCAAGAAAAATAATCGGCAGGAGAAGAACGAATATTTTCATCTATTAATTTAGTACACAGTAAACTGCACAATAAGTTGGGTACCTCGTTAGGTACTGAAAAATCTGAAAAACTTGTATTTTTGCTAAAATGCTTTAATCCGTAGTTTTCATTCGCATCTAAGTCCCGTTTTTTTTTTTACTTTTAGCTACTTGGTTTTATTTCCGAATGTAAGTTCATTATGTTATATGTTATGTATAATGTCAAATGTTTAAAAAATAAATACGTTGAGAATATATACCAATTTAAATTAATTACATATTCTTGTATTTAAATCAGAAAAATGCGATTTAAATAAAAAACACCGGATTTTTTTGATTTATTTCAAAAAAAATTAACAACCCTGCGTAAAATACATTTCTCTTGCCTTACACATAAAATAATTTAAACCAGAATACTTATTTGAGAAGATGCAAAAGTGTTGATGCACTTTTTTAATAAGATGCAGAGTCAAGTGAAACCATTAATAAAGTTGTACCACAAAATTTATTAAAGCAATGTCAAAAACAACCATGAAATTTTTCGACATATTCCCCATTACCTTCTATGCACGTCCTTAACCTTTTAGAAGTGCTTGAATATCTGAAGAAAAAAATTCTTTGAGTCGCGTGCAGAGCCACTCATGCAACGCCTGAATCACTTCATCATTACTCTAGAATTTCTTCTGACTAACGCCTCTCATTACGTGCACTAGATATATGGTAATGGCTTGGGGCGAGGTCAGGGGAATAAGGAGAATGTAGTAGACACTTAAATTTCAAATCCTGGATGATGCCACAGTTAAACGTATAGTAATGTGGCCGCGCGTTGTTGTGCTGCAAAAAAACGCCCGTAGTCAGAAATCCGCGCCTTTTGGTTCTGATGGCAGTCTTGAGACGGTTCTTTAGGAGTTCTAAGTAGGTATGTGACACTAGCAACACTAACCCCATGAGGCATATAGTTCTTCAAGATTATTGCATCCCAGAAAAGGGCCGGCATAACCTTTCTTTCTTGTTTAAAGGCAGTATACGTACTTCCCTGAGACACAAAAAAAGTGATTTTTTTAAAATCATACGTTGTACAGAAGTTAAAACCATAATAGGGAATATGCATATAACCCAAATAAATCTGAAATATTTTTTTATATATTCGCTACATAAATTAAATGTTCGTGGCGGTTGCTGTTATCCATTTATTTTGGTCTTTATTACAAAAAAAAGGATTTAAAACTGGAAATTTTCGCGCGAATTTCGAAACTTGTAAAAAGTGTTCCCATTGGTTGTGTCGTCAAAACTCAACTTATGACTCATCATGAGTACATGGCGAATTCCAGTGTTGCAGAGTCATCAAAAACTCAATAAAAATGTTATTTAATGCGTAACTCATCCAATGAAATATTCCTGCACTTAAAGTAGAAGGTTCCTAAAATCTTATTAATTTATACTTCAAGTCGAAATCGGTCCAGGAACCTTTCAATTTTGCAAAAACAATTGTCATTTCTTCGAAATTTTGACATATCATCTTAATAATTTCGAGTAAATAAACTGCAGTTATTTATTTTCATGGCAATCTTCGAAAATTCAAAAATTTTCAAATTTTAGATGTCCCCGATGCAAATAAAACTATTTATTTATAACTTTACCGAAAAAATTAGCGATTTAAAGTAGTGATAGGTATTCTTAGATAATTAACGGATAAAATGAACCCAAAAAGAATCACTAAATAGGGAAAATAGTGTGGGATAATGTCGGTTAAAAATAGGATTTGTCGGAAAACATCAAGAAAATCCGATTTTTACCCTTAAATACGCTCCTGGATGACCCATTCGGTATTTATTTTACAGTGTGATTAACCCTTTATAAGATACTGTTGAAAAATTGGGGAAAAATAGATAGGAAAAAATACAAAGTGATTCAAATGTACCGATGTCGAGGGCAAGAAAATTAAAAAAATCGAAATTTAGTCGGCGATTGCTCCCTTCCTATAGAGAATGAAGAAACTAAAAAATATGGATAACACATACTTTGACGAGCTCTTTCCGATGACGTATATGGGATTTTATTTTGAACCATTTTGACTGAAAACCGTGAAATATTTGGGTCAAAAATCTAAATTTCCAGTTTTTTTTTCAAATATTTCCATTTTCCAGTGATTTTAGGTTTAGGTAAGTGTATTGCAAAAAAAGTATTTGAGATTTTAAAGTTTCACTTATGAATCCGTTTTTCGATCTGACGTTTTGTTTTCGAGTTATTAGGTACCAAAGAGGGGTCTGGAAATGGCATTTTTCGACCTAAAAAAATTCAAAAGAATTACTTGCCATTTTCTGAACCTCACCAGTTTCAGTGGCGTTCTGAAGCTCTGGGTCCCCTGCAACCTCCGAAAATTTACATCGATTTAATTCACATTTGCGACCTGTACCCGATTTCAACGGAAATCGCGGAAATTTCGACTTTGAAATTTAATAGCTCCGAAACGAAACATCCTGTATAACTGAATTTTTTACCGAAGCTAGTTGAACTATTCCTCTATCAACCCAAGAAAATTTTCTCTCCCTCTGACTGTTTCCGAGAAAATCAAACCTGTTCGATTTTAGGTTAAGCTTTACGTTAACATGTAGATTTTTGCTGATCGCCAGACGTTACTTTTCACTAAGGACAAATGGCTGCTTTTTAAATTTTAATAAATTATAAGTACCGAAAAGTAAACATTTTTGTAGCTAAATTATCCTAGCAATTTTCTTCAAAATATTTTTTTTTGGGTTTGTAATGACTTCCTTAAACGATATATGCAATAAAAAAAAAAGATGTGCATATTCCTTATTATCGGTAAACAATCTAGATATCCATCACAACATTTGCCCGATATCAGCGTACCTAGTTACGTTATATTTATAAGTACCTAATAGTGTTCTATAATATGCTATATATATGCTATATATATATATATATATATATATATATATATATATATATATATATATATATATATATATATATATATATATATATACAGCGTGTCTTCGGAAGTTCTTACCAAATGGAAAAAATTTTTATTATTGATTTTACGAAAAAAAGTGCCTCTTTATAAAAAGTTCTGCATCGTGAGAAAATGGCATTTCCATTCAAAAATTTGATCTAGTACATACAGGGTGGCTCAAAAATGTAAAAGTCCTAATACACGTGAAGCTAAAGACATAAAATCGTTATTTAAATGTACACTGATACTGCTAATGTGCTAGAATTAACTTTTTTATGTTAGTAAATTAGGTTTGGAACATACAGTAGGTCCCAAAAATAAAATTAATTTTTTTTATTGCCTTTACAAAAAAAGTGTATCTTCATAAAAAGTTCTACAGTGTGAAAAAATAGCATGGTTATTCAAAAATTTTATATAGGACATACAGGTGGCAAAATAATTTAAATTGTGATTTTCAGCTGTTTAAGCCACCCTGCATTGTCCTACATCAAGTTTGTAAATAACCACGCTCTTTTTTTACAAGGTAGAACTTTTTATGAAGGTTTACTTTTTTTGTAAAGGCAATAAAAAAAATAATTTTATTTTTGGGACCTCCTGTATGTTCCAAACCTAATTTACTAACAGAAAAAAGTTAATTCTAGCACATTTGCAGTGTCAGTGTACCTTTAAATAACGATTTTATGTCTTTTTAGCTTCACGTGTATTAGGACTTTTACATTTTTGAGCCACCCTGTATGTACTAGATCCAATTTTTGAATGGAAATGCTATTTTCTCACGATGCAGAACTTTTTATAAAGAGGCACTTTTTTTCGTAAAATCAATAATAAAAATTTTTTCCATTTGGTACGAACTTCCGAAGACTTATTCTGATTATATTTTTACCCTTTGAATGAAAAGAAAATCCAACAAATCTGTATAACGCGTCAGAAATTAAAAAGTTTTAATATTTTTTTAATATATCTGATTTTCAACTTCAATAATATTCTTAATTCCCTAGACTAACAAATTCACAATGAAAACACTTTAGATACTTAAAAAGTTTTGATATTATGACAAATAAATCACGTTATAACATTTGCACGTGCACTATAACAGTAATTTAATATATTTGCCAAGCTAGTTCGCTCAATGTAGAAAACAAGCAGGTTTTCTCTGCGTATTTAGTTGTGTATCGCTAATATTCGTTCTGTGATAACGGGCCAGTCGATATCAAAGGGACCAACAGGTATTGTCGCTTCTCGTTGGTTTGGTGTTCTCTGGTACTATTCCCATTTCTCACATCTGGGGAGAGTTATTCGACTCATGTGCCCTTCACAGGAAGGCTCCCTTCTCTCGCACATCGCCGCGCTGTTGGGGATTTATCTCTTCTCTACTGATACTTCCACGGATTTTGCTCTAAAGAACTAACCGCTATAATCCACCCCCCCTTGACTGTTCCTAACAGAACAACAAGAGCCGCGTTACGCGTTTACTGTCCAGCTACAAAATCCTAGAACATTCCACTTGCTCATTCAAACCTAGGGTCTCCATATTATGCAACGAACTGCCTGCAGATGTTTTCCCTTCCCCTTCCAACCTCCAATCCTGTACCAATAGATTACATTTCTCTCCTCTTCACACGCTCACAGTGCTTTAGTACTTAGACTTGAAGTCTACGTGGGCTGTCTCGGATAAAAAAAAGTCAAAATATTTGGTGATATTTATATAAATCGCGTGACGGGATTTTAAGTACCTACAAACAAATAAATCTTACCATCTTGCATCAATTGTGCCGCCTCCAAATTCTGTGTGTCCAGTGCTGCCAGGCTCCTTCCAGACTGCTGGAGCTCTCTGATGACGGGCCCCCCACTGGTAATTACGTGAACTCCAAAGTACACCAGACACAAGATTATAAGGACTTTGATAATGCAGGATTTTCGATTGTTATACATCTTGGTCGGATTGCAAAAATCGATGTGTAATGAAGGCTAAAACAATAAATTAGTATGCTAATTAAATTGCACACATGTTTGTTACTGAAATTTTTAGAAATCGTATTGCTTATTTAAAATAATCTAAATTTAATTTGTTGTTGTTTTCAAAAATTCAAGCTGTTATCTACAGTGTGTAACAAAAATATGGAAACCTCGAAATATCTTACAAACCGTCCATCCGATTTTTTGAAATTTTGTACACTTAAGTACGATCCAATGGTGAGATCTGCATTGTTGTTAAGCTTACCGTTTTCCTAAAATCGACAGGAACTTTTTTTAAGTAGAACGCTCTATATTTTATTCGATTTTCTGATTCAGCTTAAAATTCCGAATACTGAATATTGGGAATATTTTATCCTAAAGTTAATAGTTTTTGAGAAAATGGTGGTCAAAAATTGTTATTTTATTGTAATAAGTGTAAGAACAAAAGTTATTTCTTACATCGTGACAAATATTTTTTGTTAAAAAACGTTTTCTCTAAAACTAATGGTTTAGCAGTTATAAGAAAATAAACAATTAAATTATTTATAACAATTGATCGCACTAGGATTTTTCAATACTGATTATTTTTGTTCAATCTACACCTAATTCTTAAGGTTCATGATTTTTTTCAGATTTTTCAGAGCGATCCTTCTGGAGATAACGGTGGGGGACAGCAATTTTCCAATAAGCATGTTTCCAATAAGAAGTATTCAGAATTTTAAGCTGAATTCGAAAATAGATTTCAGGAAAATGGTAAACTTGACAACAATGCGGAGCTCACCATTAGATCGGGCGTAATTTCGTACCTAAGTGTGCAAAACTTCATAAAAATCGGATGAACGGTTTACATGATATTTCGAGGTTTCCAAATTGTATCCTACAATCCACACTGTATCTAACAGGTTCAATTTTTGAAAAAGCCACTGGTTTTTTCTTTAATAAGCAATTAATGGCTAAAGTACTGTGTAGGAACAGATAAAGTTCTTCCAATACTAACGACATATAATTTTTTCTTTGTCTTTTCTAATTTTTATATATTTAGTAATTTTTGCGTAAAAGTCAAAAAATATGTTCTAAATTTTTTTTTAAATTAAACACAGTTTTAATATTTTCTTTCGATTTTTGAACGATCGGCGAAAAAATAGTATGTGTACCTCGTAGGAAAAGCCATATTCCCGGACTCTGTGTCTCTGTAGCAATCTTCGCAGTCGTCCGGGAATATTAGTTTTTTCCTAATACTATTTATTACACCAAAGATCTTTTAAAATCAGATTTGCTCGTTGTTTAAGACCGTCAAATGAGGGGTCAGATAGAACAATTCTAGTTTCGTCAGCATATAAAATTATAATCAACTTCAAGAAAGTGTTTAATGCCATAAATGAATAAAAAGAAAAGTAATGGTGACAAAAAGACGGTCAACACAGGCGCGACACAACAAGCAGGATGTTACTGGCAAAAAAAGCAATTAGGTACTGAGAAAAGGAGGCTGTTAAAAAGTACCCTAAAAATAGGCATATGTGTAAATTTTGGACTATGGTTAAGGAAGGAAGAAGGTAAAGTCATACTAAATAAATATGACCTACAGAAGAATGATGAAGATAAACGGGGTAAACAGTCACCAATAGAGAGTCATTTAAGTAATATGAAACGTCATACATAAAAGATGACATAGTACGATAAGATATCTTATGCGTAAAATAAGACATGGTAGCCTTAGACAGCTGATTCTGAAAATTTGTTGTATTCCTGTAAAAGTTGTATGTTATAGGAGGTTTTTGATGGCGAAAGAAATTATCCGGCCTCAGTTTTACTGTGGCGGATAGAGGGCGCTATGTAAGGCACGTGAATATGAAACTTTTGATGGAAAAATACTATTTTTCTGACTTTCTTAGAGAAATAAGACATACTAGTTGAATGATAAAAGTTAACTTTTTCCGAAAAAAATCATTTCGGCTCTATGTATCTAATGATGCAGCCTATTTTTACATTATTTTACTGTAACAGGCATATTTCGGGAAATGTAGTAGGTACAAAATGTACCTTGAGGAATAACTAGAGCGAGTTTTACACGATTTTGACCAGAAATGAATTTTTAGTTTCAATAGCATGATTTTCATTTCATATTAATACGGAAATTATTTCGAAAAAGGTTAACTATGCGTCATTTACCTTCTATTTTTTTTTTCTCTAAAAAGACAAAGAATATTATTTTTTAATTAAAATTTCGATACATCTACTCACAAAAAGGCTTGCGCGTTTTCAAAGCATGATGTGTGCTTATAGACGCCTAAAAACTATAGACAAAGCATTTTATTCATAAAATTGTTTCGCGCTAAATCAATCATCCGTTTAAAAAAAGAAATGCATGCAACTCAGGTTGGGTTGGGTAGACACAGCGGAAAAAATGGCAACACTGTCAAACATTCAACCCAACTATACGACTGTATTGGATACAAGTGAATATAACTTCACTTACTTGTGAAAAGAAACGTCTGGGTTTAAATAGTGCAATTTTTTGTAAACTTGACACTGCCGCACCATATTTAAATGTTTTTTCGCGAAATAATGTCGGCTTCTTCAAAGAAAAACACTAAAAGGCTTCTTACACAAAAACACAATTCCACTCTCGAATAACGTCGCAATCGTCAGCGAATGACCGCTTGCGTCGCTTCTCGATTCGTAGTAAATCTGGTAGTAAACGGTAAAACAGCGTTGCCACTTTTACTTAATAACTTAATAATTTATCCCAGTGAGAAGGGAATGAGAGTTTATTCGGTTATGATGCATAAAGTGGAACAAAATGTATTACTTTTTTTATAACTTATCACTTATGTATGCTAATTTTCTTAGATCAAGATATAGTCAAATAAATGTCGTGTAATAGTGTATTGCTTGGATGGCATCAATCAGGATATTTTGTACCTAGACTTTGGCAACCGTCTGCAGTTGACCAGTCAATACAATCGATCAGTTTTTAGTGCAAATCGAATGATTGATTGCTTTAAATAGTAAATAATTTTGTCTATAGTTGTTTCGACGGCTGTGTGTATGCCCCACGTAGCGCCCAGTGGCGGCTCGTGGGAAAACATTATGGGTGTTCTGCAATAAAATTAAATCACAATAATAAATAAGATTTCACTAAATTATACAGAACATCCATTATTTCAAAGTCTACAGTCTACACAACAACCGACAGCTAACAATAATAATAATAACAACAACGATAACTGCAAATAATTGTGTTTGCTTGAAATTGGTGCTTCTGCAGCTCTGCAGGCCTCATGTACCAGCCACCCCTGGTAGGGCCCTCTATCCGCTACCACACAATTAAGTCCGCATTGTTTTTCTCGCCCACAAAATCCACTCAATACAAATTTTTACGGTAAAAATCAAAAACTTCTTAAAATATTGAAGAAAATCGAATTTCAAATTCTTACTTTGTTAATATCTACTTCAATCATTCACTGTCACACTTTAACTACCAATATTTTCATATAAAAAATCCACTGTTGCTGGATGTTCAATAACTTTTGGACCGCCCTGTATAAGTATGAGTAAATACCTTATGCATAAAAAAAATACAATTACCTGCTGCATTCTAGTGAAGAATGAACAGTTAACTGAATATCTACGGTTGATAAAAACAGAAAAAGAATCTTGGAACTTACCCAAAAAAAACATTTCCACAAAATTTTTTGTTGCTTTTCTAAAATTCAAATTTTTAATTTTAACTAGAAATATCGCCACAATCTATCGTGTATAATCACGTCCTGTACTACACATAACAATATTATCAGAAATGTTTATAGGGTATCCCATTTTAATTCAGGGAAAACTCTTATTCTAATATATTTAGTAATGTGTTGTTTGTTTAAGATTATTGCTCCTATTAAAAGCTTATTTATCGTTGCAAAATGAAATACAAATTTTAATTTTGAAACGACCAAAATATCGAAATTAAGGCTCTCTATATTTTAGGAAGAAATTTTGCAGGCGACAGCTGCCGCGTATTTTTTCAAGGTCGCCCGTCCCCCAGACGCGTATATTTTCCAAGGTCGCCCGCTCCTCAGACTCCTGGCAGTCACGCAGCAACTTTAGAGACGTGCTGCAAATTTTTAGCCGAGAAAATCCGGATTTCTAATACTTACCGAGTAAGCATTTCACAATAATATATCCCTTGTCAGTTATATAACCTATACGCATCGCCGCCTCTGGTTATTTATTCAAAGGTTAGTTATTGATAATTTTGCGTTCTGTGAGAAATTCACAATATGGTATGTGGTACAGAAGCCTCATGAATTAAATTATTTTTGTCAAATACCGTATTCATACGTACGTGCTCAATTTTCGGCATCGACACCTCTGGTAACAGACCAAACTGGCCAAACATAGTTATGAGGATAATAACTGAAGGATTCAATAACTGAAAAGACAATCCACAACACAAAGTTCCAAAGAACACGTCCGGTTTTGAATGTAAATATTATTGGTGGACATTTTTGAAAATATCGTCACGACAGCAGAATAGTAACAGACTAATAAGTAAGATGCTGACGTATCACTGGCAACTAAATCGACTATTTTGACTTTTGTGTCAAATGCAATGTAACAATTACATATAACCGGTATCAGGCGCGGCCGGTGAGTTTTTTTACAGGTGGGTCAAAATTTTGTGGGCAACTAATGATATCAACGCAACTAGCAAAATACACTTTTTTAATTAAGAAAGGTTTTTTAAAAATGTGCCAAGAAATTATTTACCTACAAATAAGCACTGCAAAAATCATAAAATAGGTACTGCAGTATATTGTACATTACTCTAGATGTTTATGGCTTTTTTCTATGTGTTTTAATACTCTAGATTAGTAGATTTTAGCGGCTTTCCGTTTTGACACGTTTAGCATCTCCTCAATAGAGGTCGCGCCTTGTACTAAAAGCCCAGAATAAACAGAATAAAATTCTCAGCTAAAAGTACGATTATTCGTAAAATAAAATTAGGAACGCTTCCGAAACTCCGTTTTCTTTAAAAAATACAATACTGGCGACTAAACATAGTAATACGATCTTTGTCTACGCAAGTGCAGGCTGTAAGCTGTAGTAAGTAAATATGAGCTTGCCAACGATTTTAAAAATATTTTATCGAGGAACAACTTGTTACCAATACACCTTTTAGAGCCGATCTAATTTTTAAATAACAAAAATTTAAAAAGTTTTTGACCCAACACAGATTCGAACCCTCGACCCTCTGGTCAACTCGCTGAGATTGTACCTCTGGACTACTTACACTGGTAATGTATGAAAACTGGTCCGATGCCGTTAAATTTGATGCATAGCGTTGGCCTGACAAAAATCGTATTTATAATTTTTTATGTTTAACCGCTAATTAATATTATTAATACAATGCAAATACAATGCACATATTAGCTACCTAATTATTTTTTCTTTTTCCGAACCAAATGTTTTGAAAGAGTATATTTTACGGGGCGGTTTGAGTGTATTTCCATAGTGGGAGTGGCCCGATATTATTGGTCGGCCGTCGAACAACTGTGTCTCTTTTTAACTTACTAAAGCGCGTATGTCTGTTTCTCTCTTAGTTTTAATGAATTTATATCATCCATATAAACCTGAGGTCAATTTAAAATACGACCCAGCCCGGAGCAAGCTTTGGATAATCTTTCGACGATGGCTTGACTTGATTCTTTCTTGAGGAATTTTCGCATGGAACTAGCACTTTTTTGAAAAAAATATTGTTTTTTGGCTTTAAAAAATTTAAAAATAAATTATTAGGTACCTAGATCATTAAAAATTTTAGGTGGGTCATTGACCAAATGACCTTATGTATTAGTATTCCCAATTTAAGTCTTAAAATTTTTCTTTAAAATTTTGTAATTAGTCTTTATTTTGCGTTAGAAACAACTTTATTTTATAAAAATTATGTCTAAAATAATAAATAATGGTACTTCTATCTTGAAGCATTTTCATGTTTTCCTAATTTAATAACACCCTGTATATTTGATCTAAAATTTGTAGATGGTAAACTCATTTTTTGGACAAGCACAACTTTTTATAAGGAATGACTTTTCTTCGTAAAATCGATAATAAAGTTTTCTTTCCTCTTGTCTGCTCCATCCATGGACACACATGTAGGGTATTACAAAAAGTACTGGGTGTTACAAAAAATGTTAAGAAATTTTAAAAGCAGATTCTACATTTAAAAATATGAAAATAAGGTTATGTAAACATGGATCCTAAAACGCTTCCTTTTCGAGATACAGAGTGCTTAATATTTTCTTTTTTAATTTCTCAAAAATGTGTTAATATATTGACATGAATTTTGGTACACGCCATTATGTAATCAAAGGGTACATTTATGCGAAAAAATGTATTTTCTAATGTACTTGGATCAGTGACGTGAGTGCTAGTAAGTCTTTATTTTAGCAAAAAAAAAATGGCACGCCACTGATTTTTTGCTTGGGTGCATCTTACAATAAAAACAAAAAGCGAAAATGAATTTTTGTACAAATTTTTTGTTCAGGAAATGGTGTTTTTTGATGTAAGTTTATAGTAGATGCTGAAAATGGCTTCCTCATGCTTCAATACGTGCACAAAATCTAAATAGAAATTAAAAAAAAAATTTAAAGAAATTATTAAACACCCTGTATCTCGAAAAAGAATCGTTTTAGGATGCATGTTTATAAAAAGTTATTTTCATATTTTTAGATGTAGAATATATATATATATATATATATATATATATATATATATATATATATATATATATATATATATATATATATATATATACACATATATATACGTATATACATATCTGACCCATCCTTTGCGAACATTTTGGATATAAGGACTCTCTTTGATTCTGGTCAAAACGTGGTCTGTTCTTCAGCCACCCTGGGTGTAAGCCTGCCCGCTGATGGGTAAGGTCCCAGAAATCGATAGCAGGAGGTCACCCACACCAGAATCAAAAATAGTCCTCATTATTTTTATTTTTCATTTACGGTCTTCTTGCTGCACTAGCGAAGAAGTAAATCTTTGCATTTACATTTAATATGTTACCTATAGGCCAAGAAATCTTCCATTTTTCTACTATTGTTGTACAATGGTGCATTTGTACCGTCGACGTCGATTCGACATCGACATTCCATATACTTTCGAGTATGTTTTGTGTTAGCAGCCAAACATTTTTGGAGCAACACTGGGTGAACTAGTTGGCGCGAGCCACTACATCTTACCCATCCTTTCCGAACATTTTGGATATAAGGACTCTCTTTGATTCTGGTCAAAACGTGGTCTGTTCTTCAGCCACCCTGGGTGTAAGCCTGCCCGATGATGGGTAAGGGCCCAGAAATCGATAGCAGGAGGTCACCCAGACCAGAATCAAAAATAGTCCTCATTATTTTTATTTTTCATTTACGGCCTTCTTGCTGCACTAGCGAAGAAGTAAATCTTTGCATTTACATTTTATATATATATATATATATATATATATATATATATATATATATATATATATATATATATATATATATATATATATATATATATATATATATCGGGTGTCAACGAGATCACTTTCCGGCTGCCATTTCTTTAGTATTTAATCGAACAAGATGAAACTTGGCAGAAGTCATAGGCTAATAAAAAGTCACTTTTCTAGGTACTTGCCGAATTTCGACGACTTCCGGTTTAGCCGGAAATGACACCAGCTTTAGATTTTCAAATGAGACACCCTGTATATTTCTTGATTTTTGGAATCTAGAGATCATTTTACGTACAACTGTATTATTTTTATTACTTTTTGTGTCAATTTGCCATTTTTAAAACAAATTTTTTGTTTTAATCTAGAGTGCCATGACCCACCTTAAATCGTTCTAATAGACGTGTACATCTGCACAAAAATACCTACACAATTTTATCACCTTTCATTTGTCTTACCAGAGCGTTCAAAGTTGACTAAATCACTTTTTTGATAATAACTTAAAAAAATTAAATACAACTATAACACTTTCATAGTATAACTAGATGTAGTTTTTTATTACGAATCCAACGGTGCATCACAACATCAAAATTCTCTTGGATTTTCTAAAGAAAACTACATTTTATTGCAAAAGCCATTTTATATGGTTTGATCAAACATGCAACTGCACGACCATCAAATATTATATCCACTTAGCCATGACAAAACTGAATAATAATAATGGGTGGCTGTAAACAATTCGCCACAAACCAGAAATATAATATTAAACACCAGAAAAAACAATTGTTTATAAATTTGTAAAATTCTATCATTTATCCTGAATTCAATTGTTTTCCATGGCAAATTTAACAATATTTTGAGGCTTCATTCCGATATTTTTTAAACAGCTATAATAATTTAATTGTTTGTCATGGCTAACTGGATATAATATTTGATCGTCGTCGTGCAGTTACATGTTTGATCAAACCATAACAAATGGCTATGGCAATAAAATGCAGTTTTCTTTAGAAAATCCAAGGGAAATTTGATGTTGTGACGCACCGTTGGATTCGTAATAAAAAACTACATCTAATTATACTATGAAAGTGTTATAGTTGTATTTAATTTTTTTAAGATATTATCAAAAAAGTGATTTAGTCAACTTTGAACGCTCTGGTAAGACAAATGAAAGGTGATAAAATTGTGTAGGTATTTTTGTGCAGATGTACACGTCTATTAGAACGATTTAAGGTGGGTCATGGCACTATAGATTAAAACAAAAAAAATGTTTTAAAAATGGTAAATTGACACAAAAAGTAATAACTATAATACAGTTGTACGTAAAATATGATCTCTAGATTCCAGAAATCAAGAAATATACAGGGTGTCTCATTTGAAAATTCAAAGTTGGGGTCACTTCCGGCTAAACCGGAAGTCGTCGAAATTTGACAAGTACCTCGAAAAGTGACTTTTTATCAGCCTATGACTCCTGCCAAGTTTCATCTTGTTCGATTAAAAACTAAATAAATGGCAGCCGGAAAGTGATCTCGTTGACACCCGGTATATATATATATATATATATATATATATATATATATATATATATATATATATATATATATATATATATATATATATATATATATATATTATTATTATTATTAAAAATTTGTTATTTTACCAAGAAGCTTCTTTGATTTTCTAACCACTGAATATCATGTTGTATTTTAAATTTAAAATCGTTTCTATTAACTTACTTACCTAACAGTTAGTAAAACTGTTCATCTTCGAAATGATTTAATAAAGCCTTTTTGCGTCCTGGTGGTCTAACATTTAAATAACGGTGTATTTTTTGTTGACCCATTGGTCACAACTGATGAAAAGCGATGGCGTGCGTTCTGCTTGAGTTCATTTTCTTCGAATGTGATCTAAAACAACAAAAAAGAATAGTATAGTGAAGTATAGATCGAGGAATGTGCTGTTAATCAAATATCCGAACCATCTATGCAACTAGCGTCTAGCCGGTACCGAGAATCTTTATCCCGAATTTTGCCGAACGATTGTTGATTTGATGAGTCGTTAGTGACTATTCATAAATTACGAAACAAATAATCAATCGCACTGCCAAAACAATGCAATATAAAAAAAGACTAAGTAAAAGTGGGTAAAACCTGAACAAACCCCAGCAAAACCAGAGCAAACACTATACAGGTATGCTAACGCATTTGAATGATTCAGCTTTTTACCTTCGGGATAAATATTCTCGGTACCGGCCAGACGCTAAAATCTATGCAGCCGGTTTTATGAATCATGAATCTAGCTTGGCAAACTACGCGAGGTGTGATATAGGTGACTGGATGAGGGGGACGAAACGCAAAGTATGATCTCCTGGGTTCAGACCGAACAGATCTACTTTCAAAAGGAGTTAGTTTGACTATTTGACGAGACGTCAATGATCAAGTCAACTCAACTAAACCTTAATAACTTACGTAAATAAATTAATCTTTGTTTGTTCATCAGCATTAAAAAACAATAGAAATAAAATATGTCGCGGTTTGAGCCAAAATAAGTAAAAAATTTCAAAGTCGGCCTGCGATAACTTAAGACCAAAAAGAAAACGTCCTCAAACTATGCCATGGAATCAATCGCGCATGTCTTGAATTACTACTCTTGAAAGGTAACATAGGTAAAAGGTATAAGTAAATGAAAAATGGAACTGTGAAGTTCTGAATTTTTTATTTTTAAGAAAATTAAATAAGGTTCACCGTATCACGGCAGAACAAAAAGCTTTTATGATCGAAAGTTACTTTAGAAATGGTAGAAGGGTTGATGGCCAGTGGGTTTATTCAACACAGGACGCCATTCAGGATTTCTAAACAGAATTTTCACACATAGTCATGGATTTCGACCAGTTTCGCCAAGTGGCTTTGTTTACAGAAACAGGAAGTGTGAATAGAAAGGAAGGCAGTGGGAGACCCAAAGTTCGCACTGCACAAAAAGTCGAAGAACGGAGGCAAATTGTTAATGGACACCCACAAACCCCTATTCGGCGTTTAAGCCAGCAAGTAAATGTATCCGACGGAACCTGCACTACAATGCTGAAATGTGACCTGCATATGCAAGCTTATCGTCTAAGCTCAGTCCAAGAATTGTTACCAAACGACAAGCCGCAGTGAATGCAATTTTCAGAGTGGTTTATGGGTAATTTGCATAATAATGAAAACATATTTCAAGGAAACCTTTTTTACTGACGAGGCATGGTTTTACCTCTCAGGTTATGTAAATTTTCAACAAATGAGAATGTGGAGTTCTGAAAATCCACATTTCTTTATGAAGAAAGTTGGCGTGTGGGCTGCCATATCGGAAAAAAAGGTTAATTGGACCGATTTTTTTGAAGGAACTCTCAGTTCGGTGCGATACCGTAATAAAATTTTAAAAATTTTATAAACGCATCAGAAGATGACGAGATGCGACAAGGCTACTTCCAGCAGGATGGCGCATCAATTCACGTAACTCTTGATACTTTAAATTTTTTGGAAGAATTTTTCGAAGACCGAATCATTAGTCGTAATATGCCAGTTAGGTGGCCATCACGGTCCTGCGATCTCACGCCGTGCAACTTTTGTTTTATGGCCACACATTAAAAACTCGGTTTTGAAATCCCCTTGTAAAAATTTAGATCTACAGACTAGAATTACAAATAAATTTCACGAGATTAACAACTTCCCTCAAGAGCTCACCAATGTTTTTGATGCTGTAAAAAGAAAAATGAGAACATGTTTGGAACTAGAAGGTGGATGCGTCTCTCATTAAGTTTAAATTTATAATTTTTAGGTTCTTTGTTGTATATGTTTTTTTTTTAGTTCTGTATTATGCAATGACAATGACAAAATGTAATTTTCTTAAAAATAAATATCTACTTCAGAACTTCACAGTTTTATTTTTTTTTATTTTTTATTTTCATTTTTATTTTACCTATGTTACTTTTTAAATTTTTATGAAGCATTAATGTACATGTACGTGTAGGTATTTTCCAATAATTTTTTTAAAGTTTAAAGTATATAAAAATTTAAATTCAGAAGATTTGTGTTTTAAAAGGCGTATGGTGACATTTTTTCTGTCACTAGAATGCCAATAATATATAGTAGGAATAGTAACAAGATTAATTTAGCAAAAAAATGCTACAAATCTACATTTTTATTATAATTTTAACAACTTTGCCATTTTTTAAACTATTTAAAAATTATATTGTTTCACTTTATTTATTTAATAAATATATTTTTAACAATTTTTTAAATTCATTTAAAGAATTTTGCGACAATATTTATTTTTATACTTTTATATTCACTTAATCCTTTATAAAACACCGATGTGTTTGTTAAATGTTCTGTCACTTTTCCTAAACAAAAGTTTTCGTTGTTTTGTGTAGAATAATTTCCTTTTTGGGGGGAGCAAACATTTAACTTTTTTTCGCAAATTACAGAATGCTTCTTTTTACCAAAACATTCCCAGTGGGCTTACTATTAAATTTGGTACGGGTCCTGTAAGTAGGAACAGAGATATACAACTTTGAAATTTCACCTTCCGCCACTGAATCAACTGCTATTTTCAAATATTTAAACGATCTATGTTTATATTTTTTCAAACTATGATAAATTTTGTTTTTGAAACATATAATTTTAGTCTATTTACTTGTGATCAGTCTGGTATAGCTTTTAACTCATCATTTAGAATTTTCATTGTATTACATATTATTATATTGTTACCCTTAATCAGTGGCGGCCCGCCAGGGGCGGCAAGGTCGGCAGTGCCGACCCAAGAAAATAGAAAAAATAGGCAGCAATAAATCTCTTATTCAATATTTAAAATTTTTATATTTTTAATTTTGACTATTTTTTAAAACTAATGGTTCAATTATTTACCTTTTAATTTAACCGTTTACTTCAATTTACAAACTTATTTACTCTTTCACCGGTCGGTCATCTCCATATTAGGCAGTGACTACGGCCGAAAGTAATAATAATCTCACAGATTAGGACCTACTGCGGCAAGCCGCTGACAAAAGCTACCGAGACAGGCAACCAAACATACAATAATAACACAATTAAAAGATTCAACACGGGGTTTCAAATGTGCGTTGCGGCAGACTGGGTTTTGCCGCATGTTGCCGATTTGCGCTCTTTTTCCTCCATGGAAAATTCATTTGGGGCTTAATACAATACAATCAAGTTATTAGAACTTGTTTGGACTTGTGGAATAATCCAAAATATTAATTTAATTACAATTTAATACGTAGTGTATATTATTGAATGTTTTATTGTGATGTGGTCTAGATTTTTAATTTTTATTTTCTTAAAATTATATATTCAACGGTTGAAAGAACCAGGAAGATGCGATATTGGCAACTGCGGAAATTCGTTTTGATAAGGGGATGAGGGTGAAAAGTGAAACTCTGACAGTACTGACTGGGTGAATTGATTAGTATTGATTACTGTTTTTCGCAAATTTTAGGCCTCCTGTCATTACCAGTTTCGGCATTTTCCTTAGTACTTGATTAAGTGCCTACTATAAGTAAATTAGTTATTGGGTCTTACTCTCTTCTGCTGTGCCGTACTGTGTACCTCTAACTTTAAACATTTTAAGTGATTTCTTGCCGGCTCAGAAAAATTTGGTAAAGTAACAGAGTACCTAAGTAATTAAAAATGGAGGGAAACGGTTCGAATGCATCTCTAATTGTAAGTATTATCAAAAGTAAAGATATTGTTAATGAACTTTTATCTCAAAACTTGGCATTGTTTTATTAAGGTCAACGTAATCTTAATTTAAGATCACTTTTTTTGTTTGCATCATACCTATGAAGGTAAAAAGCAAAAAAATAATATAAAATAAAACAAAATTCATACAAAAAAAAACTCGAGCCTTAAAAGCCTATTGCTCCTATGATGACACACATGAAAAAAATATATATATATTCATACTTTCTGAGGGGCAAAAACACAGTAAATCCTCGAGTTTGTCAGATTAAAATTTTGCCGACCCTGCTGAAACACGCACGCGCCGCCACTGCCCTTAATATAAATTAGTATCATCTGCAAACATTTGGATACAGCATTTTCACAAAACATTTGGCATATCATTTATAAAAAGAATAAATAATAAAGGTCCTGCCTTTCCGGTGGTGTATTATTATATCCTTTGAAAAGTTTTCATTAATTTTTATTTATTGTCTGTTACTTAAGTAATTTTGGAACCATTTATATACAATCCGCCTAATACCATAATTATATAATTTGTTTGATAATAATTTATTAGTAGTTTCAAATGCATGTTTGAAATCCAAAAATACTGCCAGTACTACTTCATTCTTGTCGACACTCCTTTTCCAAGTTTTAATTACACATTGGACGGCTGTTTCAGTTAAAAACTTTTTTTCTAAATCCTTTAGAATACAATAATTCTCATAAAGTAAAATATAAAATATGTTCAAACCTCAACAAACACATTTACAAGTGTCTACGAAATATCAATATGCGCTTAATATTCTGAAAACATTCATATCACAAAAAATTAATGTAAGACAACTGTACCTACTACAATAAAATTAAGTCAGCCACAAATGGGTGTGGTCGATAAATAAATCCTCAAATTTATTTACCTTAACATAGTTGCACTTTTATAGACATAGTTCCAACCTAACTACCATGACCATCCTTGTTAGATGTGCGCTCAGTCTAATAAAATAATATTTCTAATGTTTCAAAACAAAATGCCATTCAGTTTTTTTCCTTACTTACTCCACCAGAATAAAAATGATAAAATATAAAAAATGCCCGTACATATTACTTCACTATTTACGCAAAAAGAGCAATAATGGTTAAGAACAATTCGGTAATGAAGTCTTGTAAACATCCATTAAAATGGTTTCTCAAGTCGGTCAGAGTAATTTAGATTAGATTCAAGTAGGTATCTAAATTATTAATTTATGTAAAAACACCTAACTGTGTTAAAACTTCAACTTTTCCTATTTTATTCGAGGTACTGCTAATGTATTATTAATGTCCAACGATTTTCTGTTAATACGCGTGTATAAAGGCTAAAGTTTCTTAAATGGACTTTTAAAGACCAGGTTTATTAATGATTACTCTTATATACATAAGATATTGAATAAAGTTCCTGGGTGGTGAAGGTTAACAGTTGTTTTTTTTTGTTAAAACTTTATCAAATACTGAACATTTATCTTACATTTACACATTTCAGTATTTATTCTAGATACTTCCTCAACATCTCCTCCTAAATCCACTAGAAGCGCAAAACTTAGGTTTTATTGTATTATTTCTGGTCCATTTTTAAACTGAATTTTGTATTGCAACACAGTAGCAACCATGGATTTATTAAGAAAGGATTCGATGTCCGTATACTGTGAGCGTATCGAACGTGAAGCCTTATATATGTTGTTTGTTATGAAAACAATTCCCCCAGGAGATTAGTTTACGAACTACGTAATTGAATCAAGAATGGTAGTAGAAAGAGATAAAATAGCATTGGAGTGTTGGAGCTCAGAAGTGTTGCTGTCTGTGCTGGTTGCTTAGGAAAACCGCTGAACCTCGGTCTGAACACTCGGTTACACCCGTAGGTTTTGTCTAATGAACTAGGAAAGAAAAAGTGCGATTTATAGATTTATAAATGACTCGGAGCGACTTTAAATAAACACCTTTAGAAATAACATAACCTATAAATAATAAAACCTTTTTAACTTAAATTTATTATTATTTATTAGAAAAACAAAATATTTTAGGGCTTTTATTACTTTTAGTAAATCTTGTGATGCTTCTAACGTATTTTTTGTACAAAAATACAAGGTAAAATAAGATGTGGCCAGTGTTTACAAATTGTGTTTACAGTGTCGTTTAGAATGGTTTGTTTTGGCCTCAAAGAATGTTAAATCATCCTGTATCCATTCTTAATAAATCCATGGTAGCAACTGGGGTGGAATTCGGGTCATATTTTAATACTTAAATCGAATTCTAAAACTAAACACGAATAATTCCTTTTTTTCGGTATTCTGCTCAAAGGTAATCGGCTATAGAAACGGCTAGGATGCAGTGGCGGCGCCAGGGGTGGGCGCGGTTAGGCGAGCGCCCAACCCAAATCGTTCTCGCCCAACCGTTCGCCCAACCTGCTAAATCGAGCATGTGAGCAAAAAAATAAAGAAAAACCCAGTAGTTAAAATTAAAAGAAAATAAACCATCGCTTTCAACATTATAAATGTGTAGACCTTATATATCAATAATAATTATACGTAAACTATTAAAAAAAAACTATACCTACTATTATTGTCCTATACCTACATAAACGAATAAATAAAATTAACTCATTTTATTGCATTTTCGGCACGCGATACTATGCGGTCCCTTTGTTTTAAGCCGCTTGTCGACCCGGTCAATGGGAAGGCGTTTGTATGTGGAAATCCAAATAAACACCGCCCTGTCGGCACTACATTACAAAATTTGAGAACCTTTGTTTTTATTAGTGGATCTTTCGTATATAATGCGTTTCTACAAATCCAACAAGAGCTACATCCAGAAGATAAACCTTTGGAACTAAAAAGACTTAGTGATACGAGGTGGACGTCACACATAACAAGCTGTTTGGCTGTAAAAGAAACACTGCCAGCAATAATAATTTTATTAAACCAATATATAACAGAAAACAACGTTCGCTCTCCCGAAGGAAACGGACTCTTAAACAATATTAATTTTACCTTTTTATTCAATTTAGAAGTTTTTTGTGAATTCTTGTCAAAAATAAAAAATGTTTCTGATTATTTACAAAGCCAAAATAGTGATATTTTAAAAAGTTTAACATTAGTGGAGTCACTAAAACAGTTATTTGTATCATATAGGCAATATTCTGAATTTTAAAAGTTATGAACTGCGACTCTAGAATACGCCTTCGCTAATAATATTAACTTGATTATGTAAATAATAAAAGATCAAAAAAATTAGGTACCATCTAAATTTAATAATTCTATGATCATACAAAAAATTACCTTACTTAAAGAGGACAGATGTGTTACTAAAAAAGTGAATTTCAAGCTAAATTATATTATCCCGTAATTGATCGAAATACTTCAGAACTTTGTCGGAGATTTGATGAAAATGCTAGTGTTCTAAAGGGCTAAACCCCTTTAGAACACTAGCATTTTCATCAAACCCGTTGAATAAAATGTTTTTAAATTTTGAGCAATTAACTCCATTAGCTATTCATTATGGATATAGCATCCGTCGAAAATGAATTAAAATTACTACCGAAAATCATTGAAAGATATGAAATTAATCATGATGTTAAAATAAAGATCTTATCAGATCTTGCAATTCTTCTGCAGGAATTTAATTTAGTATATCACGAAATAAATAATTTGTGCAACATTACGATAACCCTACCCCTTCAAGTGCCAGTTGTGAAAGGTCGTTTAATGGCTTAAAAGAATAAAAAATTATTTAAGGACAACAATGTCACAAGAGAGGCTCACAGATTTGGGAATTTAATACGTTGAAAAAAATATTGCAAAAACATTGGACATTGTAGTTGTAGACTCTTTTGCCACTAAACATAATAATAGAAAGAGCTCTTTTTTTAATGTTTACTGTTCTGTAATCATGTTACTGTGTAAAATAAACTTAAATATTTTCAGTGTTTTTTATTCAATTTTTAAATTTTAGTTTGATTTTCAAAAATCCTAAATAATTTTAAGCTTCACAAATCCAAAATATCCAAATTCTAGAAAAATCTGTATTACCCGAAATAATGCACATTTTTGCTGCCCACCTCCAAATTTTTCTGCCGGGTGTCGCCCAACCGAAAAGAAAAAGCTGGCGCCGCCACTGCTAGGATGGAAAAATTTCTATAACTCTCTCAAAATTATATTAACTTTTCTGCTATCTTGTTGTCTAACATGACATTTAGCGTGGGTTTTGGGTTATATGAGTTTATTTTTGAAGGGAGAATTTTTACTTCCTACCTCTTAGTGAGGAACTAAGTACATTAGTAGTTTTGCATGACGTTTAAATGCTGCCACTATCTTTATTCAAACAAATAGTTTTAAAGGAAAGAAGAGCTAAAACAAGGGCTGAAAATTTAGAACAAAGAAAATTTGTTTTCGACGTAGTTTTAAAATAGGAAATAATCACTACTCAATAAATTTAAACTTTTTTCTAGTAACATTAATCAAAAGTGCTGTCACCCATTATGGCTCGGTACCAACGTCTTTGGTACCGTATTTCCATCGTTCTAATATCCTGATGAAATCTTTCCCCTTGTTCGTCATTGACTGCGCCCAGATTTGTAGAAAAAAAGTGCAAATGTTAGGACAAGAAATTAATTTTTAGGGACAAGAGACATCCTATTGACAGGCAGTCTTTTAAAAGTTTTTTTACGAGAGTTTCATAGTTTTCATGTTTCTTGTTGCCCAAAAATTATTTTACTACATTTACAAAACAAGCCACTGGTTCTTTTTCATTTAGTTTTTCCTTAAAAATAGGATCGTATATAAGTTTCCTTATTTGAGGTCCAATAAAGATGGCTTCTTTCAGTTTTGCATCACTTAATTGTCGAAAAACTTTGGAACATTTTTATAAACAGACAGTTTAACAACTACTAAAGTGAATTACAAAAATAATATTTACGTTCATGTCAAACCCAATCAAACCAGTGTAACTTTAAAAAAGCTGTAAACAAAAGTTGTAAAGAAATTAAATCTGCATAAAAAGCTAGTAACCACTTTTGCCGCATCTGTAATAAATAAGACATGAGAAGGATGCAAAGTTCAAGAATCGATTCACGACTCCCTAAATATGCACTATTGTTTAGTTTTTAACGTGACAACGCCGCATATCGGCCGGTGATAAACCTACTGACTCGTAGCTAAGAAATTCCAACTCGTTCAGTACCTACTTGGACCAAGAATGTTATCACATCGGCATTCAAGTTCCATTCATCAAAGACGAATCTTGATCTTAACACATCTCTTAAGGCTTTTTTACTTGAGGGGAAGGGTTCTTAATGAACTTTTATATGAAGATTTTAATGCTGTATAACTTTTCTTTAAAAAAAATATAAATAATTTTTCTGTTTCGAACATAAAGCCAAAAAAACTTTATGGATTTTTTTCCCGCCATTTTAAAATAACCCTGCATTAACTGCTGGTGTGTCCTTCCAACCAACAAAATCTTCATTTTTTCCAAAAAGAACCAGTCTAGCTGAAATTTATTTTTATGACTGTTCAAAACAATAGGGACACGAGAATTTACGCCTAATAGCAATCAAGAAACTCCATCTTCGTTTATGACAAATATAAAAGAACCGTTTTTCTTCTTACGAAAATTGTAACGGTCGGATTTTCCAACGCTAGTCCGGTCTAATTTGACAACCACAAGTTTTAAACTGACAAGTATAGGAATCAGACAACTAACTATACTATGAATTTGTTTGACTCTTTTCGCAAATTTATAAAGGAAAGGGCAATTTTAGTACGATATTTGGACAATAATAGAACTAAATTCATTCTAGCAACCAGTTCCAAGATGAAAATTATTTGAAAATCAAGCAAATCCCAGATATATCAGAATAATTCATACGTTTTTAATGACGACTTATTAACAATGACAAAAACTTGTCAAACCCAACTGATCAACTAGAATATCTTAATTTAAACCAGTACTAAATCTTAAACTTTCTTAGTACATCTTTACGTCAATGTTTATGTGAACTAGTGGATAATTTATCAGTTGGTGGACTTCCCAAACAGATCACTGGGTTTCCGGAAAATACGTTGGGACTCACACTAAGCATTGTTATCAACGATCATGTGTTGCAATGCTGCCAGATATTGAACCACATGGGTATTATTGGAAAACCAACGTTTCAGTTGGAAATTATCTTCCATTTTTTTAATTAACAAATGGCTACAAAATCGTCTAATAAAAAAGAATGGCATGGAAAATTCTATAAATGAAATTACTAAAAAATGTTGTTTTGCGTCGGTCTAAAAATATCTATGATACAAAACTAATAAATTATAGCAAAATATTTCACCTTTAGTTTTCTTATCATATCTTATTACGCGAAGGGAAGTTCTTTTCCAGGTTTTCACACGCAAACACTTCACGCAACCATCTGTTCCGCACTTTCAACACGACACATTTCAATGATATAACGACAATAGAGAATAGAGGAAGCACGATTTTATATTAGGAAAAATCAAACATTTATGTAAGTATCTATATCAGTTTCCATTCAATCAGCGGTCAATATTAACCGAAAAATTTGACTCTAACCACATCGAAAGAGTTTAAAAGTACATGTATTAGGTTTATCAGCCAGCTAACTATGTTGATATAACATTGGTAATAACTAAGACAAAAGTATAAATAATAAATGGTAGCTTAAAAATTTCTCCAATAATCTGGTTAACAACAATACCTTTAGAAAGTTCTTTATTCCTCTTATTATATACAGGAACTTGTATATATGTATGTCAGACCATTATAAAATCATAGTTCAAAAATGACGCGCTACCTGCCGAACAACCGAATCACTTCTTAAAGACATAAACCGACCGAACTGCACTATAACTCGCACCAGACTACGCGTTGTCTTATTACTTCCTACCACAATTCAACTCAGCAGACCCGTGATTTAACCTCAACCTCACCATTCAGACATGATAAATAAATATAAAGTTAAATCATTACCCAAAGTAGTGCTTATTAAAGTCTCTCACTATAAATACACTTCCGTCTCGGGTACTGTTCTAATGACGTCACACTTCTTGGTTTGTTTACTACAACTGAAACTGATTGTTCTTTAATGATTTGCTGATTACAACTACCATTCGTGTTCTTTTATTGTGGTACCACCGGCTTCTGTTTACAGGACAGGATCTCCAGCGGAGCTTGTAACATGTGGAATTTTTCTATTATTACTTTCTGAGAAAATATTATTTGTGAGACGCATTGAATGAAAAAACTGCCTTTTAGTAATAGTTTTAAATCAGAGAATGCTACTTCTGTTGGAATTTATAACTATGTTTTAATTATAAACTTGATTTTGGAGTGTGACTTTTTCCAATTTTTAGATATAATCTCGGGTACCGTTTTAATGGCGTCCCATTTCTTGGGTTGTTTACTACAATTAAATCAGATTGTTCTTTAATGAGGATTTTTAGAGATTATAACTTATATGAAAGAAATAGCAGTAGTTTAGAAGCTTAGTAGTATTAGCTTAGAAATGTTAAATTATTTTGAAAAGTAATATTTTTGAATTTCAAGTAAGAATTGCAAATGCGGAATGGAAGGATTGACACAACGTCATTGGTGTCCTGAACAAGTGACCAGACCTGCAATTACGTCTAGGAAATAAATAGAGTGCATAAAAGCAAGTTTAATGTGACAGAAATGAGAATGGTAAGATGAATATGAGATGAATCGCGTCAGATGTCCAAGCGCGGCGCGAGAGCCTGAAAATGAAGACGCCACTAAAAAAAAACTGAACATAGTTTTCGATGTATTTTTTCCTAGGCATTTCCATGGTGTAATTTGTTTTTCAAAATTTCGCCTCCTTACTCCCAGAAAAACACTAAACACACTGTATCTCGAAGCACCCCATTTTTTTTTGGTACGCTAGATCAAAAGATTAGGATTTTTTACGTAGAAAAAGCTATTTTCCAGAGAGAACTTTTTTGTTTACAAGGAATTAATCGAAAAATATAACTCGGCGAGCCTTTACAGCGCGTCAAAATCAGTAAAAAGTTTAATTGTTGTTTGATGCAATAGGTGGTTCACGGCAATATTTGCGACCCTACAGAGAGTTGTTTAGTTTGATTACAAATATAACTCAAATTTTTGAGGGTGTGCTTTATTTAAAAAGTTCCCAATCTTGCGATTTGATATTTTTCCGAAAATCAAAGAACCCAAAAACTCAAAAACTATTTTTCAAGAAAATTTACAAAAAACGGCTGCATCGAATAAAACATTGTTAAGTCCAATAAAAGTTAAAAAAAGAAGTAAACATTTCTCCAACCGCAGAGCCTGAGCCCACACGTCACTGTCTCGCCGCGCGGTTCAAAGGCTCGCCGCGCGGTTCAAAGGCTCGCCGCGCTATGTTTCAGGCTCGCGCGCCGCGCTGGGACATCGAGGCGATTCGCCCCATATGTGGGGTACCAAGGGAAGGCAAGCTTAATAATGAAGAATAAGGGGAACAGCCAAGGCCGTAGAAATATTTAAAAAGACCTATAATGACAGTGGTAGGGGCATCTGTTGAGAAGAAATAATAATTATGTGGATGGAATGAAAGGTACGGGAAATCTGGATGGACCCAGGAATGATATCAAGGAAAAAGGTTTACGAGGAGAGCAAAAATTACAGAAGGGATATTTCTTTGTTTCACCGGTGTTGATTTTAGTCGAAGCGGCAGAGTTTATCTTGATGCACAAACTCCTTCAAGCCGCGCGAGCTCTCTTGCTGAGGTTGTTGGATTTCTTTTAGCAATTACCGACAACTGACGGTCTTGTGCTGCTGTACTAACCCGTTTCCGACCTCTTCCTGGCCAATCCTTAATGGTTTCGCATTGTTTTTTATTAATCTTGAAATGTCACTCTGCCCAACGCCCACAATCTCTGCTAGTTCATTCTGCTGAAAACCTTGTTGTAAAAGAGTAATTATTGTGACCCCGTTGAAGTGCGATATATAAAGCTGGAAACTTTTTAACCCATCCTCGTATTTATTGTCAAATATTTAGCATAAGAATGTTGCTAATATAAATAAAATACAAATAAAAGATAATGGCCAGCTTAATTTTACATATTTTGACATTATCATTTTTTATAGAAAAGTGTAGAGTCTGTTTGTTTTATTAAAAAAATGCTTAAGTTGTATTCGTTTGGTGCTTAGATTTAGGCCAAGCAATAGAGCGATTTGTCGTGACATTAATCGTATTAGAAATCCGTCTGTGCCACCATCTAAAAGACGATCCATAGATGATTTCTATTGTATATCCAACTCTGAAATGTTTTCCATTAACTTGATATAAATATTTTTCAGCAAAAAATCGCGATTTTTTAGTTTTTTGCTTATAAAATGGAAAGTAATGAAGCAATCTTAATGGTGGTAACGATTTGTAGAGAATAGAAATACGAACAAAATGAGAGGTCGAACGTCTCGATCGAATAAGTAGCAACGGAGAAAATCCGGAAAAACGGAAAATTAAGAGTTTTTTTAATTCATAAATCGGCCATTTTTAAACGTAGAGGGCTGAAACTTTGGAAAAAAGTAGTAATTTATAGCTACTTTATGTATGCAAAACCCCGACGCTGTCCGATGATTAGTTTAGCCACAATCATCATTTTAATTTTTCAATACACTATTTTGCGACAGGTCTGGATGCTGTATGGATCGTCCGATTTTAATTATCGAAACTGATTTGAAAAGTACAAGTTTAATTGAACAAAATGTATCTTTTAATTTGTCCATAAAATGCTACGAAACCGGTTGAAAATAAACGTAAAGATGCGTGAAAATGGCCGAGCGCGCGAAAGCGGCTCTCCTTCGCTCCTCTGCTCTACCCAATAGTCGACCGCTTTCGCGCGCTCGGCCATTTTCATGTGCATTTCCAACCGGTTTCGTGGCATTTTATGGAAAAATTAAAATATACATTTTGTTCAATTAAACTTGTACTTTTTAAATCCGATTCAATAATTAAAATCGGACGATGCATAGAGCATCCAGACCTGTTGCAAAATAGTGCATTGAAAAATTAAAATGACGATTGTGGCTAAACTAATCGTCGAACAGCGTCGGGGTTTTGCACACATAAAGTAGCTATAAATTACTACTTTTACCCAAAGTTTGAGCCCTCTGCGTTTAAAAATGGCCGATTTATGAATTAAAAAAAAAACTCTTAATTTTCCGGTTTTTTCGGATTTTCTCCGTTGCTACTTTTCCGATCGGGACGTCCGACCTGTCATTTTGTTCGTATTTTTATTCTCTACAAATCATCCATTTTTACACCATTAAGTTTGCTTCATTAAGTACTTTCCATTTTATAAGCAAAAAAACAAAAAAATCGCGTTTTTTTGCTTAAAAATGTTTATAACAAATTAATGGAAAAAATTTCAGAGTTGGAAATATAACAAGAATCATCTACGGATCGTCTTTCAGATGATGGCACAGGCGGTTTTCTAATAGGATTAATGTCTAAAAATCGCTAATATTTTGCTCTGTTGCTTGGCCTAAGTAATTATCAATTTGATAATCTGAGCTTTGGTGTTAGTCTTATATTTTGCTCATTTGCAACACTGCAGTTGATTTACTTAATGTCGTTTGTTATCTGGTCTGCAATAATTGTGACTATCTCGTGTTTTCAATATTATGACAAGTAAAGATCGTGACAGAAAAAGGTAGCATTGCCTAATTGGGTGGAGCGACGGTATATGACAAAAATTATATTTTTTGAAAATGACGTTGCCTGACCTTAGGAAAGTTGTAGTTGGAAAATAGAAGTTTTCTGGAATTTAAATTTTTCTTTTACCAGTGTCCTCTCCACCGCCACAAGATAAAGAAAAAAAATTGTTTTCTCATTTTTCTTGTTTCGTGTTCTCATTGTTCTTTATCTTGTGGCGGTGGAGAAGACACTCGTAAAAGAAACATTAAAATTCCAAAGAACTTCTATTTTCCAACCACAACTTCCCATAGATCATGGCAACCCTGGCAACCCAGGCACCCTATTGTATAACCTTGCATTGATTGTCAAATATTTGGCATAGAGATGTTGCCAATATATTTAAAATAAGAAGAAAAGGCAATGCTGCCAACTTAATGTGCTATATTTTGACTATCATTTTTTTATAGAAAGAAGATACGGTTTTTAAAGTTTGATTTTTTTATAAAAATATGTTCAATTGTTATTCGCTTGGTATTAATGTCATAATTTCGCACATGAGCAACGCTTCCGTCGATTCAGTTAAATTCGTTTTTAGGCCAAGCAACAGAGCAAAATATTAGCGATTGTTTGACATTAATCTTATTAGAAAACCGCCTGTACCATCATCTGAAAGACGATCCGTAGATGATTCCTGTTATAAATCCAACTCTGAAATTCTTGCCATTAATTTGTTATAAACATTTTTAAGCAAAAAATGCGATTTTTTTAGTTTTTTGCTTATAAAATGGAAAGTAATGAAGCAATCTTAATGGTGTAAATGGACGATTTATAGAGAATAAAAATACGAACAAAATGAGAGGTCGAGCGTCCCGATGGGATAAGTAGCAACGGAGAAAATCCGGAAAAACCGGAAAATTAAGAGTTTTTCTTTTAAATTCATAAATCGGCCATTTTAAAACGCAGATGGCTCAAACTTTGGGAAAAAGTAGTAATTTATAGCTACTTTATGTGTGCAAAACCCCGACGCTGTCCGACGATTAGTTTTGCCACAATCGTCATTTTAATTTTTCAACACACTATTTTGCAACAGGTCTGGATGCTCTATGGATCGTCTGATTTTAATTATCGAAACGGATTTGAAAAGTACAAGTTTAATTGAACAATATGTATATCTTAATTTTTCCATAAAATGCTACGAAACCGGTTGAAAATGCACGTAAAGATGCGTGAAAATGGCCGAGCGCGCGGAAAATGTCGCGTAGCGGTAGAGCAGCGGAGCGAAGGGGAGCCAATATTCGCGCGCTGGGCCATTTTCACGCATCATTACGTGCATTTTCAACCGGTTTCGTAGCATTTTATGGAAAAATTAAGATATACGTATTGTTCAATTAAACTTTTACTTTTCAAATCCGCTTCAATAGTTAAAATCGGACGATCCATAGAGCATTCAGACCTGTTGCAAAATAGTGTGCTGAAAAATTAAAATGACGATTGTGGAAAAACTAATCGTCGGACAGCGTCGGGATTTTGGACACATAAAGTAGCTATTTGCGTTTAAAAATGGCCGATTTATGAATTTAAAACAAAAACTCTTAATTTTCCGGTTTTTCCGGATTTTCTCCGTTGCTACTTATCCTATCGGGACGCTCGACCTCTCATTTTGTTCGTATTTTTATTCTCTATAAATCGTCTATTTACACCATTAAGATTGCTTCATTACTTTCCATTTTATAAGCAAAAAACTAAAAAAATCGCGTTTTTTTGCTTAAAAATGTTTATAACAAATTAATGGCAAAAATTTCAGAGTTGGATTTATAACAGGAATCATCTACGGATCGTCTTTCAGATGATGGCATAGGCGGTTTTCTAATAAGATTAATGTCACGACAAATCGCTCTATTGCTTGGCCTATTTATTATCTGGTCAGCAACGATGTATTATAGCTATCCAATGTTTACAAAATATAATAAAAAAGGACAAAGAAATTTTTAGATGTGACTAAAGGTTACAGTATTGTATACCCTTACATTTTTTTATCAAATATTTGACATAGGTACATTTTTTTATCTGAGACAGACCACGTAGTCTTCAAGCCTAAGTACCAACGTACCATGGGTGTCTGAAAAGAAGGGAAATGTAATCTATTGACACGAGATTTAAAGGATTGGACGTTTGGAGGGGAAGGGAAAACATCTGCAGGCAACTTGTTCCATAATCTGGAGACCCAGGGTATGAATGAGCGAGAGAAGTGGACTGTTCTAGGCGTTTGCAGCTGGACAGTAAAGGGATGCACACGTAACGCGCCTTTTGTTGTTCTGTTAGGAACATTCAAGGGAGGAACTATTGTGATTAGTTCTTCAGATCAATCCGTGGAAGTATCGGTAGAAAAGGGATAAATCCCCAACAGCGCGGCGATGAGCGAGAGAAGGGAGTTTTCTTGTGAGGACTAGGTCACTGATGAGTTAAAATGCTCTCTTGTGGATAGAATCAAGGATGATAAGTGTCAAAGGTGATGCCGATCCCTAAATGTGGAAAAGACCAGAGACAGGTCTTCTTTGGGAAACATAGAGAGTGTGTAGACTGGAAGGGGAGAAGTATTTTCAGGCTCGAAAGAGAAAACCCAGATTTTCAGCTCCTGTTTAAGTAATGTGTTTGTGCCAGCTGAGATCATGTTAGAAGGCGATCCCAACAAGATCGAATCATTGTTCTGTAGGGTTTTGCCATTCATGTGGATGGTAAAAGTTGCCGGATTTTTTGCGTGGCAGGGAGCAAGATTGGGTTTTGGAGGCGTTGAAATAAACAATGGCTTTTTCGCCCCAGTCTAGGATTAATTGAAGATCTTGAAAAATGGATAGGATAGGTGCATAGATCTGCGTCAATTATTCAGCTATTGATTCGAGACTTGTCTGGAAAAATGAATGTTGTGAAGAATACTGTAAATGTGATTGATAGTTGAGGAGAGCAGGTCATAATGTGAAGAAGAAATAGGGTTGGTGCCAGGACTGAACCTTGGGGTACGCTAGCATTGACAGGATGGAAGCTGGATAAGTGACCGTCCATCGCGACAGATATGCGCCGATTAGAGAGAAAACTAACGATCCAGGAACATAGTTTGGAGGGAAGACCGTAAGAAGGTAGTTTATTGAGGAGTGCGATATGCCATACTTGGTCAGAGGCCTTGGAAATATCAAGAGCAACAATCCGGGATTCGCCACGAAATTCGAAAGACTTGTTCCAGTTATGTGTGACAAAGGTAAGAAGATCAGCTGTGGATCTTTGGTGACGAAATCCGTACTGTCTGTCATGGATGATTTTGTGTTTTACTAGATATTTTAGAATTTGCAAGTGGATGACTTTCTCCATAACTTTGCTGACAACAGAGAAAAGAGAGATAGACCTATAATTGGATGGAAGGGACTTGGAACCTTTCTTCAGGCTGTCCAAGTCTTCCATGCAGCTTCTGGGGAGATAGCCATGTCATAGGACATCTCAAAAAGACGAGTTAAGATGGGTGCAAGTTCTGGAGCGCATTTTTTAGAATAATTACTGGTATGCCATGCATCCACACCGGAAGACTTTTTGGTGTCAAGGGATAGAAGAATTTTTTGAATTTGTTTGACCTGAAGTATCATGTCGAGGATTTTGTGGGTTACAGACGTAGCTGTTGGAAGAGCGAAATTGGCAGGAGGAGTAAGGGTGGATTTGACAGCGAATTGTTGGGAAAATAGTTCAGCTTTCCCTTTAAAGGTGGAGATAATTTTGTTGTCAGAGGGGAGGAAAAGTGCTTCTACAGAAGTTTTAAAGTAGGTATTGTATAGCCTTGCATTTCTTGTCAAATATTTAACATACAAATGTTGCCAACATAATTAACATAAAATGGAAAGGTAATGTTGCCTTAATTTTATATATTTTGACTTTGACATTTTTTTTTATAGAAAACAAACTTTATATGTATGGTTCTTTGAATCGCCCAAAAACCATTTAACAAGGTCGTTCTTGAAATTTTCGCAAACTTGTATAAATAGAATACATGTTTAAATGTTTTACTAAGTAAATTTTATTTTAATGATGCTTTGATGAGCAAATAGTGACCGATTAATCTGTGTATCGTAAAAAATGGCCGACCTTGTGTGTATTGTTTGCATTTAAATATTTAAAATCTATAAAAAATTAATAGGAAGAAAATTGTTAAGCTTTTATAATTGTTATTTTTAATAATTCGTTGTTCACATACCCGGAAGTAGACGATCTCTTAGATATATTATATATACTGTGATATCAATAGTAATTAATAACGAGTGTGTTCAACAGCAATACTTTTTTTTGTTGGAAATATTTCTTAGTCATCTTTCGATGATATCTTTTAAAAGCAAATAAAAAATTTAAATTTAAATTTTAGTTCTTACTTAGAAGTGTATTCTTTATTTGTTAGTAATTTTGACTCTCATCTACTCGCTTTACCCTTTTTTTGCAAAAGTACATAAAATATTAACTCAAGCTTATAATAACAAACCAAACCAATTAAAAATAAATCGAACACAAAATATACCATTGCGCCCAAAAAAAACTAGGACAACAAAATTTGCTGAAATGTACTGTGCTCTCCTAAACTAATACGTATTACCTTCGGTCGAACCTCATACAGGTACCATGTGTCAGTTGTCAGTTAGATTTATTTAAATAACACAGGACCACAAATGGGAACCGAAAAAAGTCCTTTGGCGAGATTGATATCCTATATGTATTTTGGTGCGCTGATTACGAATCCGAGGTCCGTATAACCCCAGCACATCACGTTCAAGGTCACGTGAAGGTCAAATGCATATATTACGGAAAAACAGAAAATCTGACCACGGATTCGGAAAGAGCGGGAAATTTTACGTCCAAATATGTAGTTTTTATTTTTCCAACATGACCCTCCAAGGTCATCTGGGGGTGAAATGACTCACCGATAGACCAAATTCTTATTTCCCATATAGGTACATCATCACAACTACAGACTTTTACGTACAACTTAGTCAGGTATCTTTAGGTTTTTTGACGCGCTGATTACGACTCCGAGGTCCATATAATCCCAGCACGTCACTTTCAAGGTGATGATGTATATGGGAAATAAGAATTTGGTCTATCGGTGAGTCATTTCACTCCCAGATGACCTTGGAGGGTCATGTTGGAAAAACTAAAAACTACATATTTGGACGTAAAATTTCCCGCTCTTTCCGAATCAGTGGTCAGATTTTCTGTTTTTCTGTAATATATGCATTTGACCTTCACGTGACCTTGAACGTGATGTGCTGGGGTTATATGGACCTCGGACTCGTAATCAGCGCACCAAAATACATATAGGATATCAATCTCGCCAAAGGACTTTTTTCGGTTCCCATTTGTGGTACTGTGTAATTGACTTTACATTTGCTTCCTAAATATGCCTCAGTTCCCTCAGCAAAAATCAATTATCTGCAGTCGATTGTGAGACGGTGTCAATATAAGAAACATACCAGATGAAGTAGAAGTCGACAAAAATACCGTGCTGTTGACAAAGCAAAAAGTTGCAGAGCATGGAGCTATTATCAGAAAAGCAGGTTCTGGTCGCCTCAAACTTTCGACGCAAGATCAAGATAGAGAATTAGTTGATTTTTTAAGAGATCACCCCTTTGAAACCGCCATAAAGACCAAAGAAGAGACCAATTTCCTAGGGTCAGTTAATACGGCTCGTAGGAGAATTCACAATTCTGATATAAGGAATCGATGTGCTGCTAATAAAATATTTTTGAACGGACAGAAACAAACAAATCAGGTTAGATTTTGCCCATGAATACCTCAACCTGAATAATTTGTGGGAAACAGTGGTATTTTCAGACGAAAAAACATTTCAGTCCTGTAATAATGGGAGATTCCGTGTTTATAGGCCATCTGGTGCGCGATATGATGAGAGATATACTCACAAAACTAATAGAAGTGGACGTTTCTCTATAAACGTTTGGGCTTGGATTAGTGCTAGGGGTCCAGGAGTTTGTCAGATCGTGCAGGTGAGACTTACTGCAGTGCTATACTGCGATATTCTCCACCAAGTAGTGATACCCTCGGTTGGCGCAGTTTATGATCACAATTATATGTTTCAGCACGATAATGCTCCGATACACAAAACCCGTTTTACTCAAAATTTCATTGAGGAAAATAATATTTGTGTTTTACCATGGCCTTCGAAGAGACCCGATCTCAACCTGATCGAAAACTTTTGGGGTTTAATGATAAAGGCTATAAATAAGCATAATTTCCAGCCAAGAAATCAATATGAACTCCGCGAAAGAATAAACCTAGCTTGGGATGAAGTCAACGCAAATACTACGAGAAACTTAAGTTTTAAGTATGCCGCGAAAGTTGCAAGACGTTATCGTCAAAAACGGTGCAATGACCAAATATTAAAAATATGTAAAATGTGTTTTTATTTAGATTTTTGACTGATTTAATATTTTTACCTATTGATTTTGATTTAATTTTTAAGGTTTAATGGCTTTTCGATTTTTCATTCATGTTACTATAATACCACCCAATTTCAAATAATCGAGAAAATCGATGTTTTATACTATATTTTTTTAATCGATGCTCAATTGTTTTGCTGATAAGATATGAATGATCCATAAAAATCCCCAAAACTTTCATATTTAACATTTTTACCTACCTTTCAAAATAAAAAAGTTATAAGGCCTGTTCACTTTTATTTGGATATCCCTGTACATTTTATATCGAAAAATATACGTTTAATAAGTCCCCATTTTGTTTTATGGTAGAATTTTAAAAATTGTAATTACTGTAAAAATAGTTCAGGTGCACTGCAACCTATTCAATTATAGGCATTCAATAAGTAAAAAGGTTAATGAAATTTTCCGCAGCATACAGATGTAACGAATATAAAACTTAATTAAAAAGTTACTCAACAAAAAATTGAAGTGAACTGGAGGTTTTAATTAAATTTAATTAACCCTGCAGATTCTATTTTATAGAACAGGGCTTTTAAAAAACCTAATCTGATTTATTTCAGTAATTAATACTGAGTCAGGATTTTGAAGCACATACTAAGTACTCAAGGAAAACGCTTGATAAGCTGCTTTGGCAAATTTGGTCCCCTAGACTTTTAGTGCCTGGATCCATTTTTTAATATTTTATTTATTTATCTATTCCCAAAGAATTTCATGAATTCATTATAGGGAATGTAAAAGAAATAACAAAGTTAAAGTTAAATGAAAATCACATCACAAGATAAACTTAATAAAAAAATATAAATGAGGAAACTAAGTATATATCCAGCTAAGCGTTTATTTCTTCAAAAACTATTTTTTGTGTATATCCAACGATATATGTACACCATATATCGTTGGTATATCTTAATTTTTTTGAAAAAGGTACGTCTGAGAAAAACCTAGATTTTGAAAAAATCGAGTTTCGGTCAGTTATTAAGTAATTATTTTTGAAAGGTTTATCGGGCAAAGAAATGACCCTGGTCTTAAACTACAGCATTTTTACAATCCAATAAATGTAAAAAGGATAAAATTCACACTACTTTAAAAAGTGTAGAAATAAAAAAAATATTTGTGTATTACTTAAACTGCGAGCGAAATTATTCGTCTATCGACTTGAAGGCAAAAAAAAATGGATAAAAAAAGGATGTAAAAATAAATTTATTTTTAATATCCTAAACCTCAGTCACTTCCAAACCCAACTCATAAGGATGCATTTCTTTAAACATAAAACCAACGAACATAAAACATAAAGATGGTCGTAAATTGTTCGAGGTGCCGACATCCGTTAGAGAGTTGATAGGTAATAAAATTAAAGTTAGAAGGAAAGTCCCAATATAAAATAGCAAAAATTGTAGGACGGAGCAGGTCGACAGTTCAATATATTATAAAAAAACATAAGACAACAAATAACAAAAAACTTACCGGAGAAAGGAAGAAAATCCAAAATTTTTGTTAGAGAAAAAAGGGCAATTTAAAGAAAAGTTCGACAAAATCCCCGCATTACTGCAGTAGACCTTGCTAAAAGTATGGAAAACGATTACAAAAAGAAAATACACGTAACAACAATTAGAAAATTTCTGCGGGCAAATGGCTACAGCGCTCGAGCTGGCAGAAAGAAACCTTGGATCAATAAAAAAAAATCGAGACAAACGGTTAGAATTTGCAGAAAACCATAAAAACAAGGATATAGTCATATTTACAGACGAGACTAAAATTGTGTTGTTTGGAAAATCTAATATACAGAAAAGAAGAGGCTTTCAAACCACAAAATTTGATACCAACAGACAAACATGGAGGCGGCTCTATCCCTCTTTGGGGTTTAATGGCTTGGAACGGTGTGGGTAACTTGCACTTTATAGATGGTATTATGGACAGATTTTTATATTTGGACATTCTTAAAAGTCACTTGCGCCAAAGTGCAGAAAAACTGGGTCTTCAAGAAACATACATCTTTCAACAAGATAACGACCCGAAGCACACGGCAAAGATGGTTAAAGAATGGATTTTGTACAATGTACCTCGGGTTTTGGCAACACCTCCACAATCTCCCGACACTAACCCGATAGAGCATTTGTGGTCCGAATTGAAGGAAAGGGTAAAAAACATGCAATTTCAAATAAAGGAGACTTAAAACGAGTTTGTCAAGAAGAGTGGGATAAGATTAGTTTCGACTTAACGAAAACACTAGTAGAATCAATGCCCAAAAGACTTACTAAAATAATAAAAGCAACAGGTTATGCCACTAGGTATTAATTTTTTCTTTTTGGAATATTTTTAAGGTGGACGAATAATTTCGCTCGCTTCCACACAAATTCAAAAATGTGATTTTGTGCTCCATACTTATTTTGGTTTTGTCTATTTTTTAGAGAATTTATATTTGTTTAGTTGTAAAGAAATAAAGGTTTAATTTTACTACGTTTAAAACGAGTTTCCTTACGTCTAGTTAATTTTTAAGAAATATATTTACAAAAAAGTTAGTGGACGAATAATTAATCTCGCGACTGTATATATACAGGGTGTAACAAAAAGATGTTACGAAATTTTAAGGGCAGATTCTACATCTAAAAATATGAAAATAAGTTTATATAAACATGGATCCTCAAACGCTTTTTTTTTTCAAGATACAGGGTGTTTAATATTTTCACACCTCAAGTATTCCGAAGAGTTAGGATAACTATGCGAATACGATTTAGAGCATGTATTGAAGCCATTTCCGGCATCTACTATAAACTTAAATCAAAATCCACTGTTTCCTGAACAAAACATATGTTTAAGAAAATTCATTGTCATGTTTTGTTTGGACTTTAAGAGAACGATATCAATTTTGCAAAAAATCAATGGCGTGCTATTTTTTCCGCTAAAAATAAAGACTTACAAGCACGCCCGCCACTGATAGAAATACTTTAGAAAATAAATTTGTGCACGTCAAGGTACCCTTTGATTACGTACTGGCGTGTACCAAAATTCATTTCAATTTCTTAACGCATTTTCAAGAAATTAAAAAGAAACATTTAAAATATTAAACACCCTGTATCTCGAAAAAGAAGCGTTTGAGAAGCCACGTTTATGTAAACTGATTTTCTTATTTTTGAATGTGCTTGCCCTAAAAATTTCTTAACGTCTTTTTGTAACACCCTGTATATATACCGGGTGTCAACGAGACTATTAGCAAGGCTGCCATATTCTTATTGAGAAAAATATAAATTTCGAATTTGGGGAAGTTTTACCATCGAGTCTGATGCACATTTTGAATATTGAGCCAGCTAACTTCCACTTCCGGTTTAAACGGAAGTCATATCAACTTTGTTATTTTTAATAGAGCACCCTGTATATTTTCTTAAATTTGGATTCTACGGGAAATTCTACATAAAAAACATGTATCACTTTCCATACCTATCTTTGATACTTTTTGAGAAAATAGCGATTGAAAATGTCAAATTGGTCATAAATTATACCATTTTGACAAAGAGCAAATGAATGTAGGAAAAATATACTACGCTAATTTAAGTTTCTTTATGGGTTATCATCTACTAATAATGTAACAATTTGACTTCCTGTTTAACCGGAAGTGCTACAAAAATTAGCATTTAAGGTCAAATTACTCCGAAAATTTTAATGGAACGCCTTATTAAAAATATCACAATTAAATTCTGCTAATTTCTCGATATTTTTTGTTCATACTGTCCTATGTCTAAACCTAGTTTTTGAGATATCGGCAATTAAATAAACAATTGCATTATAAGAGTAAAAAAAGCGAAATAATTATAACCCACGCAAAAACTACACATTAATCTAAGGGGTTATACCTGTGAAAAGATCTTGTTAGCCTTTATCATTTGTTTTGTGACGCCATGGTTTTGGCATAGTTAATGAGTAGTAAGCTGTATTGGTAGTAGATATTTAATTTTGTGTTTCATTCTCAAATTTCTTTTATTTTATAATTTTTTAAAATGCCCTTTTTTATGCGTACTCATCAAATTGATATGCTAATAATATACGGGGAGGCACGAAGAAACCGAAGAGAAGCGAGAGCAATTTTCCATACAACCAAATTCAAAATTTTATTGAAAATTTACCAGAGACACTATGCACAGATTTTTTATCAAAACAGGATGGTGCACCAGCCCATAATGCAAGAGTAGTTACCGATTATATAAATGAACTTTTTGAGAATCGTTGGATAGGTACCAATGACCCTTTAATGTGGCCGGCGAGGTCTCCAGACCTTACTCCCCTAAATTTTTTTTATTGGGCTCACATTAAAGAAAAAGTGTATAAAACAAAACTTCAGAATTTACAGAATCTTAGAAACAGAATTACGCAGCCGTAAACTCTATTATCAACTTCAAATGCAGAATGTATTACAAGAATTTCAAGAAAGAATTACATAACTGTTGTCGAGATGGGACCGGTGAACTTTTTGAACATTTAAACTATGGTTAAATATTATATGGTGGTGTTTTCTTTGTTTTTAGCTTACTAGCGTCATTGTCGTGTTAAATTTATGACTTTCCAAAGCAACTTGTTTAATTGCCGATATCTCAAGAACTGTTAGGTTTTGACATAGGACAGTATGAACAAAAAATATCTAGAAATGCAAGCAGAATTCAAATGTAATATTTTTAATAGGGCGTTCCATTAAAACTTTCAGAGTAATTTGACCTTGAATGTTAATTTTTGTAGCAACTTTTACATTATTAGTCGATAATAACCCATAAATAAACTTAAATTAGCATAGTATATTTTTCCTACATTGATTTGTTCTTTTTCAAAACGGTATAATTTATGACCAATATGACATTTTCAATCTCTATTTCCTCAGAAACTATCAAATATAGGTATAGAAAGTGACACATGTTTTTATGTAGAATTTCCCGTAGAATCCAAATTTAAGGAAATGTACAGGGTGTTCTATTAAAAATAACAATGTTGATGACTTCCGGTTAAACCGGAAGTGGAAGTCAGCTGGCTCAACATTCAAAATGTACATGTGACTCAACCGTAAAACTTCCCAAAATTCGAAATTGACATTTTTCTCAATAGGGTTATGGCAGCTTTGCTATAGTAATCTCGTTGGCACCCTGTAATTTAAGGTTGCCATGTTTTAAGAGTCTCCCGGGAGGACATTTTTGACATAATTAACAAAGCACATCAATAATAAGAAAAATGTTAGTTTGTTATCTATTAATATCTACAAATACACAACATAATCGGTCAGAATATAGAAAATATTTTAAATAATTAATTCTGTTATTCCGTTATTACATTTTTTTAAAATGATATTTTTAAAAATTCATTCATTCATCAAAATAAATTACCAACTTACTTTTAATAAGTGCATTACTACATCTATTTCTATAATCTGCCCACTTTGCCCACCTACATATTTCAATTGTGGAAAGTAAGGAGTGGTTCCTCGGGAGGACATTGGGGACGCTGGGGAGGACAGAGGAAACCTTTTTGGTCAAGGGAGGACTGTCCTCTCGAGGGGAGCACGGGTGGCAACCCTACCCGGTTTTATATATATATATATATATATATATATATATATATATATATATATATATATATATATATATATATATATATATATATATATATATACATATATATATATATATATATATATATATATATATATATATATATATATATATATATATATCTAATAATAATATCATACGTGTAGTTTAGTAACTTAATTATACTCTACCCACATGTCAAATACGTCCGATATATAATAAGTATACTTTTTGTAATTAAACTGGTGAATGGTTGCTAAAAAAATGCATTCGATTTCATAAGTATGATGTGAGTCGATTTATATGCTCGTAAGTTTACATATTAATACATACAATGTGTCCACGGATGGAGTTGACAAGAAGGAAAAAATCTGTATTATTAAATTTACGACCAAAAGTCATTCTTTACAAAAAAATTCTGCTTGTCGAAAAAATAAGTATACCATATAAAAATCTGTAAATGGTGTTAATAATTTAAGAAAAATTAAAAGGCTTTACGAAAGAAGTATAATTATTTGAGATTTTCACCAAAATGTTCATAAAGCAAAGTTGGTTATAATCTAAAAAAGCCCAAGTACAAATTTTGTAATCAAAATTCTAATTTGTCAATTTAGAATAATAATAGTGTTTTATGCGACTATTTGCAGCATTTGACAAAACATCAAAATAGTCGATTTAGATAACGTCAATGTTACATCAGCATCGTCTTTACGCCTGTCAGTATTTTGATTTCGTGACGGTATTTTCCAAAATGTTCACAAAAGAAGAGCGTATTTATTTAATACGGTGGGGTCGGAGGTAGCTACGTAGAATAAATTTAAAAATTAGAATTTTAACTTCAAAATTTTCATTTAGGCTTTGTGTTGGATTACAAACAACTTTTTTTACGACCATTTTATTTAAAATAATAAATAATGGTACTTCTCTCCTGAAGCATTTTCATTTTACTTAATTTATAAATACCCTGTACATCTGATCTCAGATTTTTATACGGTAAACTTATTTTTTCGACAAGCAGAATTTTTTTTATAAAGAATGATTTTTGGTCGTAAAATTAATAATAATGATTTTCCCTCTTTTCAGCTCCATCCGTGGACACACTGTACATTTCAATAAAAAGCGCCGTTTACTCTGGTGGTTTAGCAGGTTTTCAAAAATGCGTTCCCAATAATAATGCTTTTTTTGTGTTTTAAGTTTGATTCGATCGATCATTAAAGCAAGCTTGGGTGAACAAATCAAGGATGGCGCTCAACAACAGTGTAGAAAGAGATTCAGTTTCTAGTCTATATACTTTACTCTAGTCTATATACACAGCGGCGTAGATATACGACTATGACGATGAAATTAGCACTTCCTTGCCAAGTGGAAATAAGCTGTTAACGACAACAATATAATATTGTTCTGTATAATACTAGTAAGCGGATAATTGCCGAAAATTCTTAAACACATTCATCCTGTTACATATTATCCGACGGCTCAGGATATTATGCAAATTAGCCGGCTAGCCCGCGTACTACACTTTCGCCTATTACCTACCGACAAACTGCTTTGTCGTTCACCTACACCAAAAACCAACCATATACCAAATTAACTGAGACTAACCAAATTAAAATAGAAAAGGGAGAAATTCTAAACTTGGTTAATAAAAAATTTACATGTGATCAATTTTTCTTTTAGTCGTTTGTTTAAAAATTCTTCTTGAACACGATTTTTCCAATATTATTAATATATTATTAATCAATTATCGTTACTCTTTGTAACTGATATTTGTTTAATAAATAACAACTTAAGTAAGGCCTTAATTAAAGCAGTAAATCAAGCAAATCCTTCACAACAAAAAAATTAAGAAAAAAATTAGACAATGACAATTACAAATCCTTCGTGTAAAAGGCTAATTAATAAATTAAATACCGTTAATTATTTATTTTTCTCTGCAAACTTCTTAAGTATATGTATAAATCTTCTATTTTATTTATACTGAACATACAACGTAAGCGTAACCTTCAATTAAAATAAATTTGGCGTGTATATTCAGAAATTTTACATACACTTAACCTTACAATGTTAATTATTCCCTTGGCACAGTGTGTTTACCTTTCAGTTTAAGCACCTGATTCTATGCACAAATAAAATAGTATACAGGGTGTTTTTCAAAGAACGATTATAGATTGGACAACAATTTTCACATTTTTTTATTTCCTAATTAGCAACCGCGGTTAAAATACTGTAGAAAAATTTTTTACGAAATTTTTTTTGCCGGTAAAAATTTCCCAAGAATTGATTAAAAGCTCACCGTTTCTAGAGTGCATTCAGAGTGTTAAAAGAAATTTGATGTAGACAGGTATATTCTAATAATTCCAATACTTCTTGGTATTCCGTGGAACTTCTTGTTTATGGAAAATCTTCTTATATGTACATTGCTCAAAGAAACCACATTTTATATGAAACACGTTTTTATAAAATTTGTTTTAGATTTATGCTACTTTTTTAGTAAAAAAATAACATTAAGAAAAAATCGGTCAAGTGCAAGCTATAGGTACCTGAACAATTAAGGAGCGAACGCATTAGGCGCTCGCGATCCCGTCGCATCGCGGACCGTGCTAGCACGACCCGAGCTCGGTGAAGATCTTTACAATGTTTTCCAATGTACGTGTTCCCACCAAGCGGTATCGAAATCAGCTCGATCGCATCGCGTTCTTGTCTGAACGTTTTATGATTTTGCTAGAGACCGTGACCAGCTCGGCACAGAATGGTCCGCGATGCGACGGGACCGCGAACGCCTAATGCGTTCGCTCTTTTAGTGTTCCGTGCTATCAGCCCCCTACTTAACCTGAGCAAACCTCAGCCGCCTGATGTCCGCCCATCCGCCACGCTACCCGCCGCACATTGGTACCAAATAATTAAATACCACGACAAAAATATGAAATACCGATCACGGTAAATATCTTTATATCATAGGTACTTACTAGAATAATGGTAGGTATTCAAGCCGGAATACGACGGACTAAAATTTCTCAAAAGATTGGCGTACACGGGTTATGTATTAAAATTAATTTTAATAATTGTACTTTAGCAATGGCATTTATTTTTTGTGTTCCATCAGAGGCTGCGTCATTATTTGTGTTAGTTAGTGATAAATTGTTCATCTTATAGTTATTTTAAAATTTATCTTCTAGTCACTGGTAGGTATTGTATTAGCATGGATTTATTAAGAATGGATACGGGATGATTTAACATTCTTTGAAGCCAAAACAAACCATTCCAAGCGACACTGTAAACACAATTTGTAAACATTGGCCACATCTTATTTTACCTTGTATTTTTATACAAAAAATACGTTAGAAGCATCACAAGATTTACTAAAAGTAATAAAAGGCCTAAAATATTTTATTTTTCTACTAAATAATAATAAATTTAAGTTAAACAGGTTTTATTATTTATAGGTTATATTATTTCTAAAGAATTATTTAAAGTCGCTCCGCGAGTCATTTATAAATCTATAAGTCGCACTTTTTCCTTTCTGGTTCATTAGACAAAGACGTACGTGTAACCAAGTGTTCAGACGTATTTCTCAAGCAACCAGCAGAGACAGCAACACTTCTGAGCTCCAACACTCCAATGCTAATTTATCTCTTTCTACTACCATTCTTGATTCAATTACGTATGTCCTTAAAGTTCGTAAACTAGACCTCTAGGGTAAAAGTTTTCATAACAAACAACAAATAAACAGGCTTCACGTTCGATAAGGAACACCGAATCCTTTCTAATTCATCCATGTGTATTAGCATCATAAACTACAGTATTTTTAACAAATGGTTTTGTAAGTCAACAGTTTGCAAAGCTTGCAAAAAAAGGAACAGCTTGCAACAGTCTGATATTTTGTTTGTTTTAATCCATGTCCCTTATAACCTGTCAAAGTTTAATTGTCACCCTGTGTCAACTTCCTTTAAAATGTAGTAATTTGAAAATATGTGCAATACTTGTTATTTACATACAGAAGATGATGATAGCAACGAAGAATTCAGTGACAATGACTAGGAGAAGGAATAACTATTTCTAATTTCTAGGACTAAATTGTTATTTATTTGTTTGATAGTTTAGTGTTAATTATTAAATTGGTAATTATTGATATTACTGGAAACAGCGAATTTTTTCATGAAATTTTGCACAGACCCTAATTTTGGGTCGTAGAACACGAATCCGAAGTCAGCTTTTGGCGGTCTCGTATGGTTTTTCCAAAAAAAATTTTTTTTTGCAAAACTTTTAGGTTAAATTTTAGGTTACCTTTTTTTTATAGATTCCTTTAAGTTTCGACACTTTCACTTCAACATATCTGTAAACTTATAATGTTTATTAGTTTTCGTCACACAAAACACCACATTTAGGCAAAAATAGCTAAGAAAATTGCTTTTTTCTATAGAAAATTCCATTTTATGGCTACTAGATGTCATTATTTTGCCAGCTGTCAATTTTCCGGCGTTGCCACGTTTACAAAGCATTTTTCTCGCAAATTTTAACAAGATGACCCCAACCAACACCCTGGGGCACCGATCCCTCTTCGCCTGCGAGGAAAGAGACTGGTCAGGGCCCCTAACCAGGTGCTAACCCTGCTCCGACCTTAGGGTGCCCTCCGATCCACCGTTATACCACCGTTATATCGAAAATATTAGATCTGTCACCTAATTCACCGACTTAGAAAAGTTTTTGATACGAACGGTGGATCGGAGGGCACCCTAAGGTCGGAACAGGGTTAGCACCTGGTTAGGGGCCCTGACCAGTCTCTTTCCTCGCAGGCGAAGAGGGATCGGTGCCCCAGGGTGTTGGTCGGGGTCATCTTTTTGCCCTTTTGGTTAAATTTGGTTCATTTTCGCATTTTCCCGCCAACTTTTTATTATTCCTAATTTACAACTTTGTCTTGAAAAATAAGTAAACCTGGCAACGCCGGACATTTGACAGCTGGGAACGTAATGGCGTCTACTACCAAATACAATGGAATTTTATATAGGAAAAAGCAATTTTCTTAGCTATTTTTGGCTAAATGTGGTGTTTTGTGTGACGAAATAAAATAAAAATTATAAGTTTACAGATATGTTTAAGTGAAAGTGTCGAAACTTAAAGGAATCTATAAAAAAAGGTAACCTAAAAGTTAAAAAAATTTTTTGCGGAAAAACCATTCGAGACCGCCAAAAACTGACTTCGGATTCGTGTTCTACGACCCAAAATTAGGGTCTGTGCAAAATTTCATGAAAAAATTCGCTGTTTCCAGTAATATCAATAATTACCATTAAATTTAAGCAAGAAACGGCATTAATATTTTTTATTATTATAATTTTTATTATAAACTGAAATATTAAACTGATTTTTTTTACAATTTTTTTAGCATTTATTACCTTGCTTAAAAACATTCTCAATAAGAGATTTTTTTGTCTTGGTAAAGACGTTTTTGGTACCACTGTGCGCCGTATCACATCGCGTACAGGCGAAGCTGAGTGGGGAGCATTTCGAGTGAGCCACATTAAAAATTCTGAAAAAAGTGCAAGAACAAAAGTTGTTCCTTATATCATGAGAAATATTTTTTGTTAAAAATCTTTTTCAATGGTTCAGCAGTTATAAGAAAATAAACAATTAAATTGTTTACAATAATTGATCGCGCTAGAATTTTTCAATCCAGATAATTGTCACTTAATCTACACCTAATTCTCAATGTTCATGATTTTTTTTAGATTTTTCTGAGCTATCCTTTTGGTGATAAGGGTGGGGGACAGCAATTTTGTTAAGCATTTTCCCAAAAACTGTTTGAAAAAATACATAAAAAATACATCATATATTGTTGAAATCGTGCTTCACTAAGCTTTCATTTGACACGCTACACGATGCCCATGAAAAAGTTATTTTTTCCATGTCCCAGTTTACTCCTGAAATTAAGCCCTAGAATCAAAATTCAACTTTTTATACTTTACGTCTATTATTGGGCCCCCACACTATCTCTATGCTAAATTTCAAATTTTTACGTCGAATAGTTTTAGAGAAAATCGTCTGATACAAACGGGCGGACGGACGGACGGATACCGAAGTCATTGCATAAGTGTTCCGTTTCATGGAACACTAAAAATATGCCGAAGAAAACTAAAGGATATTTTTCATATAGAGAAGTCAGAGAAAGTCTTTTGAATATAGTATTTAATAGAACAAGGCCTGATATTACTTACTCAGTAAATTATGGAAGCCGAAGTTTAAAAAATCCATTAGGTATATAAGCAATGTGAAAAGGATTATGCGATATTTAGCATATTATACAAAAAAATTATGGTATTGTGTTATAGTAAGAATACTAAGGACATAACCATAATAAACAAAGTCAAACACAAAACTGACACAAGAATAGACTTTGAAAATAACAGAAAACAGAATTTATGAGGATATGTTGCATTCTCACTCTATCGCGTTTAAGTTGCGTTCTCCTGTCATTTTTTCCAAACTCGCTCCACTCGCTCTGACGAGAATCAACCCAACTTAGTAATATGTAATGTTAAAAGTAAATCTGTTTAAAAAGCGGGGTAAAAATAATCTTGAATTACTGTTCAGCTTGCCTACCTGAATAGTATGAGGTCGAATCCTAATAATCCTTCCACAATGGATATATTATTGAACTTTGAAATATATAAATAAAACTTGATATACTACTAATATAACATATACCATAAATAACCAAAACATAACTATAAGAACATGGAAGAGTCAATACAAGTGCACTTAATATATGCATTTAGCTGGTATTTATTTTGTCTGTGTTTTTCACTGTTGCGTTAAAAAATATTGGCCCGTCGTTAAATACCGTTATAAACAAATTAATAATTTCCACTGTCATCGTTTTCTTTTTAACTTTTATTCACCCCACTTATCGAAAAATATGTAAGTGTTAAAAATTCTAATTTTGTGGTGTAACTGGAAGATATAAAGTAGGCGATAAGTTTTAAATAGCAATACATATAAAAATAGTTTAAACCATACCTATTATGAAAGTAAACCGGCAATAGAAAAAAATATTAGTGCTAAAGTCTCTGTCCACAAGTATCCAGCTAAAATTCATTATTTGCAATTATTAGATAATATACTCAATATCAGCTAAGATTTTAATGGCGGCCATTGAAACTTGTCAAAACATTTTCAAAACTTATAATTTAAAAGTTCCCTAATTCAGAAAACGCCTCGCGGATACAGACAATCGCTGAATTAATGAGAGATGGATATATACTTCGAATGCCGTGTAGATGGGCATCCTTTTCTTATGCTTTTGCACCGGCATATCTCTTTCCGGCAGTCTTCAACCCGCCTGTTTCGCGCTAGTTCGCTATGTACAGAGCCGTCCCGTATGATTTTGATTTACGACGTGTGAAATCAAAGTTTGTTTTTAGGAACATTGTTGTGGGTTTTATACTATGAATTTATTTCTGAGCTTTTTAGCAAATTTATCAAGAAAATGGCAATTTTATTACGTGTTTTCGACATTAATAGAACTAAATTCATTACAGAAAGTCGTTCCAAGATGAAAATCATTAGGAAACCAAGCAAATCGCAAAGTATCACAATAATTCATAAGCTTTTAATGACGACTTATTAACAATGACAGAACAAAAACCTGTCAAAACATAATTGATCAACTATAAGATCTTATTTTAAACCAGTACTAAATCTTAAACCTTCTTAATGAATCTGAACGTTGATGTCCTGCAGTGAGCCATAATCAGCCCGCAGTTCCTTTTGTTTATTATATGGCTTTATTGTTTTTACCCTGCTTTGCCATTTGTTTTTGAGGTAGGTGTTGTAAAGTAATGTATCTATTTTGTTGATAAAAATATATACTAGAAAATACTCAGCAACGTGCAGTGATTTCTAGCACCGACTCTGAACCAATCTCTAAAATTTAAACAATCCAGAAATAGACAGGTATGACATTAATGACACATAATTTATCCACCTTCGTTCAAGTTTTTATTATTTAAGGTATATCTTTTGGAAAAGCACCAAAATATACTATATTACGAAATGGTGCCAATAAATAAGCATTACTGGGTAAGATATTTATTTCATGATTTATTAAAGTTACAAGGTGATGTGGTGCACATTCAAAACACTTCTTATCAATTGCTAAAACTTAATATTATTTTGACAAGTTAAAGATAACCGAATAATATTAAGGGTATTTTGTAACATTCATTCCTGACTCTTCTTTCTCCTCGTAATTTAATTCCGAACTAACAGTTTTGAGAAGTCGATTAACTTCAGGAAAACCGGAAATTGACATGTTGTTGAGTTCATTGGTACATTACCGGTCGCGTCAACAGGTCAAGAGGCACCAAGTGGTGTTTAATCTATTTTTTATTGGCAAATAGGTTGGAGAGAGTAATTTTTACAACTTGTTTAAAGAACGCGGAAGATTCGAAAATATGTAGATAAATGAGCACGAAAGGATTGTTGCTTATCGCCAATATAGTTCCTAATCTACTAAAGATTAAAAAAGCAATAAACCATAGAAATGCACGATTCTAAAGTGAGATTTACGATAAAAGATTAAAAGATATTAATGATTGAATAATAAAAGATGCCTTAAATCAGAGGCACTGACATTCAAATACAAGATAGATAAAAAATAACCTAACCTAACCGAAGCAAATGAAATGTCTTATCTTTTTTTTTATCTAAGAGAGCCCAGGTAGACTTCAAGCCTAAACTAACGTACCGTGGGCATCCAAAGAGAAGGGAAATGTAGTCTATTGACACGAAATTTAAAGGGCTGGAGATTGGGAGGGGAACAACAGCTACAGGCAATTGGTTCCATAATCTGGATACCTTAGGTATGAATGAGCGAGAAAAGTGGGATGTTCTAGGCTTCTCTAGCTGGACAGGAAAGGGATGCATCCGTAATGTGCCCCTTGTTGTTGTGTTAGGAATAGTCAAGAGGGAAATTATAGAGTTCTTCAGAGCAAAATCTGTGGAAGTACCGGTAGAAAAGGGATAAATCCCCAACAGCGCGGCGATGAGCGAAAGAAGTTTTCCTGTAAGGACTGGGTCATTAATGAGTCGAATGGCTCTCTTTTGGATAGAATCAAGGATGTTAAGTATCGAGAGTGACGCCCACATGCGGAAACAGTACTCTAGGTTAGGTCTTGTTTGGGCAACATAGAGACTGTTTAAGTTGAAAGGGGAGAAAAATTTCGGGCTCGACAGAGAAAACCAAGCTTTTAAGGTGCCGATGTGGCTACTGAAGTCATGTGTTTGTACCAGCTGAGATCATGTTCGATAGCGATGCCAACAAGATTGAACGTTTCATTGCTTGGCTTGGCTATTCATGTGGACGGGGTAAGTATTGTCGGATTTTTTTTTGCGTGACAGGGAGCAAGACCGGGTTTTGGAGGCGTTGAACTGAACAAGGTCCTTGGCACCCCAGTCTAAGACAAACTGAAGATCTTAGGAAAGGGACAGGTGCATAGATCTGCATATATTATCCAGCTCCTGATTCGAGACTTGTTTGGGAAAATGAATAACTGTGGATGGAATTGGTAGTTGAAGAAAGCAGGTCATTAATGTGAAGAAGAAATAGGGTTGGCGCCAGAACTGAACCTTGAGGTAGTTAGACGAGTGACCGTCCACCACAACAGATACGCGCCGATTAGAGTGGAAGCTACTGATCAGGTACATAGTTTGGACGGAAAACCGTAAGAGGGTAGTATGTTGAGAAGTGCGGCATGCCATACTTGATAAAAGGCCTTAGAAATATCAAGAGCAACAATCTGAGATTAGCCATAAAATTCGAAAGACTTGTTCTAGTTAGGTGTAACAAAACTAAGGGGATCAGCTGTGTATTTTTGGTGACGAAATCCGTACTGTCTGTCATGGATGATTTTGTGTTTTTCTAGATATTTTAGAATTTGCAAGTAGATTGCTTTCTTCATAACTTTGCTGACAACAGAGAGAACAGAGATAGGTCTGTAATTGGATGGAAGGTACTTGGAACCTTTCTTCGGGACAGGCTGCACATGAGCAGTCTTCCAGCTATCTGGGGAGATACCCTTGTCCGATCCTTTGTCATAGGAGATATGGGAAAGACGAGTTAAGATGGGTGCAGGTTCTGAAGCGCATTTTTTTAGAACAACTGCGGGTATGCCATTCAGACCGGAGGACTTCTTGGTGTCAATGGATAGAAGAATTTTCTGAACTTGTTCAGCCTTAAGCATTATGTCGGACATTTTGTGGGATACAGAGGTGGCGGTTGGAATAACGAAATTGGCGGGAGAAATAAGGGTGGAGTTGGCAAATAGTGCAACTTTCCTTCTAGAGGTGGAGATAATTTCGTTGTCTGAGTTCAGGGAAGAAAAAGTACTTCTGCAGAAGTTTTGATTAATGTTTTTGGCAAGTGATTAGAAAGATTTGCTGCCGTTGGGACAGGAAAGCACTTTATCTTTTATGTGGTTGTTAAAAGCATTCACGGACTCTAAGATAGTTTGACTGTATTGGTTTCTTGCCTGGTGAAAATTTAACGATTTTCGGGTGTAGGATTTTGAAGATAGTAAGCTTGGGCTTTTTGAGCCTGGCTTTATCACAGGTCTTGTAGAACCATGGCTTTTGATGGTGAAGTTTAGGTTTCTTGCGGGTATATGGAATGCAATTTTCGATTCCTGCCTGAACATTATGTGTGTGATATAAGAGCAATTTCGGAGGGATCAGGAGTGTAAAATAGACAGGGTTACAAGAGAAAGCAGACAAGAGAAAAGGGTAGACTTCAGGGAGTTAAGCTTGAATTTAACCAATTCCAATAGAGTACAGTAGTATAACAAAAGAAGAGCAGAAAAGCACAAGCGGAGAAAGCATTTTCATGGAAAAGACAAATATTAACAGGCTGCATAAAAGAAACAAATAAAACATGTAATTTAAATGTACAGCGAGAATATAATATGTATTTAATATTTCCTGAATACAGTAGAAGGTAGGTGAGTAGTAATTTCATTGATTTTAGAACCAGAAAATGTTTTATATTATGTATCCCATAAATACTTCTACAGACTATCCATATAGTACTGAATGATTATTATATTATCGCCCAGTATAGTAAACCTATAATAAAACAATAAATATTTAACAAATTGTTTTACTGTTTATAGTTTCGAAACAAAATACATGCATGTTTGATACCGCGCCAGGAATATAAATGTTACATACCAAATAAAAATATAGATACAGGGTGGTGTTTTAAAATAAAATGGTAAACAAATGACGAAGTGTGCTTATCTAGAAGAACGGTAGATGCCCGCGTCTGTTGTGCTGGATTAGATTGGAAAGTACCTATACAACACGTTCATCTTGGTAGATTATCTTCGCCTAAGCCAATAAGGCTTATCGTGATCCTGTCCGTATTTTGCCTAGTTAACATGGTTACTCACCTTTATCAGGTTAACTAATCCTTTCACTAGCTGCCCCGTGGAGGTCTCACCCTAGGTGTCGAGTTTCTCTTAGGTGGGACCGTTAATCGCTAACGAGTTAACACAGCGCACTCACGTATAATGTACGAGGTATCCTCCTCTTCATTCGATAATCTGCAGAGGGGGTTCATCTTGTTCATTGTGTTCAGATTATTTTTTTAAGCTCTGGAAACCCATAGTTAGAGCTGTTGCAAGCCTTAGTTAAGTCCTGTTAGGTTTTCAGGGGCTTCTGAAGTCAATGCCCTTGTTAGGTGAATTCGGCACAGTCCGTTGCGTTGGAATGAGGTTTCAGTAACACTGATGTTGTTTTTTCAATTCACCTAGTCAAAACTGTCCACAAATCAGGGCTTTTTAGCACCTCAGAAAACAGGTTTCAGGGCCTGTAAATGTTTAAAGCAGATCCTCGTCTTGCTAAGGCATCTGTATTTTCATTACTCTTTATACCTTCGTGTCCTGGAACACACACAAGTGGTCACTCGATTGTGATTAGCTAATGTGCAAAAAACATAGTAGTCAGTTTCCAGGACCAATTTTCAAAATAATCTAATGACATGCTAGTAGTACTCTGTTGCGCTACTAATCAGAGATGTTTAGTTGAGTTCTTGTGTAAACCGTTCTAGTTTATTTTGTCTTTTTTGTCGCTTGTGATCTGGAAGCTTTGTGAGAATGACATTTGACACAGAAATGCCATGGAATCTTTTTTTGGCCCCTATCGTTCCTCATTTAGCCATCCACAGAATTTTAATACATAGGATTTTCTATTGAAAAGCATTGTATTGTAAGTAATGAAGCATCCTTATAGATACTAACATGGATGCATTAGCAGAGTCACCAATCGACCACTGCACCATTACTAAGTGGCCTAAAGGAAATCTTAATCAGAAAATCTTAGACAATTATTGTTTTATTGCAAAAGATTTCACAAGAACAATTGTTGGCAAGTGGTGGTATTTTGTGTTTCTCACCCTGTAAGTCAAATCATATACTAAATGTTTTAACACGCGTTATGATTGTTTAATTATTTAGCGTTTTGTTATGAAACCGTAGTTTTTTGGCGCGTTACCAAAAATAACGTACGGCAATCGATAATAGGTTAAAAAAAAATTGAAAAAATATTTTAAAAAATAGCTAAATTTTTCGGATTCTTTGTGACTAACAAATACTGAGTGATGATAACCTATAAGCTAATCCTATATTATTTGCATTTTAAAATATTATTTATTTTTTCTTGAATCTGTCTATTTATTGCAGGTATATCTTTGTATTTTCTAAAAAAAATGGTTTTGCTTAACTTTCCTTTAAAAATATAAAACAGATACCTCTACAGCAGTACTTATAATTAAATATTATTTATCCTTAGTTTTATATTAAATAAAACGTAATTCACTTCAATTATTTCTTCTAAAAAAACCGTTAAAGTAGATTCTACCTATTTAAACGCAACCCATGTGCTTTTATACAAATATTAATCGTGCAAGTAAAAAAATTTTGGTACGAACGTCGATTCAGTGTCAATGGTACAATAACTATTCTACTGTATGACTAGCCAGTAATGAATTTGTTTTCTCTAGAAAAGGTAAATGATTTTTTATTGTCCATGTAGTCAACTTAAATCACGTAATTTGGGTGTAGGGTAAATGTGGGAGAGATGAAGAGGTCCCGTCGTACGCGTGCTGGTACCCACAAGACTTTGGCATCAGTGACATCGGAAGTCAGCTGGCTAGCAAGCTTTGTGTATGCGGTCGGTGGATTTTTCCTTCGCCGTTTGAGTTCGTAATTTAACAATTGAAAAGGTAAGTAGCATTTTCATTACCTAATATGATATAGGGTACTTTCCAAACTTTAGCAATATATTGAATTTTAAGGCAAATCGGGTTTAATTTGTATTATTCCAGTTTGATAGGCTATTTTATAGATCAATATGCATATTTTAGTTTAAGTTTTTATTTTGGTTTTTTGCAAAGTATAGGTCGTCTCTTGCGTCTCTTTCTACCGAAAAGGATAGATGCCACACAATTTGGGTGGGAGAGTTTGCCACACATGTATTTGTGTGTTTAGATTATATTTCTATTTGTTATAGATCTTTTAAATGTCACTTTGTTACTTTTATATAAATATAATATGAAACTAACGATTTTACGATTTTATTTGTAAAAGCGCGGCAACTGTCCCACATTTACCGGGTAAATTTTACCCCAATTTATGGTGGCTCAATGATTAACATAACTATGCAAAAACTGTAACTTTCCTAATTACAATGACAGTTGAATGTGATTTTCAAAGAGTTTCCAAACAGACAGCAATCAAACCCAAGCAAACCCGATAATACTTACAAGTATATAATGTCTTTTCATCTTTAATTCATTTCCGAGAATTTGCTAATATGAACGATAGTCAGTTGCTTCAAGATAGCGGCCATTTGTATAACAGTGCTCCTAAAGAAAATAATTATTTTAACCAAATTTCAAGACATCTAAGGGTAGAGCCTTGTATTACAAAGTGAATAGAAATTCAGGCTTATCTACCGCTTGCAAGCTCGCGGCATGTAATTGCTAACGATAGTTTTGTTGGAACAAAAAAAGATTTTAATAAATTTTTAAAAATAATTTTAAAAATTATATTTTTAAAATTTAAGAACAAAATACACATTATATACAGTGTATCCCGCCGTCCATGTAGGTGTACACATCCTTAAAATTATTAGCACTACGAGTTTGGTCAAATATGGGAGGATGTGCAAAAATGTGCAGATATTTCGACTACGTGAATATTTGATTTTCTCATTGACATGCTGTTTTACACGGTAAAAAGCGATCAATTTTTCAGGTAAATGCAATTGTGTTTAATTCAAATAAACAATGGGCTATTTCACTAATTTTCGTTTTGTCTCATTGATATTCTTACTTTCTAATTTTAATTATTTTTTGAGTAAACAAAAAAAAAACAAAATAAGTAGTTTTATAAAAAATCTCAAACGTTCATTCTATACGTCACAATAGCACATATAATAATATATTTTACTTTTCTTTCAGCTTCAAAAGTATGCCCTCCGCCAACCGAAACGAAAAGTACGAAGGTCAAAACCCCTGAAAATCTTTTAACATTCAATAGTTTTCACACCAATACTTTCTGGCTCGAAAGAGGAAACCAAGCTTTTTAGCTGTCGATGAGGCTACTGAAGTAATATGTTTGTGCCAGCTGAGATCATGTTCAAAAGCGATGCCAAGATCGGACATTTTATTGTTTTGTAGGGCTTGGCCATTCATGTGGATGGACTAAGTACTGCCGGATTTTTTTGCGTAAGAGGGAGGAAACTGTCTTTCATGGATAATTTGGTGTTTTCTAGATATTTTAGAATTTGCAAGTTGAACGCTCCATAACATTGCTAACAACATAAAAGAAGAGAGATATGTCTATAATTGGATGGAAATTACTTGGAACTTTTCTTTGGGACAGGCTGCACACCAGCACTCTTCCAGCTATCATGGGAAGATACCCTTGTCATAGGAGATCTGGAAGACGAGTTAAGATGGGTGCAAGTTCTGAAGCGCATTTTTTAGGAACAATAATTGCGGGTCCTACTCCATTCAGACCGGAGGACTTTTTGGTGTCAAGCGAATTTTTTTAACTTGTTTGACCTTAAGCATTATGTCGGACATCTTGTGGGGTACAAACGTAGCGATTAGAAGAGGGAAGTTGGAAGGAAGAATTAATGTGGAATTGGCAGCGAATTATTTGGCAAATTTGGCAAGGTGGAGATAATTTCGTTGTCAGAGGTCAGGGGAGGAAAAGTGCTTCTAAAGAGGTTTTTACTAATGTTTTTGGCAAGTGACCAGAAAGATTTGCTACCGCTGGGACAGGAAAGCACTTTATCTTTTATGCGGTTGTTAAAAGCATTTTTGGACTCTTAAGATAGTATTGATTTCTGGCCTCGGTGAAAATTTGACGATTTTCGGGTGTAGAATTTTGAAGAATACCTTTTGTGAGCTTAGGCTTTTATGAGCCGGGCTTTATCATAGGCCTTGGAGAACCATTGCTTTTAATGGTGGAATTTGTTTCTTGCGGGTATGTGGAATGAAACTTTCAATACCTGCATGAATGATATCTGTCATATGAGAGCAAATTTCGGTGGAATCGGGAGTGGAAAAACAGACAGGGGTCCAAGAGACGCTTTAAAAGAAACGCTTTTAATGACACACCTTAGGATTTCTTTTATTATCGTAAACTCATATGTATATTGCATATCGTGATTTAAGATGTTGGTACTAAAATTATGAAGTTTAATCTTAGTGAAGAAGTCCATTAGGCCATATCTGAAATTAGCATCCCCAAGAAACTCCCTATTCTAACTACTTATGAGAGCTCTGAACTGGTTATAATAAACCATTAAGTATTCAGATTATTAATTATAATTATAAAAGCTGGTAAAAGCAAGCTGTAACTTATTACTTTACATGAATCTATTACTTATTATGTTGAATAAAATTAAAGAATGCTATGCAGGAAAACATTCACACATTTTCTTCTTGACACGGTACTAAAGTAGAGACTACCTCATTAGTTTAGCGCTTTCTGACGCTTTTAATGAAATTTGCCTAACTTAAGGAAGTCGTTCGGCTACTATTGAAATCTTTGTTAAGGTATCTTAATTAGTAATTTACCAATCAACAATTTACTTAGTAACCTCCAATCGGTCGCTAATGAAGACATTGTGCAAGTCAAACATCTCGTTATGGATAATGCCTGCAAAAGGAGTGTATGACTGGAGACAGCCTTCGTAATAGTAGCGAAGTGCCAAATTAATTAGAAGGAATGCAACTTAATAGTCAATGCGATTGTAGTAATTAACAATATTATACAGGTATACAATACTGAAGTTTATAAAAGATGTTTTGACTAATAGCTGATTTAGTGACAATGACACGTATTTTTATTTATAATTATTGGCAATTCCTTTGTTTTAGGGAGGGCGCTCCTCGATAGAACGTCGCTAAGGTACAGGTAGGTTTACTAAAATGTGTACTAAAAAAACACTCACCAAGTTTGGCTACATATTTTTCTCATGTCACATCTCATATCCTAATTTCCCAAATAAGCGTGTGATCTGAAAAGAAAATAGTAACAAATTAATTACAAAGTTTAAATGGATCTGTTTTACATTTGTTTTATTCGCTGAGAAAGTGCCGTTAAAATTATGTAATTTTTTAAAAAAATTTAACGCCCTAAAAATCGATTTGAAGTTGTCTAGGCAAATATCGCCACTTAAGGCGAGTGACGTCATTAATTTCCTGCGGTTTCGTTAGTTGCTACCACGAGGCGACTAGACAGAGTTGTTGTCGATTAATGGATCCTGTTTTAGATTATTTTATTTGCTTAGAAAGTGATGTTAATTGTGTACATTTATGCTTTATTCTTTCTCTTTTATTTTTGAAAGGTCGTTTCTTACCAAGTTAAAAAAAATATCTTTAAAATGCATTTATTTTCAACCATACAGTAGATAATATTAACATTTCTGGCTTTTTAAAAGTTTAAAAGTGTCACATATCTCGAAAACTATTATAGTTAAAAAAACTTGTTTTAACAAAAATCACACGATTTTTTACGTTCTCTAAAGTAACGTTATTGTTTCGTTCATACCATTTGGTTTTATTGAGTTAATAAAACTTGTTTTTTTCAAATAAGGACCTGGACTTTCGCTGCATTTTTTTGACAGAATACTTCATACCCTTTACAACTGTGCATAATTTGAATATGTTTTCCGACGTTTTGGTCAAGAATACCAACATCATCAGGATTTTCTATCAATACGGACCTGGGATCTTCCATGTTAAGGCATAATTTCACAACCTATCACTATGGTTTGTGGTTGTGAAATGACCCATTAACTTGAAAAATGCCCAGTAAACACAAGGTGGCTGCTCCAGAAGCGGACAGAAATCGCATCGCCGAAAGCCGCGTCCGACCCGAAACAAGGCAAACCCAGCGGATTGTAGACCGGATGACCGGCGACCGATGGAATGTGATGCCGCTCATCTCATGGGCCATGAGCGGCATTACAGTACAGGGCGCAGTACCGTTGAAGATCCGCTGTCCGTCCACTGGTGGATTAGCCAAGTACAGGTTGTCCCATTTTCGGCACTTTTGCGGGGTATCTCCCTTATTTTTAAAGATAGAGGGTTGCGGTTTTCGCGACAGTGTGCTAATTTTTGATTAAACGAAAGATGGCATAAAAATATTTTTCATGGCCCCCTTCGTTTTTGACATACAGGACGAAATTGATTTTTTTCCATTTTCGGACCCCCCTCGCATTTCAGTTATTTTGTAACTTAATAAAAAGTAAAATGGATCCTATTAGAGTTTTCTACGTAGAATCGAGTGGCGTGGTTAGATTTTCATCAGATGTGATATTTTTCGAGATATTAACAACATAAATGTTTTTTTAAATGGAACACCCTGTATATTTCTTAACCATTAAGTTTCCCCTTTCGAGAGCTTTTCAAAAATATATAACACTTTATAGTTATTTTTTATTTTTAGCCCTTAAGTCGAACTATTTCATTTTAAACTTTAATTTTGCGTAGTTGGCCGTGTTTAACAAGTGGTTTAACGTCAATTCAGGTATTTAGATTTAAAAAAGAAGCTGGTTAAATCCTGTATTTTCATTAATTTATTAAAATTCGTATTATTTTTGAAACTACAACACTACTTGTTATCTAGATATATAGAAAATCCTAACCAGAACTAAAGCTGCTTAGTGTTTAATCACTTGAAAATTAAATTAGTTGTCTTGAACTTGAATTATTAATAGCAAATAAAAGTCAAACTTAAAAACAAAACATACAAAACTTTAGGTAACGAAAAGAGTTAGTCCATTTAATTCATTCTAGCTCTTTTCGTTACCTAAAGTTGTGTATGTTTTGTTTTTAAATTTGACTTTTATTTGCTATTAATAATTCAAGACAACTAATTTAATCTTTAAGTAATTAAAAACTAAGCAGTTTTAGTTCTGGTTAGGATTTTCTATATATCTAGATAACAAGTAGTGTTTTAGGTTAAAAATAATACCAATTTTAATAAATTAATGAAAATACAGGATTTAACCAGTTTCTTTTTTAAATCTAAATAATTGAATTGACGTTAAACCACATGTTAAACACGGCCAATTACGCAAAATAAAAGCTTAAAATTAAATAGTTCGATTTAAGGACTAAAAACAAAAAATAAGTATAAAGTGTTATGTATTTTTGAAAAGCTCTCGAAGGGGGAAACGTAATGGTTAAGAAATATACAGGGTGTTCCATTAAAAAAAACATATGTTTGGTTAATATATCGAAAAATATCACATCTGATGAAAATCTAACCACGCCACTCGATTTTACGTAGAAAACTCTAATAGGATCCATTTTTACGTTTTTTATAAGTTACAAGATAACTGAAATGCGAGGGAGGTCCGAAAATGGAAAAAAATCAATTTCGTCCTGTATGTCAAAAACGAAGGGGGCCATGAAAAATATTTTTATGCCATCTTTCTTTTCATCAAAAAGTAGCACACTGTCGCGAAAACCGCAACCTTCTATCTTTAAAAATAAGGGAGATACCCCGCAAATGTGCCGAAAATGGGACACCCTGTACAGTCTCTGGTCCACCCACCGCTAGACGGGCTAGGTGCAGTAATGCGTGGTCTTAATACCTATTTCAGATGGTCCACATTCGGCATTTTACAAAGACTTTTACAGCAAAATAGTCACTGGAAATTAAGAAAAATAATTTGCACTACACAAGACACTATACAAGACATTTTCAATATGAGTTCAAAATTTTTGTGCCTAAATTTGGGATGGGATAAAATGTAATTATTTTTGACTTGGGGCCAAACAAAAAAACATGAAGAAATTCCAGGGCCAAAAAAGAAGGTTAGATCAAATTATGGACCCCCACAGTCTCACACCAAACAAGCTACTAGAACCAGGCAACAAGGAGACTTACACGAGATAAAGGGCGCTCAAATAAATTAAAACTCCTCGGACCTAAATTGGAAATAAGACAAGAACCAAATTATACAGTATGATCATAGCACGGAGGCACAGTAGTTCAACCAAGGTAGAAATTAAATAGGCACTTTTTAACAAGAGTAAGTAGTAAAAGTAGGCAAAACACTGTGACAAAATTGAACTGTCACAAAACTTACCATTAGAAGTAAACAAAAACATGTTTGGTCGTTCTTTAATATTCAACCCCTATGGGGGTGAAAGAGGGGTATATTTTTGAAAAAAAGCCTATATCGCATCGCATCGCTGAAACATGAAGTATCAAATTCAACACATACCCTAATCTTCTAATAAAACTAATAAAAAGTACAAACAATTCGTGGAAGAATTGTCAAATTATTAATAAACTTAATAAACTATAAAACTCGTAAAACAGTGTTGTCTACGCCGCTGTATGGTCAACACCTAAAAACCAAATTAAATTTGCTTCTGTAATATCTATCAAATTTTAAGTTACAGTTATTGTTATTAGGCAGCGGTCAATGTTCCCCAGAGCAATCTTCAAGTTTTCTTAGCAGTTAGTACGTATATTCATATAGACATTTTAAGCGTCACCGTTTCCAGTTTTTCAATTTACTACTATATTAGACAAAGTGAATACGAAATTGTGAAAACCGTTATCTTAAAATAATTATCTTCTGCTCACGGTTTATTTATATCATTCTAACTTTAAAAAATGTGGCAATATTGGCGAAACACGGTAGAAACAAATAATCAACTAAATCGGGATTCCCAAAATGACAAAGCAGAATTATTTAATAACATTAACATCGTCTTCGACGATGGCATTAATGCGCCTTAAAAGAGTTTTTTTTCCACTTATATACAGTTATCAGATTAGGATACAGAGCGTATTACAAATTAAAATTTCAACTTAACATACACGGGTACCCTATATCTAACGTTACAGCTAGTGCTTAAAGAAATTAGATTCATTTTGAGAGCACTCAACTCTGCTGGTATCAGTTTCGACTGGATAATGGTTCTATGTTCCGGTTGATGTAAATTCAATATATTTTGACAAATATTTTGAATGCAGCTGGCTATTTAATGAAGATACATACATACCGCTCAACGTCCAAATGCCATGGTTAGAGTTTGTCCTGTCTTTGTATTCGTTTTAAACATCTATGGACAAGCACAGCTTATAGCCAGCATCAGTCATGGGTCATGGGCGAAAAAGTATAATTGAAAAAATCTTTTTACTGATGAGGCATGGTTTTACCTCTCTGGTTATGTAAATTCTTAACAAATGAGAATGTGGAGTTCTGAGAATCCACAATTCTTTATGCATTCACATAAAGTTGCAGTTGGCGGCCATTTTGATAAGAATTTTAATTGGACCGATTTTTTTTAAAGGACTGTCAATTCGGCGCAATACCGTAATGAAATTTTAGAAAATTTTGTAAACGCATTAGACGATGAAGAGATGCGACAAGGCTACTTCCAGCAGGACGGCGCACTAATTGACGTAATTTTCGATAATTTTAAATTTTTTGGAAGAATTTTTCGTAGGCCGAATCATTAGTCGTAATATGCCAGTTAGGTGGCCACCACGGTCTACTACTGTCTACTACTTGATCCTTATATTAGAAATTAAGCCAACGATCTTCTGTTAAAGACTTATACTCGTATGTATCTATTAAATACTAAGCTCCAAATTACAGTCATTTCTGCCTCATGTGGGCATTCTTCAATGCGCAGTCCCGTCGGACACCGCCTTTATTTACATGATTTGCTCTGTAAATTGGCCACATTTGACAATACTGCTTGGTGCGTCCATAGATATGTCAATGGTTTTAAAAGTTTGATAAAACATTATCATTAGCCATGAATATGGGAAAACATATAATTATATACCATAATAACTATTTTATCTACGATCTACAAGCTGATCCAGACAGAGATGTCTACACAGCCATACGCTGAACATAATATCTGTTTCAACACTAAAATATCAACTACTGGTCCTCATTGCGTAGCATGTAAATTTACTTTTATTATAATTATTATTCTATTAATAAGACACCATTATAAATTAAATTTTTATGTAATTAGTATCGTAATCTGTGTGAGTATTAAATATCATTGAACACAAAAAATACCAATTAGTCTGCAGCTTCATCCTTGGCTTATATAAAATATATTCATGGCAATTTAAAAATTTAAGTAATACTGATGTTAACTACGAGTACCTAGACGTGTAGCTCGGATTATAGAATATTTAAATAAGTATAAAATATGCAGTGTCAAATACAACTTCTGGCAACAACAGTTTGGTCCATTGGTTGATATTTTAGCAAGATATTACGGTGATCGTGTTAGCTGAGGTACAGGCAAAGATTTTGTTAACCGTACAAATTTAGTTCTATCACCAACCTCTGGTTTTACAGCACCACATTATTTTTTAAAGCCTTCGTAATTTCAACTACCAAGTTAAATTTACTCTAAGATCACAAAAGAGCTATGTTGCCATTAAATGCGAATAATAAAGGTCTTTAATGGTTATTTATGCAACAAGAGCATAAAAGGGCACTTTTTTACGCATGGGGCAATCCCATAAGTAAAAAAGGCACTTTATGCATGAGTTTCAAACAATATTTTTTCTACGATTGAGAAAAATTAGCTGTATATTGGCCCAATATTACTATACATTTTTGCTACTAAAAGTAAAAAATTACACTTTAAATACATACACATTAGTCCCAGAACAATTGAATAATGACTTTATTTAATAAATCCAACAAAACCTACATTTATTTTAATAATTTAACAAAGTAAAGATGCAAAAAAAGAATTATTACAATACTTGACTTAACTTTTTATTTTTTATTAGTTCTGTAAAGCCTAATAGAACAAAAGTTGGCAAAAATTATTAATGCAGACTATATAACTTTTTATTTCATTACATTTATATTAAAAGTGCATTGACATGCGTTATTAATAATGATTTTTGATCCCATTGAGGCATTTTCTGTAGAGCATGTCTATATGGAAATCAACTCATGAAGCGTGTCATTATCATTATCAAAACATTTAAGTTATTTTGCTCCATTACAGATAGTTTCGAGGTTGACTAACGTCAGCATTGTTATTGTCACTCAAAATTTTGGTGGCACAATCCATTTTAGTCTTAAGGAAGCTATCGACGTAGTTTTCGGCGATTGTAGTCGACTTCCAACCACCATGTTTTTTAATTGTAATATTTCACCCCTAGATTCCACCACAAAAATTGCTGATGTCCTAAATGCATGACCGGTGTAGGCCCTAGATTCGGGCAATTTTAGATATTTTGGGACAATCGAAGGAAGTTCAGAAAACGTGTTTATACCTACTACTTGATTTAGGTACACATTTTCCGTTTTTTTTTTCGCATTAGTTGGTCTGAGGGCAAAACATTTTCTATAAATATGTATTATGGTTAAATTAGCAACCCCTGATTCTTTAATACCAGCGAAGACTTTTTGTGTGTACGTCTTTGTATCCGGTATTTTTATAATCACAACGTATCATTTGTCTTCTATGTCGCCAGACCGCATTTTGTGAAGCCCCTCCCTTTGACATGCCCTGGCAATCCCAAAACTTAATTTTGCTTTTTTAGAATTTTCCTACTTCTTAAATCAAATTAATGTTATCTTAATCATTAAAAATGCCTCATCAAGTAAAAATTTATTGACTTCTTGTCATGAAAACGTTTTGGACTTTTTCGGTTTATAGTGCACTGACTTACTTATATCAACCTAAATATTCAGGATTAAAGTTGATTTTAACTTTAAATAAGATGACCATAAAGTTGACGATTTAAAAGTTTTCGATTTTTCTTGTAAATAGGCTAATAATATCCTTTTGCTTGGGTTGGTTGGGCGTTTTATCCCCTTTTGTCGACGCCATTCTATAAAAATATTGCACTCTTTGTTGTAAGAATCTTTAGATATTTTCGACAAGTTCTGGGTAGCTTCTCTTGCCGTATTAATAATTTCTTCCTCCTATACAACCTTCTTACAAGACACAACTGACATGATTCTTAAAAACCTACATTTGAAGTTTCTAAATGAAATATCACGTCAGCCTTGTTTAATTGTTTGTCACAGGCGACTTAGTTTTATTGGACTTTCGTTAAATAAGGGTGAAAAAATGAACCGTTACGGCACTTTTTTTAACTCTGACCTACTTTTTTAACTTGTTAAAAAAAGGTGTATACCTAAAAGTCTAGTTTTTAAAAAGATTGTAGAAAACAGTATATGAAGAACTTTACGTTAAAATACAAAAAAAAATCCCCAACCCCCTTTTGCCCAATACCCAATTTTAAGTTATAAAAACTTGATTACCCTATGCATACTTTTTGTTTCAAACAAGAATAAAAGTGGAAATTCAATTTTTTTTGTTTTGAACTTTCCAACAAAAATTTTTATAATGGCTTCCCAGACAGCTTTTCTTTGAAAAGTTTTGCATTTTGCAATGTTTATTTTTATATCATTTTCGCAACTTTTTAATAAAATTTATACTTAAAAAAATCCTTCCAATTTGTCCTTAGTTGAAAGCTTTTTATATAAAATTAAATAACCTTATGTCCCAATAGGTACTTAACCTAGAAAATTAATATTTCTATTCAGCAGTGGAACTCTGCGTCGTTATACCTAGTAATCTACTACAGCTTTCTACTACAGAAATCTACTAGCGTATTCTACTATCGTCAAATATGTGCAACTCTGTTTAGTTGTAGACAATGATCGGGTATCTTCGGAACTCGCCAAAGTGGTAACTGTCGGAGCTAAAAAACATTGCGGAAATTCTAGGGATTTTTAATTTTATAACTAGAAGTTTTGGACAGAAGAAAAAGTTTGGTTATATTTATGTTCAAAAGTATGGTTACGTCGAGTGACTTTTCGAAAATCTATTAGGATCATATACGTATTAATACGTATTATATGATTACGGCAACGATCGTTGATTAGGGTATACAAACCACGTGATCCCATATGACGGTTGTGGGCAAACATAAATGACATTTAGTTGTTTCCCATATTAACAGTTAAGAAGAAGATTATTATTATAGATTTTATTTTTGAGGCTTGTGTTTCTTAAAATTTGTGGTATTTATCTTTTACGTGACTTGTCTACTCTGCAGTGGGACTCTGCGTCGTTATAGAAAACTACTATTGCTTCCTACTATAGAAATCTATTAGCGTTTTCTACTAAAGAAAATTTGCAACTATGTATATTTAATTGTAGACTAATGATCTTCGGAACTCGCCAAAGGGGTAACTATCGGAGCTAAAAACATTTGCGAAAATTCTAGGAATTTTTAATTTTATAACTAGGAGTTTTGGCTATATTTAATGTTCAAGGTTCATGTTCAAAAGTATTTTACCCTTTACCTAAGTTAAACTTTTTCAGTTTTTGCATGTGACATCCAAAGCCCTTCTAGAACTAGTAACACCTAAGTACAGCTTTTACCATAACACAGCTGTGACCTAAGTAAGTTTAACAGGAGCGCACGAGCGCACCCAGGATTTTGTCTCAGTAGTAGTCTGTAGTAGTGTCTCAGGACTTACGCAATTCGGTGGATTTTTTCAATTAGTAGTGCACTTTTTAATTTTTGTGTGTCTAGGATGTTAGTTATGGAGAGACTGCATGTAAACAACTTGATTCATAACCTCACAAAACCAATAACTACTTGTTGGCGATACAGATGGCTGCCACATCTGTATCGCCAATCGACTTCGTAACCTACGCAGAGTACGAAACGATTGTTTCGTTTCTACAAATATAATTCTACGACATCGCGGAGTCACACTGCAGCGCTGGCGATGTCGATATCGTTTCAAAATGACAATATGGCTGCCACATAATCGACTTCGAAACCTCGCGGAGTACGAAACGATCGCTTCGTTTCTACAAATAGGATTCTACGACATCGCGGAGTACCACTGCAGATCTAACGTGCTTCCTCTACAGGTTTTATTTAAAACGTAAATCACGAAATATCTATTGGGACTCCCTTTATAAACAAAAAAAAACTTTTTTATATCATACGGACAAGTGGTATACCATATTTTTTTTAATAGGCGAAATTTTGTTGAGTCATATTAAAGATTTATTAACAAGTATCTATAATTAACATACTGCAATAATGATATGATATAATTTTTAAGCCATAAAATTTAGGGTGTAATATATAATTAGAACCCAGATTAACATTAACCTTAAATATTATTATTATTAGTTTTTTTTTAATTTTGTTTGTGATTAAAAATTTAATACCTAGTTGTTTAAGGTTAATCGCAGTTTAGCTTGATATAAAAATGGTGTCAATTCTAAAAATACTATATAATTTGGTATTAAATTTTTTATTTGATTTTCTATTTTAAGTAGGTACGTAATTAATAACTTTTTTGTACAGTGTGTTACATGTATTATTAGAAATTGTAACCATGTATCGAAGAATTCATATCTGGTGCATAAAGCCGAAAAAACGTTACAGGGGTATTCCGTATAATTGCATACGTTTTAATACGAGTATGTGAATATAATTTCGGTTTTGAAAATAATTCAAACATTCAATAATATATAGAGCGTTCTATTTAAAATTCATATCTTCGTAAGTTGCTGTTAGTTAGTGTAGTTGAGGATTTTGTTAAAATTTGGCGGAGCAAAGATGTGAAAGTGAATACTTTTGGATAGGGGAAACTGTCCTAAAATGACAGTTAGATAAAATGACATAGCTAGGGTATTTCCCCCCGGAAGTAAAATTTAGAACATATTGTGCCATCTGTAAAATAAAAAAAGTCATAACATCTTTCTTGTAACCTCGGTAGCGCCACTTATTATTTGTAACTTTGACAGTCGTTCGTATTGTCGTATATCGTTTCAAGATGACAATATGGCTGCCACATAATCGACTTCGAAACCTCGCGGAGTACGAAACGATCGCTTCGTTTCTACAAATAGGATTCTACGACATCGCGGAGTACCACTGCAGATCTAACGTGCTTCCTCTACAGGTTTTATTTAAAACGTAAATCACGAAATATCTATTGGGACTCCCTTTATAAACAAAAAAAAACTTTTTTATATCATACGGACAAGTGGTATACCATATTTTTTTTAATAGGCGAAATTTTGTTGAGTCATATTAAAGATTTATTAACAAGTATCTATAATTAACATACTGCAATAATGATATGATATAATTTTTAAGCCATAAAATTTAGGGTGTAATATATAATTAGAACCCAGATTAACATTAACCTTAAATATTATTATTATTAGTTTTTTTTTAATTTTGTTTGTGATTAAAAATTTAATACCTAGTTGTTTAAGGTTAATCGCAGTTTAGCTTGATATAAAAATGGTGTCAATTCTAAAAATACTATATAATTTGGTATTAAATTTTTTATTTGATTTTCTATTTTAAGTAGGTACGTAATTAATAACTTTTTTGTACAGTGTGTTACATGTATTATTAGAAATTGTAACCATGTATCGAAGAATTCATATCTGGTGCATAAAGCCGAAAAAACGTTACAGGGGTATTCCGTATAATTGCATACGTTTTAATACGAGTATGTGAATATAATTTCGGTTTTGAAAATAATTCAAACATTCAATAATATATAGAGCGTTCTATTTAAAATTCATATCTTCGTAAGTTGCTGTTAGTTAGTGTAGTTGAGGATTTTGTTAAAATTTGGCGGAGCAAAGATGTGAAAGTGAATACTTTTGGATAGGGGAAACTGTCCTAAAATGACAGTTAGATAAAATGACATAGCTAGGGTATTTCCCCCCGGAAGTAAAATTTAGAACATATTGTGCCATCTGTAAAATAAAAAAAGTCATAACATCTTTCTTGTAACCTCGGTAGCGCCACTTATTATTTGTAACTTTGACAGTCGTTCGTATTTTTTGGCAGCTAGTGATTTTTAAATCGAGCTTCATTGCAACGACCAAAATAGTATTAAAAAGTGTTTAAATTCAAGCAAATTTTTGACACGTGTAGATCATTGTGTTTATGTTTGTTCTAAACACTTGTGTTTTTCTTTAACAACGTAAATAAACTTTGATATTTTTATATTTTTCTGTAAACGTCCAACTCCGTGAAAATGACACAACAGCAGTGTGTCTAAAATGACACAGGTATGTCATTAAGTATGTTTCGGGATCACTTTGTGTTTGCACAATGATTGTAATATATATATATATATATATATATATATATATATATATATATATATATATATATATATATATATATATATATATATATATATATGTATATATATATATATATATATATATATATATATATATATATATATATATATATATATATATATATATATATATATAAACAGATAGACGTGAAGTGAGGAATCAATTGGACTAGGTACTGAGGCATTAGAGCGGGTGGCTGGCTGATGCAACACAGTAAAATGTATCACAAGCAACACTAAGAAGAATTAGAGGGGGTAAAGGGTGTGCAGAAAGGTCAGGGGCGATTTTCCACAACTTTTCCAATAAAAATGGAAAACATTTGTAGATCAAATTAAATCATGCGAAAATATGACGTTATAAGTAGCAAGAGCAGCGCTAAAGAAACGGAAATCTGTAACGCTAACACCAAAATTGGCGGTGACCCGGCGGGCACGTCAGTTGTTTCCCCACCTCAGCAAAAGGCACTCTTGTGCTAAAAAGAAAAGGGCACATGAGTCTAGTGTATTAATGAAGATATAAAATGTTAATACGATCACAAAACTGAAACAGAAGCAAGAACAAAAAAATCAAGTCATTCATTTGTAAACTTTGTCAAGATTAAAAATAATTTTTTTTTAATAATTAGGGGTTTTGCTATTTAAAATCGATTTTTAAAATATTTTTATTAGAAAACGTAACCTTTTTCATATGGTATGTCATTTTATCAAACGAATTTCTAAATCACCCAACACCAGTTTTATTTTTCAAACTACAATATGTTTTTCTTAATTGTCTTCTTTTGTTAATTCTTTTCTTAACATTATTTCGCTTATTTATTTAAAATATTGCCCTAACTTTTTATACAATATAGTTTGGGTATGTCATTTTAGGACAGTCTTCCGCGGGATTGCCGAGTTCAGTCCGGTTTGATTTGTTCCTTCCTCAGCGCTTGCATGTTATTCATACATTTTAGATGGGATTAGGATTATAGACTTTGGACCCGGGACTGAACTCGACTATGCCCGTCTTCCGTACATATTATACAAAAATATTAATTTTCTTGACAAGTTGATACAGGGAGTAAAAAGGGGTCGATTTTTCGGAAATTCATATTAGGACTTAATTTAAACAAAAAATTTAATATTAGAATTAAGTAACGTCGATATCTCAACTCTTTGAGATAAAAAAAAGGTGAAAAACTAATAGTCCCAATTAGGATTTTTATTTAAGTATCCCAAAAAATTTAAAAAAATATATATCACGGCTTATCTGAACAAAATTGGAATTTGAATTCAAAATTATTTACAAAAAAATGTTGTAATTAGCATAGTAAATAAAGAGCAGTGAATTTTTTTAAAGCGGTCGCACATTTTAAAGAAATTACAAATTAATACAAATTAGTAGTTAGTATGTGTAATGTATTCACTAGCTGGTTTTTAAAATAATTACCAATCTAATTTCTCAAGGCAATACGGTATCCGGTGTTGTTAAGGGATTGGAAATAATAAGCATTTGAAGTGTAAAGTTCCTTACTGTTACATTTAATTTTCTATTCATTCAAATGATAATTAAGTTTTGGCTATTTTTGAGCGTGTGCGAATGAAACGCGTGAATTCGCGAGAGCATGAACTTCCAGGAAGTAGAAGTGTCAGTCATACCGTTTGACGTTTGACATTTTAAGCTGTCGTTTTCCCGATGACATTCTGAAAGCTGGCTTAAAAGAATAGCCGTTTTTAGAGGAAATTAAGCTCTAGTTTCAACCCTCCTGTTTAAACAGATATTACTTTGTTAGGGACTCTAAAAGGGCAGTAGGGACGATTTTTCTTATTTTTATGATATATTTTGAATGGACGTGAATTCTAACCAATAATTTCACGTGTTGGAATCTGATCATAGTGTTCTTTTTAGGGAAACCCAGTTGCTTTATTTAATAAACTTACTTTATGGAGTCGCAGTCTAAGCCTTTTAAAGTAGACTAGTGGATGAGTGCGTTCCCTAAGAATATTATTTGTTTTGGAGTCGACTCTTGGCATTCCAGAGTTCGAGCTTTGAACTATGTTTCAAGGGAGACCCGCTTTCAGTCCCATTTCGGTGTATTCGAGAATTTGTCTATATTCTTTATAGTCTCTGGTATAACTGACACATTATCATTAGTTTTTGTTTGAAAATTGTGAAATTTTACAAAAACATTTTTCTGACTGTTTAAATATAAAGAATTATCATTAAACCAGTTAGACAAATTCAAAAGAGCCGCATTGCCGCCTTTCTAGTTATTTAGAATCTTTATCAGAAATTAATAGGGACGTATCATCCGCATAATATATAGTTTGGCAAGTGAGTCTGTAACAGCGAAAAGAATTTAAAGAACGCGGGCAAAAGATTAAAACCCTTTTATGGCTAAGCTGCTGTGTTGTCAGATTTTTTAAATTACCATTACATTTACATTACAGTTGTAATATAAACTTTCTTTAGTCACTTGAACGCATAACATTATAATGCTATTAGAGGTAATTCACTATTAATATTACAGGCACATTCTATTTAATTGAAATAGGTATATTTAAGACAATTAATAAACAAAAATAAACTAATGCTTTAAAACTATTATTTTTTGATATACATAACTGGCAACGTAAGGCAGACCAGTCAAATATCGTTTATTGCAAAAGAAATGATGGCTGACAAGAAATGTATCGAGAGCGAGTGGCGCGATAGCAAGCGCAATCATTCATTATGTATCAATTTATTTATGGAAAAACGCTAAAAAGGCAAACGCCAGGAGTGATTGCCAATGTTTATAGGGTCTGTGATAAAAAGGCCATTGTTTTCATTGTTAAAAGTTGTTGTTAAATATTTAAGTAAATTTATAGTGATATTTTCGTTATATTTATTTGTGACCTTTTATTCAGCCAAAATTAATAAGCACGCCCATTTTCGGAGAATTTATTAGAATATTCTGTTACAGACTCACTTGCCAAACTATAATGTAGTTGTGATACTGTTGTGCCAGTTTCATTAATATATAAAAGGAACAGACCAGGGCCCAAAATAGAGCCCTGGGGGACGCCCACGTCGACTGAAAAATTGGACGACTTAATTTTGTCAAACTCAAAGCTACATGCTGACTACGGCCAACCAGAAAGCTCGTAAGCCACTTTGCGTCTTGCCCCCTTACGGCATATTCCGCCATCTTCCGCAACAACCTGTCGTGAATTACGTAGTCAAATGCCCCGCTGAGGTCGCAAAAAATCCCAGCAGGACATTCGCCACGCTCCAGAAAGTCACAAAAAGAGACGATGGCTGTGGGGGTACACCTCTTCTCCCTAAAGCCATGCTGCTTGGGATTTATAATTTTGTGCTTTTTTAAGAAAGAACCGAGCCTTTTCAAAAAATAGCGTTCATACATTTTACTAAAAGCCGGAGCTATAGCAACTGGTCTGTAATTTTGCATATCATGTTTATCGCCCTTCTCATAAATGGGACAAATACTTACAACTTTTAAAATAGTTGGGAGACAGCCAGTCTCAAATGCATAATTAATTAAAAAGCAAAGAGGCTGAATTACCGCCATACTGACATATTTCAACAAAAAGGGAGGCACCTCGTCCGATCCCGTCGATGTTTTATCTTTTATTTTACACGTTATCAGATCGTGAAGTTCTAGTTCCGAAAACGGAGCAAGGAACAAACTGCATGGATTGGCATTAAAAATCTTATTAGTGGGTGAATTTAAATTCTTAGGAATTTTGCCTAGTGTGTTTGCAACAACTTCCTTAAAAAAAGAATTGAAATGTTCGGCTACTTCGCGTGGTTCGGTTAACTGACGATTATTACATGTCACAGACATGTTACTGTTAGTTTTCTTATTATTAGCTGCGATTGATTTGGATATACTCCACGCTGTTCTTATAGGCTTTTCTGATGTGGAAATCGTATTCTGAAAAAATTATTTTTAGTGGATGATACCAATCCTAAATCTCTTTTCTTTTCAGTTTTATAAATGTCCAAAAATTCAGGATTTATTGTCTTAACGTGATAGAGGTTTTTAAGTGCTAAAATTGAGTTTTTTAAGTACGGTCCCCAGTGTTACAATTGAACGCAAAAGAAGCTGCTGTCATAAAAACAAGTCAGTTAAAATTTCAAGACCTCAAACTGAAATTGATTTACAAACTATTTTTAATAATGACCAAGAAATAACGAATGTCATCACAGCATTAAAGAAGTCTTCGTTATCGTTAGTAGAATCATTCCAAATGTAACGTGCAAGCAGTGCTACAAACTTTAAATGACGAAAAAACGTGTGTGTTACAGAAAAATTTTATAGTGTGCTACAAAAAAATTCGGATTTGGTTAGATTAAGACAGATTTCTACTACCAGTTCCCACAAATCCGTTTAGTTGTTTCAGACACCATTTTAATTATGCAAATGTTACATCGTTTGTTGTCGAATTTTTTCACCGCTGCAAACAAGGCTCAAAGCAACAACTGTGGAGACATACGCTGTGTTACAGGTATTTAGCAAAACACATTCAGAGTTGTAATGTTTAATGGGTAAGTGCTTTTTGGTATTATGTAATGTATCTCTTACTTTTAAACACAGTTTATTTACGGTCCCGCCGCCAATGGTCAGGCACTGTGTTTAAGAACCCTAAAGTCATTAATAACTTAATCTAAAAAAGATTTTCATTGAAAACATGTTTCCAACATCTGGCACTTACTTAATAACTCCATAAACTTCTTGACACAAAACAATATATTATTATGTAGGTAAATATTATAGTTCGTATTTAACTTCTTTCTTTGAAAAATGTAACTTGACGTCATTGTCCTAAATATATTAACATTGCCAAGTAATTGGAAATATATTAAATTTAGTAATAACTAACCTGTTAGTTGTAAAAAAGTTACGATGAATTGTTTCTAAAATGCAAGCAGTTTATACTATCAGTGCCCACAAATAATGTTGGTAGGATCATAATCCGCAGACTCCTGTCACAAGAATAAACATTGTTGTTTCAGTTATTGGGATTACTACAAATTTCTCGCTAAATTGTTCTATGATGTAGCGATATGATACTTCGCCATTTCCAATAACACTGGACTATAAAAATTCTTTGTTAAGTAGATAGCATTTTGATGAGAAGTGTTTTAAATTAAACAATTGCTTCATTTAATAACGACATTGACAAACATGTTCATGGGTGTCATTATTGTTTAATATGCAGAAACTAAGTATACCGTATCCAATTTAATTTGGGAATGATGACAGAAACCCATTTTACAACGGAGAGATCAATTATGTCTCTCTCTCATGTTCTTTCTCCCTCATTTTTCTCTCTCGTCTTTCTCTTTCATACTCCTAAAATGATTACAGCTTGTGGAAAAAAATAAACATGACATATTTGAGGCCTGGCCCATAAAATATAAGTTATTTTGCAGTGTAAAATTAAAAAGTTTATACAAAGTATTAGCTGCATAAATTCCTGTGTTCTACGAATCTGGGACTGACTAACAACTACTGAAATATTAATATTTTGTTCTTCTTTACATTACTTAGACCGGGCGTCATGGGAATGAGTAACAGGAACGCCAACCCGATATAAAGTTGAGAACAGAGGGCATCACAGAAGATTTCTTTAGTTATTGAGAAAGGAGTGACAATTGCGCCATAGAAACGTTAGGTTTCATTTTAAAGCTGAAGTCACAGTGCCATTACAAAGTGTATCTATCCTTCTAGAACTAAGATTTTCAACATTTACAGTTAAAAATTGTGAAAATACTTGGTATATTCGATTAAACAATTTTAATCGCGTGTTTAACTCGCACAAAATGTCACTGTTCGCAGGTAGGCCGTATTATAGATCCATTTTCATTATATATTGAAGAATAGGAAATATTTTTTAACCTTATTATAAATTATTGTTTATCTTGATAAAAATATTTACTCATTTTTGCTATTTTTTTCTTTACTTAAAGTCTTTTTGTCCGATCCTTTTATTTCAAATTATTGATTAGGGGGAGGATTAATACTTAGAGGTCTAGGAAACAATAATTTTAAGTAGTATAAACTAAGAAGGTTAATGTGGCTATGCTGACACTGTTTTTACTAAATAAAAACGAGATTTGCCAGAAACGCTGTTTGTGTTCAATAAAAACAAAGGTATTTTCGAGGGTATTTTGCTATAGAATCATAAAATTTAGGTACATAAGTATTTTGCCAGATTAGAAATTTATTTTTATGACAATTCCGATAAAACTTTCACAGGATACAACCAGAAATGCTTGCTCAAACAAAGGCGGCAATGATAAAATGTTTGATTATTGTTTTTTATTGGCGACAACATCGTCTTTTAGTAATGCCCCTTTTGCTAACAAGGATAGAAAGAAATCGGATTCCGTTGGGAATTTTATCAGGAAAGAAAAAAATTTTGGGGTGACTAATCTTTCGAAGTATATATAACCAACAATACTTCCACAAGCAAAGAAGGTACGATAAAATTTTAAACATATTATTTTTTATTTGTCTTTTTCTAATGCACTTTCGCCAACACGAATAGAAAGAAATCTGATTACTCCGTGATTATCAGGAAAGAAAAGATGAATATTGTGATCGCTAAAATATGTTCTGGTGTCTGTCCATGGAACTGACCAATAGAGTGAATTCGTGTTCAACAGTTTTTTCTGTCATCATTTTCAAATTAAATTGGATAGAATATACACTTTAGCTGTGAGAGAGAATACTTGGGACTTTAAAAAATAATGTGATAAAACTCGTTAATTTTAATATTTCAATTTTCTAATGGAATCTTGTACTTCGGCATAGGGCTTAATTTAAAACCTATCTCATCTTTGTTCTTTGGTAGAAAATGATAAACAGGTACGTATACTCTTACGCAAAATAACGCTTTGATACAAACGTGTTAAAAATGCATTTTTTAACACGCCGCAGACGCCTTAAAAATGTTACTTTATGGCACTAGTGTTAAAAGTACTTTATAGCACTAGTGTTAAAAGTACTACTATGGCAACTACGACGCCAACAATGGTTGTTAGATTTTTTGACAAATGTCAACTTCATAATTTTATATTATATCTACGATGCTACCTAAAACTATGTGTTTCGAATATGTTAAACTTTCTAAAAATTGTAATTGTATTTTCGTTTTTTATTGTCGTTTGTAGAAAAAATTTTGTATGATATTTGTGTTAAAAGTACTTTTAAGGCACTCATTTGAATTGCAGAATTCGCTTCGCTCATTCTGCAAACTTTCAAATTCGTGCCGTAAAATTATACTTTTAACACTTATATCATAAATAACTATTACGTATTTTTTATGCTTCGTGTATAAAAAATTAAATTTTTGATAACGTGAAGCTTATTTACTTTATAAGCCAAAATTTTTATTAGGAGTGACAGTCCATTTGTCGTCTTCTAATCCATATCCGCGGACATACTGTATAGAAAATATACGATAGCCAATTTTATCTAATGAAGCACATCAATTTTCTTTTACTTTTAATGACTTAGCTGCAGGGTGCGCCATATGCCAGAAGAAAAACAACCTTTCTTGAAATAAATTAAGATAAAAATTTCAGATTTTATTGTTGAACAGGTTGTTAATGTAGCTATTTTACCATTAGTTAGTGACAGAGGAGACATCGACCTTTAGGTCATACTGATAGAATTAAAGCAGTATAGATCGAGTGTTGCTAAGACCGGTGTAATTTGACAATTAAGGATTTATGTGAATAAATACAATAACTAATGAAGTATGAATTTATCTCTGAATTTCTTTTTAGAAAGAAAAGGGCAATTTAAGTATGTGCATTGGACCAAAATAGAACTAAATTAATTTTAGCAATATTACCCACGGTAAAAATCATTTGGAAATCAAGCAAATCGCAGAAATAACGGAATAAGTCATACATTTTTAATGATGACTAAAGCTGCCCACTTGAATGCCACACCAGTGGCAGCGTCGTATATAAACACCTACATATAAGTGATAATAATACTTTATATAATATGTAATACTTACCCTGGTAGCATTTCGAATCCGGATTGGATCGGCTAAACATTTGCAGCATGGCTTATGTCTCTACAGTCGCTTTTTTATCTTCTGACAGCCCACGAAGACTGAAGCCTAAGTACTATGTACCGTGGGTGTCTTAACGAAATCTGACTTACACATCCAGAGCTGGAAACATCCGTAGGAATTTTACCAGCCCTTTAAGAGGATGTGTGGGTTGGTCCCACCTCGGCCGAAAAAGAATTCCTCTACCATCTTCCAACAATTAACAATCACAGAACATCCATGGTCAAAGCAGGATTTGAACCCGCGATTTCTCGCTTGCAAAGCCAGTGCGGTACCAATTCGGCCACCGGAGACCCCACTTCCGTAGTCGGTAAGCGGTGTCCAAGGCGGTGAAAAATATTTTTATATAAGGAAAACGACCGTTCGATACCTACAGATGTTATATTTGCGTAGTTGAAATGGAACTTATTTAACGGATCCGTATCAGCACTGTTGGTCTGGCAAAATCTGGATTTTTTCTTATTACACTGTAAAATGTTTCTCTAACACAAATACCTGTCTCACCATTTAAAATCTGTAGCACCTTTTGCATGTCATCTACTATTTGCAAGGATTCTCCAAAGGATAATAAAGTATTTTGTAACTTGTTAATTGTATCGGTTAATTCCGCGCAATTACAATGGATAGTTTTTAAATCTGCTTCTACAGCACTATTTTTGATTATGGTCCGGGTGCTTTCCTGCTAGGCAAATAACTTAAGAGAAAAGTGCTATTTCTGAGTTATTTATTTGAAGGCCTTGTATTGCACTAGCGCAAAAATTATTATTTGCATTTTCTTTAAAGATACTTATAGTTTATTGTATATTACAAGTACAAAAAGTTCAGCACTAAACCTGAGCAAACCTTCCTAGATTTACCGGTTACATAATGGATAAGCGAAATGCCCGATTCACTTGACCGATATCTAGCAGGCTGCTTTAGAAGACAGGTGTACTTAAAAGCAGGGCCCCAAACTTCTAAAATTATATTTACAGTAATAAAAACAAAATAAAAAATAAATATTAACAGTTACACATAATAATAGACAATTTTAGTCAAATTTCCACTTTTATTAAAAATACTTCATAACATGACGCGTTTCGCTAACACTATAGCTTCATCGGATGTTCGTTACAGACTAAATCTTAAACTAGAAGTTCACAAAGGTGCCATAACATAGGTACAAAAATCTAGGTAGATAATGAGGTTTTAATTTAGGTTTTATTATTATACCAGTTTACTATGGGGAATTCACACTGGGCTTTATTTCTGTTGGGTAAATAAGTTTAATAAGGGTGATTTATTTAATTCTAATTGATCATTAAGTAAAATGTCGGAATTTTTCAACCGATTTATCTCAAGACTTTCAAGCAAATTCAATTTTTTACCTTTATTTTCTACATGTAGTATTTTAAAATTGTTATCAAAAGTATGTCGATTCTGTAAAAGATGGCTTGAATATGTAGAATTATTTTTATTATTAATAAAACTTTTTTTATGTTCCGTTATACGCGTTAAGAATGATCTGCCTGTTTGGCCTATGCATCTTTTCGGACATGATCCACATGTTAACTGATATACACCTGATTTATTATTCTTATTGGTTTTACTTTTTGAATTTTTCAGAAATTTTCCTAGTGAATTATTTGTTTTAAATGCTACTTTTATGTTTTTTTGACTGATAAATTTTTTCTGCTGGTTTCCCGAAATAAGTAATTGTTTTAAAAGTATTGGGTTTTTCTTTTCCATTAGGGTAGACTGCAGCAATAGCTTTATTTTTAAGTTTCTTTGACAAAATTCTATCAATAATTATTGATGGGCAATAACCGTTATTTATTGCAACTTGTTTAATTAAATTTAATTCGTGCCTGAAATTTTCCGGAGATATAGGGACACTTGTTAACCTATGTACCATACTATGATACGCTGCTAACTTATGTTGTACTGGATGTGTGGAATTTTTATGAATTGTTATATCTGTATGCGACGGTTTATGGTAAATTGAAAAACTGTGTTTATTTGAAATTTTCGTAATTGTTAGATCTAAAAAATTTAAAGAGTTGTTGGATTCAATTTCTATTGTAAATTTTATGTTTTTATGTAATGAATTTAAATATTCTAAAAATGTATCTAATTGCCTGTTTGTACCTGTAAAACACGTAAATATATCATCTACGCATCTGTACCAGTACACCATTCAAATATTAACAGTAATGAATTGAGAATTATTACAATGTACAGGCTTCCAATTATATAATAGGAACTCCTCGGCGCCGATCCAGCGCCACAATGACGACACTGAAACGGCGTCGTTCAAATGTCTTGACCCACATTATCCATAACGCTGTACCCAAAAAATTATTTGTTGTTTTAGGTTTTCTAAGGCAAAAACTCAACTCAACACCCAGGAAAATTATTTAAAAACTCAGAAGTACGTGGGTCATTTGGATCTTTGACTTTATAGCAACAAGAACATCATATTAAAAGTTAAAGTTGCCAAATTCCGCATTCCATTTTAATTTTTAGCCATTATGTTGCTAATATGGATATTTACGATAAAACGAAACAGCAAAAGAAATCGTTATTTATTCTTTATTGGAAATTTTTATTAATTTTAACAGTTCTATAACTCAGCTTTCACGCAATTAACTTTAGCAAAAATCACAAATGTATTAAAGTTATTTTTTGGTTCATAATACCCCCCCCCCCCCTACCTCTCCCGGGAGAGCGATGTTCTGAATATAATTGCAACACTATACATTCAGATTATGATCAGTCTTAAATTAGTCATAAGAATACATGAAATAAATTAATTTCTCAACCAAGTAAAGGAAGGACAAGCCGGATCTGGGCATTCTACGTAGTCCTCATGACAACACCAGGTGTCACATAGAATAGAATAGCATGCCTTAATATCGCCCCGGAAGCGGTATTGGGCCAGCTGTAGGGAGTGGTATGAGGATTGTGTAAATTGTGTTATACGGCAACCAAAACTAAACCGAAATTCAATCGTGTAAAGTACAATGACGTTGGTGCCGGCGGAAAGATTGTTGCGTCGCCGTCTCTCTCGAGCCTCGTGTGACTTCATTAACAACCAGTGGGTAACTAAAAGTTTTCCCTCCGCCGGCACCAACGTCATTGTACTTTACACGATTGACTTTCGGTCTACTAGTCTGCGAAACACGTGCATGGGCGTAAGCTAAAAGCACAGTAATCGTATTTCGTCGTCAAAAGAATTAAGTAAATTACCAACTTAATAACTTTAATAGGTATGTTTTATTTGTTATAGTAAGCATAACAATATATATTTTAACAAAAGTCTTACCATGGAAAACTTTTTCTTGTGGGGCGACTCTCTTGTATTCACACTGTCAATACTGGCGATTGACCTCAGAATTAGTTTTACTACTGACCGCCAGACGCTTCAAATCAGTTTGTAGAACGTGGCGCGGCATTTTTGTACTCACACTGTCAATACAAGTGATTGACCTCAGGATGATTTGGCTTCACTAGACTAATAGCTATGTGCCTCAAATTGACTTTTGGTATACTGAGGGGTTCGAAATTAGGACGATATGCGGAATTTAACTACCTTACCTTGCAACATATAATTTTTAAGAGTTAACAAAGCCACTTTCTAACACTTTTTTTCGAACTCATTGGACAATTAACATAAAGAGTTTGCAGAGTAAAAATAATGTTACGATACATACATTTAGTTGTAGGTAAATCGTAAATCTCAAAGCAAAGTTCCGGTCATATCAGTTGACCATACCATATCACTAGGAAACAACTAAATACCAGCTGCCGAAAGATCGATCCATTTAACGCTTTTTGTATTCGTCGCAAACTTTCAAGCAATAATTTCAAGATTTAGCCTATATCTGTCAACATTATTTTGCCGCGAATACAGCAAGGAACACTTAGGTTTAGCTGACCCTATTCTTAGGCGACTGACATTTTTTATCACACGATGATACATAAACCGTGAGATTCGACACGCTCTTGACCGCTTTACATTGTGTATCTTAAACCGTTTCAAATATCATATTATTATTTTAGGATTTGCAAATAATTAAGAGCAACTAACAAAACCATTAAGCTGGAAATCCTAGGTGAAGGACCGCTTCGTTTGCGTCACTCGTCATCGGTCGACTCGCCACAAAAATTTTAAAACCATTTACTCAAGAGTTGGAACACAACATAAGTTAGGCAGCAATTCATAATTAATTAAAATACATTCCACTTGTGGGTTCAAGCTGAAAATAAAAGTAATTAAATGCGCATCGTATGGTATGGCGATTAAAAATTTAAACCGTGCTGATTGTGGCGCATGTGGAAAATCCCTGCTGCTTCTATTCAACAGAATTATTACTTTTTTATTACCAAGTGTGATTCATCCAAACCATAGTAAGTGTAGTATGTTCAGAGATTTGATGAATTCATGATTGATAACCAAAGGATCATGGGTTTTATTTCCGCCTAATGTTTTGGTATTCACATATTATTGTCGACTGCCAACATGAATAAGCTAAATTAAAAGATTAATCTTTGATAAAATCTACAAATTCTGCATCTAGTCCTAATTTCGTACCCCTTGGTATTTAAGGAACTAACTTGTGGTGCCTAGCGGTCAGTAGCGGAGCTATATTATCCTTTTTTTTATATATCTAAGACATCACACGTAGACTTCAAGCCTAAGTACTAACGTACCGTGGGTGTCTGAAGAGAAGGGAAATGTAGTCTATTGACACGGGATTTGAAGGATTGGAGGTTGGGACGGGAAGGGAAAACATCTGCAGGCAATTTGTTCCATAATCTGGAGACCATAGGTATGAATGTGCGAGAGAAGTGGTCTGTTCTAGGCTTTTGTAGCTGGACAGTAAAGGGATGCATACGTAACGCGCCTCTTGTTGTTCTGTTAGGGACATTCAAGGGGGGAATAATACCGGCTAGTTCTTCAGTGCAAAATCCGTGGAAGTAGCGGTAGAAAAGCGATAAATCCCCTACAGCGCGGCGATGAGCGAGAGAAGGGAGTTTTCTCGTGAGGGCTGGGTCATTGATAAGTCGAATGGCTCGCTTTTGGATAGAATCAAGGATCTTAAGTGTCGAAGATGATGCCGCTCCCCTGATGTGGGAGCAGTACTCTAGGTTAGGTCTTATTTGGGAAACATAGAGAGTGTATAAGTTGGAAGGGGAGTAGTATCTTCTGACTCGAAAGAGAAAACCAAGCTTTTTTTTCCTGAGCTCAAAGGGCCATATTGACAATGTAAGTACTAGAGGGCTGCGCTACTTTGCCTTAAGAAAGAGAAAACAGTTGTCCAAGCTGAGTTTTTCTTGAAATATATACAGTATGTCCACGGATGGGGTCGACAAGAGGAGAAATGGACCAAAAAGTGGAAGATACGAAAAAAAGTCATTCTCTATAAAAGTTTCTGCTTGCCTTAAAAATAAGATCCCGTCGAGGGGGCTAGGGGGGCGCAAGGAAATGGCGCACCAAACATTTACTATTAAAATACTGACGGCGCGGCGATTCGCAATTCTAAACTCTGGATTTTCCCTACCCCAGTATATCACATGCTGAGAAGCTACAGTGCCATTTGTACTGAAGGTTGACTCATCTGAGATCATTATCAGCTTATGAAAGTTCACGTTGTTATTTAGAATTTCATCACCGACCTACCAACGAAAATCCGAGCGTTTGTAACTGTCCGCATCTTCCAAAGTTTGGTTAAAAATTGGTTTAAAAGGACGAATTTTATTTTCCCTAAACGCATTTTGCATATGGGTTTTTTTAAACAATTGTAAATTTCGTGCCCGTTTTCTTAAAGACATAAGTAATAGGATTTTCATCAACAGATTGCAAAATTAATACTGTAGAACCAGAAGCAATGTTTTCTTCGTGTCTTTTCTTGGTCTTCTTTAAATCACTAACGGATCCAGTTTTTTTTTAATTTGATTACTAATTTATGTACAGAACTTCTGCATAAATGTAGGGTAGACCGGGGTCGAAAGTAACAGGGGTCAAAAGTAACATCTCAAATATCTGCATAAACGTAATAGATATGCATGCCCTAATTTGTCAAAGATTCCGCCTATTCAGGTGCTAAACTCCCATTAGTACCATTACCGGCTCCATGAAACACAGTTGTGCGTATAGAGCCATTTAAATTTTTTATATCAAAAAGTAACTTTTTTCGAGTTCGTTTTTATTGTGATAAAGTGCAGAAAAAGCCATGTAGGTACAATTTATCGTACTAAACAGTTTTTTTTAGGTATTTTGTTATTGTATAGGCATAATTTTGTACCGTGTTGTTGTGTTTTTTGCTTAAAAATTATAATACAAATTTGCAAGTACAGTCGGGGACCGTTGTAACAAGGCAACTCGGGGAGGGTTGTAACGTTACAACCGACCCCGTTGTAGTACAGATATTATAGTTTTTTATTGCTTTTTTTAAGAATGCTTGACCTTGGTACGAAAGATATAACCTTTTACGAACCAGCATATAAAGAAGTTACTAATGGGAATCTCTCTATTAAATCATAAGCAAGACAATATGAATTATGCCACGTGTCATTGACAAGATACAAGAAGAAACTGGAAGCCCCCAATGAAAATTTACCAGTGTCCATGATTGTCCTATATAAATATTTTATTATATCCCCAATTTTAAGCATAGTCCTATCATAAATGTGGTGTTACAACCGACCCCCCTTAGTGTTACAACTGACACTGGGTGGTGGCGGTTGTAACAAATTACATCACTTTAATTTTTAGTTACCTGTGAGGTTTTACTTTGTTCGGCCCTAAAATATCACTTACATAATAAAGGTAACTAATTACCTTAACTATAGCCATACAAATAGTATTTCCAATTCTAATAGTTTTTTCATAATTAAATACTAAAGTCAGAATGTTACAACCGACCCCGGTCTACCCTACATTTGGAAAATTTTCTTGACACTTCTCAATAACGTATCGATAACAATTCTTCCCATTTCTGTAATTTTGAATTATAAATATTCTACTCTAAAGACATCTTTATTATCTTACAAATACGCCACAGTTATCAAAGGTGTAATCAAATAAAAACGGTGACATTGTGACTTTTTTGATTTTCAAAGCGTAATTTAGAAATTTCAAATTTTTACTTGAAAATCTGGAATAAGAATTCTTTTAAAATTTGAAACCAGTTTTTTTATTTAACGTTTTGCATTAAAATTTAAAAAAGGCGACTCTACTCTTAACCAAATTTTACGTTTTTGTACTTTTGCATACCCTGTACCAGGGTTGGCAAAAATCATGATTTTTTAAAAAAAAATCAAAAAATTCTGATTTTTTTGATTTAAATCAGATTGTTTGATTTAAATCAGATTTTTTTGATTTTTTTAGGTTTGCCTTATTTCATTATTGTTTGTTCAGATGTAACACAGTTACAATAGTAAATAATTAAAATGCAGTAAATATTAAAATAATGGAGTAGAAAATATAAATTTAATAATACTAATATTAATTCAAACTTCAGCAAACGAAACAGAAAACGGTAATTTTTAAAACACAAACAAAAAACAATAGGTACATATTATATAGCTACCTATACCCTATACCAGTGGTTCCCAAATGGTGGTCCGCGGACCCCTAGGGGTCCGCAGGTTATTTTGCGGGGGTCCGACAGCCTTTGCTTTGAAACACTTGATGCCCTTTTGCACGATGTATGTGTGCACAAACTTTCTCTGAATACATTCTGCTAAAATCCAAACAAAGAAATCGGCTGGATGTTGCTTCAGATCTAAGATTAAAAATCTCCGTTCAGATTTACTAAGAAGGTTTAAGATTTAGTACTGAGTACTGGTTTAAATTGAAATCTTCTTTTGTCCTGTCATTGTCAATAAGTCCTTATTAAAAACTTATGAATTATTCTGATATTTCACCGATTTGCTTGGTTTCCGAATCATTTTCATCTTGGAACGAGTTGCTGTAATGAAGTTAGTTCTATTTTTGTCAAAAGTACTTACTAAAATTGCCCTTTTCTTTACAAATTTGTGAGAAAGCTCAAAAATAAGTTCATAGCATAAAACTTAATTGTCTTACACTTGTCAGTTCAAAACTTTTGGTTGTCAAATTAGACCGCACTACGTTGGAGAATCTGGCTGTTCAAATTAGACCAGATTTAGAAAGAACTATGACAGGAAAAACAGTATTTCATTCTTCTCATTAAAATCCAAAACTGATGATTGATATATTATATGTTTTCTGCTAGAAAAGAGAATATATTTTGTTCAGTTTAGTTCAGTTTTTCAGTTACTTTTATTGGATGCCGTTTTTATTTATAAATAGCATGATGCCTTTTGGTGCAAATTGCCAAGCCATATTAAAGGCATTGAATAAATCGGCACTTTTGAATTAAATATTTTTTTAACAAAGGTTGTTTCTTTTATTATTTTTGAAGCTAAACTGTTCATGGGGGTCCGCATGTTACTAATTTCTAATTTTGGGGGTCCAGAATTTCGAGACATTTGGGAACCACTGCCCTATACCTATTATAATGGTAGATAATAAAATCAAGTCGAGTTAAAATAAAATATTCATTCTCGTAATTATTATGTAATAATAAAATATCATTATGAAGAAAAATGATTTAAATCATTGATTTTTTTCAAAAAAATCACTTGATTTAAATCCCGATTTAAATCATGATTTAAATCATTTGATTTAAATCAAACCAACCCTGCCCTGTACTACAGAAACACGGGGCGTCGTGGATCTTATTTGTTAAGCAAGCAAAAACTTTTATAAAGAATAACCTTTTTTTGTATCTCTCACTTTTTCGTCCATTTGTCCGCTTGTCTACCCCATCCGTACTGTATATTGTTATGCTTACTATACAATATAACAACATATTCATTAAAGTGGGTATGTTGTTGATTGACTTGATAGTCTTGAGGATAAAACACGAATGCTTCTCTTTGAGCTTATGTACATGTGTTTCTTGGAATAATAGTTTTGGTTACCGGATAACAAACATGTTAATATCGCCCCCTACAGCCACCGGCGCGGGCGGCGGGGCAATATTGAGGCATGCTATTCTATTCTGTGTTACACATGCATCGTCTTCGAATGACCTCTTGTCACGGTTGAGGTTGGCAGTTAAACAACGAACTAACTGCGCTTTTTAACTGTGAACTGCAACGGTTGGTGACCATAGGCAGTTCGAACACAATGATAGTCTGACAAGAACTGTATAGAATGCTCAGGTCCGGCTTAAAACACTGATTTATTGTTATTCTTGAGACTGAATTAAGACTGATCAGTGATCAGAATAAGTAGAGTAGATTTTTAATTATATTTACAGTATCCCAGAGGCAGTGTTATGAAGCAATAAAAGAATTTAAGAAAGTAATCTATTTTTTGGTAAAAGTTAAGTTTGTGAAGGCTGCGTTATAAAATTGCTGCGGAATTTGGCGACCTTACCTTATATGAGAGACTAGCGAGAAGTAAATAAAATGACGACGTTGGATATTATGGGATATCTTGTAAGGTAAAAGTGTCGTGGCATTTCACATTCTCTAGGAAGGTCCTACTTTGTTCGAAGACTAAGTTTTTTAAAAGCCGATAAACCTTGAGAAAGAGGATTGGAATTGAGCACTGTTTAAGCCTTGGATTCCGAATCGAGTACACAGAGCAATAACTAATGGTGTGTATTACAATAGTGAAAACTTTTAATAAACGTGTTTGAATAAAAGTCGACTCAGTAACTTGTCTAGTTGTAACTGTTGTCTCTTCTATATTATATTTTCCAAGCGATTCTCTTTTTAACTTATAAGTAGGTATAAGTTTATCAGTGCACGCTTAAATTTACCTTTAAGAAAGCGACTATGAAAACACCAGTTCAAAATTGCAAAATACGACGCATACCGACATAACTTTTGGCTAAGTACCGTGCTCAGACTCTAAATTTTTGGCACAGTTTGAATAATTACAAAAAATTGTTACCGATTAGTTTCGGATTTTGGGAATCATCAAGATGCATCCCTTGAGTACCTGCACGTGTGCAATAGATGTTTAACTACTAGCAGCTTCGTCGTATTACAAACAAAGGAGGCAATATATTTTATTTTTAGTCCCTCCCTTCTATGGAGTTAAGATTTTGTAATATCTATAGTAGCTCTCTGTTTTACCAAAGGAGATTAAGTTTAATAATTCAGTAATAATTAATTTAGTCATTAAATTACAAACTAGATAAGGTCTTTCATCGTATAAAAGAACTATTAATAAGCAATACGATATCATTAATATTTAAATTTAAAGAAATCAATTCCAGTTGAAAGACTGAAGAAATACCATCTATTATATTGACAATTACCTTCTAATGTGACTTTTCCGGCCAGTATACCGTTTTCACTCGCTAGACTCTACGATACACGTACAGTTAAAATCCTTTCACATACACGGAGAGACCGAGACACATACTGACACTGCCCAGCACAGATTACCATGCACAGAATTGCTTTGCCAAGGTGCTCAAGAAGAAACAGTTTTTGCAATGTAACGGTCAAATATTAACGATACACTATACAATGATGTTGGTAAAGTTATCCGGCTATCAAGCCACTAATCGCGCCCATGACAATAAACTAAACTTCAGCTGTCAAAATTGCTAAGTAAGGATATGTTTTTTTAATAAATGAAATAAAAAAATCAAGCACTTTGAGGTTATCGACTTTTTTTACCGTTATGCCACAAATATTTTCATTTTCTTAAATTTGTTACATTAAACGATTCTTTTTATATGTCGATATTTTGGCCTTTAGTCGGATTAGCACAGCTTCCGGTCACATCGTGTCGTGCGAGTTCACAAAAATCTAGAGCGCCAAAATTAGGTTCCAGTACCGCATGTCTTGCTTCCGCTCGTGTTTTTGTTTTATGTGCTGCCTATATAACAATTAGCTGATTTACTTTAATGAGAACTGCTCTTATATTATAGCAGGTCCCATAGATGACGTTCGCGCATATACTGTAGCATTTCGGTTTTAGAAAAAGTATTGACTATGCGAAATTGCTATTAAGGTAGCTGCCTGATGGTTATGGAAGTCTGATTATTCCCAACAAGAGTAAAAGGGGTCTACCTTAAAGAGTAGGGGATGGGTGGAACTATATTACCCTGGCTTCCGCATGCGTAAATACCTCAAAAATTTATAAATGATGCATTTACCGAGGCATTTACTATAAACGTGTGAGTGGCAGTTACTATAGGTCAACCAAAGTTGAACTGAAAATTGTAGAGTATCGTTAGGTTTCTACACCAAAAAAGGATAATCTTAAATTGAGCTCTAAAATTCCCTCAAAACTTTGCATTAGGTTTGAGGTAACATGAAATCATAATAAGAGTATAACTTCATTTTAATTAAGAACACACTTTGTTATAATGAAAAAATAATGCTCTTGTAATAAAGTCATAGAAAGTAATCACAACAAGATCTTGCAATTTGCAATTTGTTTTAAGAGCTGCATTGTTTATAAAAAGAAATTCTAGTACACTCACTGACAGTGGCGCACCCAGGGGAGGGCGCAGCACCCCCCCCCCCCCCCTCCGCCAACATCCTAGACACACAAAAATTGAAAAATTTACACTACTAATTGAAGAAATCCACCGAATTGCATTATGCAATCCCCCCCCCCCCCCCCAGGCAAATCACCACCCCAACACAAAATCTTGGGTGCGCCCATGCTCACCACCCATGACACATTAAATTCGGGCCAACTATAATTATGATTAAATTGAATGTCTGGTAACTTTTTGTTCCATAGTCCACTTTCAATGTTTTTTTTTCAAAATCCAGATAAATGTTTAGATTGTAATTAATTTTATTCAATTTTCAAAAAAATAGTTTATATGTTGAAATATATAGGAAAATAAAAAAGTATATTTTTTTCCTTAAGTTTGTAACACCCTGTAGAGTAATTTTGCAATCTAAACTCCACTGGATATGATTTTCTGCAGAGTATAATTCATTCTTAACATTCTTCTCATTGTTGTTCCATAGTACGCTTTAATGTTTTTTGTTCAAAATGTAGATAAATGTTTTGATTGTAATTAATTTGATTCAATTTTCAAAAGAACAGTTTACAGGTTGAAAAATACAGGTAAATAAAAAAGTATGTTTTTTCCGTTAAGTTTGTAACACCCTGTAGAGTAATTTTGCAATCTAAACTTCACTGGATATGCTTTTGAGCAGAGTCTAATTCATTCTTAACATTTTGCTTTTTTATTCTTCTCGATATCTTTTTCGGTTCAAGAGATATGAATTTTTGAAAAAAAAATACACTTTTTACAACAATACTTATAAATATTGTTGATTTTTTGGAATATTTTGGTTTCCTTAGAAACTCATTCTGCATTCGTTAAACAGTTTTATCTGACATTTCGTGCATTTAAAACGTTTGGTGAGTGAATTTCGAATTAATTTTTTATTTCACGATGCCTCTGTCATCCGAAGGTTTAGCTAGAGCAGTTGCTATTCATGATGTTGGTTTTATACAATCCAGCGTGGAAAGAGCGATGTAAAGGTTTCGTGAGACTGGAAGTTATGGTAGAACACCTGAATACGGAAGAAATCGTGGTACTTCTTGCCCTTGATGATTGCTTTATTAGAGGTTTAGTTTTAAGAGATCGGCATACCAGTGCAGTAGAGATAAGAAATGAACTCGAAAGAGTTCGTCAAGTTAATGTCAATGAAATGAAAGGAAGAAGAAGACTTAATGACGCCATTTTACGAGCCAGAAGACCGGCAACTGGACCAGAGCTCGTCAGACAATATCGAGTAAATAGACTTCTTTTTTCGCAAGGACACATTAACTGGAACCTGAAAGAATGGAGGCAACTTCTGTTTTCAGACGAGTCTAGATTTTGCCTGAGGTCTCCTGACGGACGAGAAAGAGTATGGAGAAGACAAGGGGAGAGATTCGCGAGATTGGTGAGGGGCGGATTTCTTTTGAAGCTCGAACAGAACTTGTTTTTATTGACAAAGGAACTCTAACTGTCCGAAGGTACATCGACAAAACTCTGGAAGAACATGTTGTTTTTGCCGAATTTATCGGTAACCAATTCGTTTTCATACATGACAACACACGCAAGAATAGTAGCCCAATATTTAGAAGTTGGAATATACGTTATGTACTGACTCGCTCGTAGTCCTGACATTAATCCGATAGAAAAGTATGGGACATGTTAGGTAGACGAATCATGAAACGTCGAGGAAAGATATTCACTCTCCAACAGCTCTGACACGCTCTGGACGAAGAATGGAATAATATTCCACAAGAGGCTATCCAAAACCTAATTATAGGAATGAATCGACGCTTAGTAGCTATTACAAGAGCTAGAAGGGAGTAACAAACACTAGGTACTAACTAAAATATCGAGAAGAATAAAAAAGCAAAATGTTGAGAATGAATCAGACTCTGCAGAAAAGCATATCTAGTGGAGTTTAGATTTCAAAATTACTCTACAGGGTGTTACAAACTTAAGGGGAAAACCATAATTTTTTATTTTCGTGCATATTTCAACGTGCACGCAAACTCTCTAAATTATATAAAATTAATTAAAATCGAAACATTTAACTACATTTTGAAAAGAAAAGCTTTGTAGAAGTACTAAAAATAATTTCTGGAATTAAAAAAAATTGTTCCTTATTAAAACAAAGAAGTATTAAAAAAAAGGTCAAAAGTTCCAAGAATTAAAAAAAACGTTCATTATTATAAGAATCCTCCACAAATATTGCTTAGGAACAAAATACTGAAATTCTAGATATTTCCGCCACTTTAAAGTTTTCCAGCGGCCGTGCTATTCTTATTATTTGTCTGCCCCTTGCGTTGTCATGTCGCATGAGTCGTTTCTAATTATATAACCCTGATGAAACAAAACGAGTAAGCTTTATCTCGCCACTATTTTCCGGAGCGGAATAACTTCAAATATGAGATCCAACTTTTACCATTATAAGAAGATAGTCGCTAACAAGCAGTGGCGGTTGGTGAAATTTCAAAGTTGTGTATCTCTGTTCATACTTACAGGACCCGTACCAAATTTAGGGGTTTTAATAGTGAGCCCACTGGGAATGTTTTGGTAAAGAAAAAAAACATTTTGTAATTTGCGAAAAAGAGTTAAATTTTTGGTGCGGCCCACCCAAGAAAAAAATGAACACGTCTAGGTATTTGCTTTCTTTTTTGTCTAAACAAATTTTACATCATTTTGTCGACAGGTTTTAAATTTTGAGAGAAAAAAATGTGTTAGGAGAAAGTTATAGTCATTTGAATTTTTTGTAAAATTATATTTTAGGCTTCAAAAAATTCAAATGACTATAACTTTCTACTAACACATTTGTTTCTCTCAAAATTTAAAACCTGTCGACAAAATGATGTAAAATTTGTGTAGAAAAAAAAGAAATCACATACCTAGACGTGTTCATTTTTTTCTTGGGTGGGCCGCACCAAAAATTTAACTTTTTTTCGTAAATTATAAAATGTTTTGTTCTTTACCAAAACATTCCCAGTGGGCTCACTATTAAAACCCCTAAGTTTGGTACGGGTCCTGTAAGTATGAACAGAGATAAACAACTTTGAAATTTCACCAACCGCCACTGCTAACAAGGTAAGTCCAGTACTGTAATAGAGTAGGTAAAGTAGTTATTTATCACAACCTAGTATAGTGAAATAATAAATAGTGAATGAGCCAGCCAAAAGGCGAATAAAAATAGGACGACCTGGGGTTATTCCAAGATACGTTAAGAATATTAATTTGAATAATTTGTTACTTTTACTAAATAAAAAGCCAAATTTATTGTGAACTGAAATAATTGTTATTTATTATACAAATGAGTTATGTTACATATAAGTCTCGTAAGAAAAAGCTTAGACTTATATGTACTAATAACTCACGTGTCTAATACAAAATTTTATCCAACACTTTCATAAAATAGTGTAGAAGTAAAATTTATAAAATGAAATTTAAAAGTCAAAAATTACTTTAATTATTTAATTTGTCATTAACAGTATCAACAATGACGTTCATATAGGTGGATTGCTGCTAAACGCTAAAAATTTGCAAGGAAAGCTGGGTATGTAACCAAGGGTTTGAAATTCAACTAACTTCAATTACAACTGTAAAATGAAAAATTTCCAAGTTTTTCAAGAGATTTTAGAAAAGGCTGACAAAGTAATATTTAGTATCATTCCCGAAAAATACAGGAGCAGTTACAATAAAATATTTCATAAATGAGAAGAGTGGAGAAAAAATAAACGAGTTGAAGGTATCAGTGACGATGTTCTACTAGCATATTTCCTAAACCTTAGTGAAAAATTAGCTCCATCATCGCTATGTAGTAAATATTCTATGGTAAAAACCACTGAAAATTTACAAGAATATAGACATCTCCAACAATGGAAAACTGATCGCTTTTAGTGTAAGTCGAAGCATTTTAAGTCCAAAAAGTCCGAGATTTCGGAAAGAAAACAAAAAGAACAATTTTTGCGGGAAGCTTCTGAAGACCATTTTTTATCAAAGGTAGGCACCCGTTACTTTAGGTTTAATTTACTGTTATTGTTTTATTTATAAATATAATTGAGTTTGGTTTTTTTTGTAACAATTCCATATACGAAGACAAACATAGATATTATCAAGAAGCTTCACTTAAATGAAGGATTTTCAGTAAACCCAATTGATTCAGCTTGAAAATGGGTATCAGGCGCGGATTCAGGGGGGGGGGGGGTCGAAAGGGGATTTCGACCCCCCCCCCGCCCTTATCACGGCATTAATTTATTTTATGTACTTCTTTAACCTTGTATAAAATTTGGTACAATGGGCTGAATCGCCCCCCCCCCCCCCCCACCTCAGCATAAACCTGGATCCGCCACTGATGTGCAAAACAAAAAAAAATAAAACTGTTAAAAAGGAAAATGCACACGCGTATAGGCCTCAATAAATTGGCAAAAATTCCCAATGTTGTTGGACAATTTTTAAGATTACCAGAACTTAATTTATACAGGCCATAGCTTGCGTCGCTCTTCGGCAACCCTGTTAGCCAATGCTGAAGGCGACATTTCCACCCTTAAACGGCACGCGGTGGATGGAAGTCATCCACTGTTGCTGAGGGTTATATAGAATAGTCGATTTCTAATAAAATCGAAATTGTTAAAAAAGTACGAGGAGAGCAGCATCGATCTCTTGGGGCTACTACGAGCAGAGATACAATTTGTTTTGTAAGCATACCCCAGAAAAGTATTAATGACTCAAGTGGTACTTTTTCAATAAATATTAACATAAATATTAATAAGTAGATGGTATTGTAGTTTGTTTAACTTTTCGTTGTCAAATATCTGTTTTAAAATACAAATGCCTTAAAAAACTAAACAAGATTTTCTTTTAAAATACCCCATTAGTGACTTATGGGTATAACTCACTAGTGAGTTTTGAGCCATAGCTCACTAAGGACTTATGAACAACTTTACATGTTTAAAATCTCATCAATAGCATACACTTTATATGAAAGTGTTGGATAAAGACTTAAAAGGGTTTTATTTCATGTAGACTTAATGCTCTTATTAGACTTAGACATAATGCTCTTATTAGAGGAAAATGTCAACAATACTTTAAAGAAATATGTGAATTAAAAGACAAGATTTCTTTATTTTAAGATACAGTGCATTGAAATCAAGAATACAGCGTTTTCTCTTATTAGGAGGAAAGGAGACATGGGTTTTTTATTTTAGAGAAATATTTCTTTGAATTAGGTATATCAAAGAAAATATGTGCTTATTTCAAAGTAATTTTCTTTAATTTAAATTTTTTGGTGTGTGAATGGATAGCAAAAGAAAACAAACCTTTCACCTGAATCTGTTTACTATTACGATAAAGTATGGTAGTTTTGTTAGCACGGGTAGGTACATATATCTTTAAGTATATAAACTGAAGTTTAGGCTATAAATTTTAAAGTGACAGTTTATATACTAATACCCTTAAAAATATACAGAGGCGTCCTAATAAAACTACCCTACTGTTATGCTCTTTATTTTCAGATTTGACTATTGTTAGTTAAGATGCACTTGCAAAGTCGCAGTAGGTTTATATTAACTAAAAAATTTTATATAAAACTGATATATTTTAATAAAAATTAAGATGCGCGATGGTTTTGTTGTACCCATTATGTACTATTTTTTTGCCAAATAGGATATTAGAAGATAAGCAACGAAAAATGTTATTATTTACAAACTTATTTGTTTAAATAGCATTGCCATTTTTTAAGCAAGATTTGGTTTTTCTGCGTTAAAAATACAAAATCTTTAAAAATCCACGTTTCCTAATTTCCTCTTATAGCAGAGAAATTTCATTGCAAGAATTTTAAATATGATTTCCACTGACTACGAGAAATCTCACAAACAAACAAAGGATTACTTTAAAGCTTACCTGAACATTTCTTCACACATGTGATCAAGTTTGGAGATGAAGAAGAACCTGAAAAGAAAATAATGTGAAAACATCGATTGCGAAAATAATTAATTTAATCTATAAAATCGTATTTCTTAATTCATTCAATATTGTTTCTACTAATAAAGTACCTGCAGTGGGCAAAAAATAAAATATAAAGAGTTAAATACGTAATATAACGTAAGATAAAAAAAAGTCTTCAAAGTATGCCGTTGAAAGCTGACGTAGGTAAAAGGTATATGTGAATAAAAAGTAAAATTGTAAAATTGTGAAGTTTTTTTTTTAGGAAAATTATATTATTGTCATTGCATAATACAGAATTAAAAAAGAAAACATATACAACCTAAAAATTATAAATTTAAACTAAATTAGAGACGTGTCCACCTTCTACTTCCAAACATGTTTTCATTCATCTTTTTGCAGCATCAAAAACATTGGTGAGCACTTAAGGGGAGTTGTTAATCTCCTGAAATTTTTTTGTATTTCTAGCCCGTAGGTCTTCTAAATTTTCAGAAGGGGTTTTGAAAACCGAGTTTTTAATGTGTGGGAATAAAAATATCGTGCACGGCGTGAGATCGCAGGACCATGGAGGCCACCTAACTGGCATATTGCGACTAATGATTCGGTCTTCGAAAAAATCATTTCAAAAAATTGAAACTATGAAGAGTTACGTGAATTACGACGGCGGCGCCGCGCCGTCCTGCTGGAAGTAGCCTTGTCGCGTCTCTTCGTCGTCTGATGGGTTTACAAAATTTTCTATAATTTCATTAGGTATCGCACCGAACTGAGACTCGCTTGAAAAAAAAAATCGGCCCAATTAACCTGCTTTTCGATATGGCCGCCTACACGCCAACTTTCTGTGAATGCAGAGGCTTCTCTATAAAGAAATGTGGATTTTCAGAACACGACATTCTCATTTGTTGAAAATTTACATAATCAAAGACGTAGAACCATGCCTCGTCAGTACAAAAGGTTTTGTCAAATACGTTTTCATTGTTATGCGAATTGCCCATAAACCACTCTGAAAATTGCATCCGCTGCGACTTGTCGTTTGGTAACAATCCTTGGACTGAGCTTAGACGATAATCATGCATATGCAGGTCACATTTCAGGATTGTATTGTAGGTTCCGTGGGATACATTTACTGGCTGGCTTAAACACCGAATAGGGGTTTGTGGGTTCATTAACAATATAATAATAATAATAATAATTCATTGCTGCTAACTACACAATAAGCATTTACATAGGTCAATACAAAATAGAATAAAATCTTTACTACAAAATATATGTGGGATTAAAGAAAATATAAAACAAACTTTTTTTACATATATCAACCAAACAACATATTAAAAATGACACACTACAACCCTAGTCGTGATGTGTCACATTTTAGGAAATCGTCCACTATGTAAAAGTCTTCCCCCACTAGGAACCTCCTCACTCAATCTTTAAAAATTTTTATTGGAAGCAATCTTATTGCAATCGGTATTTTGTTGTAAAACCCAAACCCCCAATAAATCAGGTCCACCCTGACATCTCCTCAGCCTCCGATATGCCACCTCCAAGTTATCCTTATTTCTGGTGTTATAGTTAGACATGTAATTATCCTCATATGTCTTAATGTAGAGCAGTTTTTGAAGGATATAGACAGACGAGAGGGTAAGAATCTGAAGAGAGCGGAAGGCATCCCTGCAGTCGTCTCTTTATGAAAGGCCAGCCGCAATCCTGATGGCCCTTCTCTGGAGCACAAAGGCTCTGCGAGTATGTGTTGAATGTCCCCATTTGCCTCAATCCTTCTACTTTTTGTGCAGTGCGAACTTTGGGTTTCCCACTGTCTTCCTTTCTATTTACACTTCCTGTTTCTCTAAACAAAGCCACAGATCTATTCAAAACTTGGCGAAACTGGTCAAAATCCATGACTATGTGTACAAATTCTGTTTGAAAATCCTGAATGGCGTCCAGTGTTGAATAAACCCACTGGCCATCAACCCTTCTACCATTTCTAAAGTAACTTTAGATCATAAACCTATATATCATATATACATATACCTATCACCTATACCTTTACCTTATACCTATGTTACCTTTTAAGAGTAATATATTCTAGACATGCATAATTGATTCCACGGCATACTTTGAGGACGTTTTTTTCATCTTATGTTACCATTTAGTTAGTGTGGCAGGAGCTAGAGTAATCTAGTAATCATTGGAGACCTCGTTTTTTGAAAGATGGCCAAAAGACAAGCGACATTGATCGAATTAGATTATATGGAATATTGGAATACTCAGAAACGTTCCTGGTTTTACAATTCATTTTTCTAAGGGTTCTAATGTTTTTAGTGTATTTTGCCGTTCGTTATTGTGCAGTATTTTATAAAATTACCTTTGGGTATTCTAGTGTTGAACTTTGGCAGTATCGGATTTATTCTGTTGTAACGTTACTGTCTGTACGTTAACAAATAGTTTAAATTTCTGACAACCTCCAAAAAGTTAATAAACCAGATAGAAACAGGCAGGTTTGCTCATATGACATTGCTGGTAATGTTCGTACAAATTAAAAACCGTTGCACGTCATCAAACACGTGTTTAAGTTTTAGAAGACACTGTTGCCAGATTGTTATAAATTTATCGAATATTGAGAAATAATTTACCAAGCACATGGATGGATTTTTTTTAATTATTTACTCATTTATTTTTTGTTAAATGACTTATCTTTTAACATTAAAAAGATGTAGAATAATTTAAAAAGTTTATATCGTTGTAAAAGACATTGATTAGTGTATAAATATGCAAGCACAAAAAAGAGTACGAAAAATGATATGTAAAACTGGTCACAGACGCAAGGACATGTAGGCGTGCATCAACGCACGTTCATCAATGCCCGTGTGTAAGTATGAAATGACAAACTTTTTTTATCGTGCGTGCCACATTCATACCATACACGGGCGTTGATGCAAGCGCTTTGATGCACTCATATATCTCTCTGGGTCTATGGCCAGCTTAAGTAAAGATATCTTTTAATGGCAGAAAAAAATGGTAGGAAAAAAGTACACTGAATTTTATTAATTTTTTAAAATATATTAAAGAATAAAAAACTTTTTCACAAGCACAATTCAGTTTTTTTATGTTCTGACAAGACCGAAGTCTAAGTACTATGTACCGTGGGTGTACTGGGGAAATCCCACTCACACATCCAGAGGTGGAAACATCCGTACGGACTTCACCAGCCCTTTAAGAGGATGTGTGGGGTGGTACCACCTCGGTCGACGAAGAAATCCTCTACCACCTTCCTAACACATGTACAAATATTGTAGTGCAGTTCTTTGTACTGTCGCACAATTGTCTTGTCAGGGATGCCTGGTACGCTAGGTACCGATTGGACAAAAGACAGACACCGCGTCTGTCTTTGTCATGGGTGGATCACCACCTTGTTACCCCGCTAGCCAGAAATTGCTAGCGATCCACCAAGGAAGAGGTGACGATAATATTTAAAATTCAAAAAAGAATGTTTTTCCAGACGGTGTCTCCAGGATGGGACAAAGCCCGGAGTGTCCCGGAGACCTTCTATGAAGTGAGAAAGCTGGCACGGGCATGTCCAGCAATTTTTTTAAATTTGGGTAGTCGTGACTACCCAAAACTGAGATTTTGCATGGTGGGCAAATTTTGCTTTCTTGGTCTTTGTCAGTTGTTTATAATTTACTTTTATCAAGGAAAGTCTTGTTTTTGTAACGTCATGTCTCCGAGCCCCCTAAATCTAACTATGTACATGCATTGTATTAGGGCTAAAACTTTCTTAGTTCTATGGCCGTAACAAGAGCCGCTACATAAGGTACTTTCCTAAAGTAAATATTTCAACCTAAAAATGCAATGGTATGGGTAGAGACGTAAAACTCAGTGTCCATATTGTTCTGCTAAGTTATTTACTAAAAATATCTTCGTGCTGGTTTATTTCTAAAAAAATATCTAGTTAGCAAATATGTTAACATAATAAATTGTATGTGATACTTACTGTGCTACAGTTCTTAAAAGCTCGTTTTTAAGCATCGGGGCTGCAAATTCTATGTTATTATTTGTTAACCAGTCTTGAATGGCAGCTTTGGGCCATGAGCCGTTTGGTATTTTGGTTAATAGCATGCTATGATAAGGGGCATTGTCAATAATAATTAAAGGCGGTTCAGTCAATTTCTTTAATAATTGATTTTCAAACCATTTCATGAAATTTTGTTGGTTCATTTCACCATGGTAATCCGCAAGTTGGGTTTTTGAGGAAAATATAAGCTCTACACCCTCGATAAATCCATCTTCATTGCCAGCATGAAGTACGATGTATCTAAAATAATTCTGATTAAAAACATTTTCATACTACGCTACATTTTCACTACTACTATACTACATTTTCATCTATGACTTGTGTGAACACTATTTTTGGGTATTGACATAAATAAAGATATTGAAATATTGAAAATATTGAAATACATTTGCGCAACTAACCTTTCACCATCAACTTTAGTAGTTTTTACACTTTCTTATTAATATCTTGCCATGAATGACCTATGGTACCATTGTGAAAAATCCAGGTTTCATCTAAGAAAACAAATTTGTACACAGCTTCTTCTTTTTCTTTGATATGAGATCAGTACAAACATTCAAGTTTAGGGCTGCTGCTACACGCTAAAACAATATATTTGACGGTAATTTTTCCTAAATTTTTTATCATTATCTAGGTATAATATTAAAATTACCTCTCTAACAGTTAAGGGTAGCAATGGGCCATTATTGTCTCATTCTTATTCAAAATAGCGTATCACAGATGCTACTAACTGTTGGCAACGGCTGTTTAACTGCTTCGGCATTTCGCAAACAGGACTCTGGCAACTATAACACTACGATTGTTCTAAAAGAACAGTTTTTAAACGCAAGATAAAAGTTTAAAGCTCCAAAAAGACACAAAACAAAAGAAAACAATGTGAAGCTCGGATAAGCTGTCAACCACAGCTGTCAACAAACTAGAAATGTCAAGAAATTAAACGGAACAACTTGGCAACTTCGCATATGCTGCCAACTGCCTAACAACGAATATCAGGCGCGAAATTTAAAATTCAATAAAACACTCCATTACAGTTTCCGTTTTATAATAATTATGCGGTGGTATGACTGCGCTCATTTAATAGCGTCATCGGTGACGTGCATCGGTTTTTATTTTGTATGAACTATATATGATTTGTCAACGGTGCTGTGAGATTTTTGAAAATTGTGTCCCTGATTAAATTTTTTCATTTGATGTTTTTAAATTTTAAATTCACATAAATTTTGCCATAACAATATGCCATTATGTTTACTGAGTACGTTTTCATTCTTTGAATAAAAGCTAAGATTTAAACAATAAAGTTAATTAAAGTAATAAAAGTAAAATATTTGGATCAATTGTACATGAAATATTGGCCTGGTTTACCAAATATTATTTTAATTAAGAAAAGTTATGTTTTTCTTAAATTATAGTATAATATTGGCAACTAATAAAAGTTTACTATTGCCTTTAATACCAAAGAGTAATTGTAACAAAAGTATTATTACTAAAAAAAATAGTACTACAATTTTAAATAAATAAAATTTGTTTTTAGAATCTCCTAAGGATGTTAAAAAAATGGGCTATTCAAATTGGCTTCGCTATGATAGATAAATTTCATGCTGCTATGCTCTCAATACTAACTTCTTGCGCTAGATACAAAACAAATATGATTTAAATTTTAAAAGTTCACCTTGCGTATTATAATGTAAGTTACACTACATCGTATATAAATACTAACTTACGGTACACGAGTATAAGAGTAATAGTGCAAAAACTCACGTCAAACGTTATATTATGGTAGCAATAGTCAAGTAAGAAAAAGGATCAATGTAACGTAATAACCGTTTTGTATTAAACTGATCTTGACATTCTGAGAGCAGCAAGGCTGGCGAAATGGCCTGTCAATGGCGCCACCGTCTTATAGTTTAATTGGATTAAAGAATTTTCCTGTCTTCTTTCTTATACACTAAATCTGTAATATGCAAGTTGGTTCTATTAATAGAAACGTATATTACTGTGTGTTCGTAGGTCAATTGCCTTCAATTATATTATTAAAATCATTTAAAACAATATAAAATCATTATTTCGAACTCTAACAAACAAAATATGTTAACTAGGTTCTTTAATGGTTGCGTTGTGAAGAATTATTAATACTTTAAGAATCTATTAAGGTTTATATTTTTTACATTTATCTTAATTTTTGAGAGTTTGTTCAGGTTTGCTTTAGCGACGCAGAACAAGGCTCCTAGTTTTACCAACAGTCTTGTCACAATTTCTGCTATGGCTTTGACAACTTTGTTGGGTTGTCTGTCTCATTGCTCTTCCCTCTGCAGTTTCCTGGTACTCAAAAGAAAGTTGTCTTATTTCTGAGCAAGGAACTTCAGGGGACTACATGGTTTGTAACAAGCACGAACGGCTATTTATAGTTATGGTTAACAGACACCAGGTTTCAGCTATGAGCCAGTATCTGTTCAACCTTCTAATGGGTGTCATAACCCAGCAAGTAAGATGACGCCTCCTGGTCCACGATGTTTGCAGATGGTATTGTAATATGTAGTGAAATGGAGTCGTTCAACGAAAAGTGCTTGAGAATTTGTGGCTTTGGAAAGTGCATTGGAGTATCTCTAGAAAATAAAGGGCGAAAATCGGTAGGAAAAAACTCAGTAGATGGAGTTCAATGAAGATGGAAGAGCAAAAATAAGAAGTTAAGGAGAAAAGACAAATAAAATTAAAAAATTTAATTAACATATTTTAAATTATTGATACTTTGTTTCAGAGACTATTAGGGCTTATATTTTTTACGTTTGTCTCCTCAATTCTTGAATAGGGCATTTTCAGTTTTGCTTCAGCAACGCCTTCAGCAGGCTTCTAGTTTTATAACCAAGCTTGCCACAGCTTCTGCTATGGCTTCGAAAACTTTGTTGTGTTGTCTCATTACCCTCCCTTTTGCGGTGTCCTGTTACCCTTATTTTTGAGCAAAGAATTTCAGGGGATTACATAGTTTTTAACAAGTACGAACGGCAATTCACAGTGATGGTCACCTAGCACCAGGTGTCGACCTTGAGCAGGGGCGTATCGAAAACACGATGGGGGAGGGGGGAGTGCAGAAAAAATATCTAACTATGCGAAGATGAAAATCAAAAATTGCCGACCTCTTTTTGCAAGTTCTCCCCGAGCAGAACGGGCGACGCTTTTTTCATAACTGGTAATTTTTTTTATGTTTATTGGAATTAAACTGTCTACCTTTTTGCGAAATTTACCAAAACTCAACTGTCGACGTTTCTTTAGTACAAGGTCCCACTAGCCAACTCGTACTGTAATTAGCCAACTCGAGCATCCACGGAGGGAGGGGGGCGCCCGCCCCAATATCCCCCCATGGAGACACCTCAGGCCTTAAACTCGTATCTATTCAACCATATAATGGAAATCATGACCCACCAATGTTTGTAGACGATTTTGTAATATGTAGTGGTAGCGGAGAGGACGCTCAACGGAAAGTACATGGAAAGTTGAATAAGTTGTTTAGAAGATAAAAGGCTAAAGTTAGTAGGAAAAACTCAGTAGATAGAGTTTAATGAAGAATGAAGAGCAAAAATAAGAAGAAAAGTCTAATAAAATAAAAAAAATGTAAATACTTAGTGTCAGTAGGTATTAGAAGGAAATCTTATCTAATTATTGTGGCAACTGCAAGGAAAAGGGGAGTGGTTTAAAACAGTGGTCAAACCGGCAATGATGTATGAAGCGGAAACATGGCCAATAAAGAAAATGCATGAAAAACGTTTGTAGGTGATAAAGAAGAATGTCCGTGTGAGAAAGCAGTTACAGACAAGGTCAAGAATGAAAGAATAATGCAAACCGAAGACTAATGTAGTGCAAGTATCTGATGAGACGAGACGAGATGGTGGGAAGTGTCGGCAGACGAGAACTACAATGTCAGTTTTTAAGAGGAGATGTAGCGGAATACCAAAGCCACCATGGATGGATATAGTCAAGAATAATTTAAAGGAAAAAAGCTTTAAAGATGTTCAGGGCCGGGCTTTGTAGAGATGACTAACCACGAACTCAGACACTATATAAAGTCTAAAGAAGTTGGAGCCCAAGAACAAGGAAAATACACAGTTTCTAACACGTGGTTTTGGAACTCAAGGCTTCAATTGCTGCCTGGCTGTGCTGAGCTAAAACCTCAGCAAACCTAAACAATCCGAAGGCAATGCACATTAGTATTTATTCATAAATACACATTAATACCTTTTGTTGGGTTTTGGGTAAAGTAAGTTGGTTTAAGCGCAATAGCTTTTATATGATACAATCACCTTATTTTTTACTTAAAGGCAAAATGGCGAAATACTCAATTAAAGTATTCATATACTGCGAAACCTTTGCGATCATATACATTAGGTATTTATGTTTCTCTAGTACACCTTGGAACAACTCTCGTAATAAAATGTTTTTATTTTTAATTTTATTGGTGGTGTTAATTAGTAAAAAATGAGATCGCAGTAATAAGTTAATTAAACATTAAATACGGAATGAACCCGTGTAAAACGGAACAAATTATGTTTGTATCACCTAGACAGAAAATAATGATTGGAATGGTTGATAATGTTGACAATTATTTTAACGCAACTGGTCAAGCCAAATTACCTGTTATTTCACGAATTTTAATAAGGATTAGTTCATTTACATTACGACCAATGTCCGGTTTATGTTGAATATCTAATAAACAGCTGAATATTTTCACCATGAGGAAGTGGATGCGTAATATCACAAGTGCATTAAAGATTATAGATTATCTGCGTGAATGAGCGATGTAATGAAAATGCAACGTTTGTTCAGATTTTTTTGCTCGAAAAATGAGGATTTTTTTAGGTTTCATCAAAAATTAAAATACCTACCTAAAGACGGTTTTTTTACATCGGAATTTTATTTTTCCGGTTAGTTTTACGGCATACATCTTGGCTAAAATTAGAAAAAGGAACGGAAAATTCTAATGTACGAGTATAAGTTACTATTGGAAAAACTGTATCTATTACAATACTGCAAACGTTAATTACTTATCAGATAAACAATCTTTATAGAAATAAAACGGGAATATTTAGTAAAATTTTTATTTATATTATTTATTTCTATTAGATATGTACATAAGTAGTAAAAAAGAAAAAATGCGAATCTTAAAAAATATGAAATAATAAACAATATTTATAAAAATATAGTAAAAAATGTACATACGTACTTCTCAACTGCTTCTCAGTTAATTTTTTTATAAATACGAAATTTGTTCTAAAATAAGAAATGTTCTCCGCCCTGTGTTTGAGGAGTATCAACTAGCCCGCAACGATCGTTGGAAAGGTGGAGTAGGTAAGTTTTTGAAAAATCATTTTATATAATTTATTTATATACCTTTACATTATATAACATTCTTATAAATTAATATATTATTTCGTTATCCGAAGTTTCATCTAAACTTTCACACTCGTCATCCTCTCTCTGATCAATCGCATCATCAAATAAATCATCCTCGATGTTGGCAACATCATTGTTATCTAATATAACCTCCTTGACACTTGAAGGTAACTGATCGCCTGCAAACCACCGGAACTCATACGTACATTCATTTTCATTCAAAATCCATCCATACTGTTGTGATTCCAATTCAGTAGGTATCAGCACATGTGAATTTTTTTCCAAATGAAAATGGTACAGTGATAAAATCAACCAATGCAAATTTTTCTTGTCCTGCTCGCGAAGAAGCAGACACAAAGATTATTCACCATGCTTATAAACTTGATCGCGATGCTAATATTTTGATTAAATGCTCGGACACAGATACTAGTTATATTATTAGAAAACTTTCATCGTCTTACAAAAAAAATGAAATTTTCTATTGAATATGGAGTATCAGGTAAGCGAACAGGAATTGATGTTCATTACATACATGAAACATTGGATGATGATCTGTGCAAAGCACTTCTAGGTTTTCATGCTTTTACGGGCTCTGATTATAATCCTTCGTCCTTTAGAAAAGGGAAGCAGGCATCCTTATAAAGTTCTATGCGAATAAGAAGAGTATCAGAAGTTTTTACAGAATTAGGTAACATTTTTTGGAATATAGATGAAATAGTAGCGATCATTGAAAGATTCGTTATACAATGTCAAAAAAAAACAGAAAAATGTAACAAACAACAATGTAAATAACGCTCGATTTTAATTCATGAGCAATTACGAAATAAATGATGCTAACATGAGTCATGTACTAAAAAAATACTAAATTTTGATGCGTCAAGCTTACTCCCCTGCTACTCTGAGTTAAAGCAACAAATTTTTGGAGCACATCACAAATGTTTGGTAAAATTCGCACAAGCTGGTACCTACTCAATTGGAACCATAACAGTATGGATGGATTTTGAATAAAAATGAATGTACGTACGAGTTCCGGTGGTTTGCAGGCGATCAATTACATTCGAGTGTGAGGGAGGGTATATTAGATAACAACGATGATGCCAACATTGAGGATGATTTATCTGATGATGAGATTGATCAGAAAGAGGATCACGAATGTGAAAGTTTAGATGAAACTTCGGATACTGAAAGAGATACTTTAATATAATAATTAATGTAGGAGAATGTTTTATTATGTTAAGGTATATAAATAAATTGACGTATATATTCTATATCTGTTAATAATAAAATGTATTATTACCATTCATTTTTCCAATATTTCAAACCTCGTTTTCGTTTCCGGAGTCCGTCATTTTGCAAATGATTACGAGTTTGATAATAAACGCGTATCTTCACCACTTCACCGGCTAATATATCCTAATCGTTTTCACTGGCAGATTAACGAGATCGAATCGCGGAGAATGTAAAAAAGCAATACGCGCAAGGCACTTTCGATTAACATTTTCCAGGGGTAATCTACCGAATTTTTTTTCGCCCTTTTGCATAATAATATGATCTTAAACAATGATAAAAAATGTAAATACAAATCGGCGGACATATACCTTATGCTATAAGCTTTGCTAAAAAGGTACTAAGGATAATCGTCAGGTAGAAAAAGAAATGATTTTTTATCATAACGGGGTGCTTTCCTTATTTTGAAGAATATACTTATATCCCATATGGGGAAGAACTTACTTATTTTTAAACCTCAGAAATGGATTATGGGTTGACCCGTTTAAGTCACTTAAATGATTTCAAAGCACCTATCTCAGACAAGGCTAATTAATAAACTTCGTTCTATTGAATGGTCATTATGATCTCTTGCTTTTTCTTCCATCGAACCTAATGTATGTAAGTTCACATGTTACCAATGATGCGACGCCATCGCCAGTTTTAAAATGTTCCCAAAGGAACTGTTTCTATTAATTACTATGTGAATGTAACATGTTGTAGGTTCTACAAGATCAAAATCTTTCAAATGTAAAGCAAAAAATACGGATCAAGTCCTTGACTATATATTGTACTCCCAGAGATGTTAACCTTGGATTTCGCAAGAGGCTTTGATTGGTCTACGTTTAAATCTACTAACTAGTAATGAAAACACCTTTATTATATTCAATCTTATTAGGCCTGCTTTCGAATTTGAAGAGGACGGTCTTGACGTCCATTCATTTTATACTCTTTTTCTTAAACAACTTCTTTAAATGGGCTATTTTCAATCGTTTGTTTTGGTCTTTTTTTCCTATAGTTTTAATAAATTAAAAATATTAAGTATTACGTTACTTTCACTACTAAACACTATAATACTATACAATTCGATTAAGAATTCCAATTATTTATTATGATTATATTCAAACATTAAACAATACCTTCCTTTTATAAAATAAATTAAATTTAGGTGTTTTATGATGTCAAGGTTATCTAGTACTCACACACGTATATTTTTATAGTGTAACTGTGGTCCACCCACCGCAACATCCGAAACACAATCATAATAATAGTTTAAGGTGATACACATTGTTTAACTTTAACCAGTTTAGAAAAATTAAATGGCAGTGAAGGTCGTTTAAGGAATTACGGGTTAATTGCCAATTATGAGGCGTAATTAACGAAAAAAATTATTGAATGTATTCAGTCGTGATTCAAGACCAAATATTTTGGCAGCCGAAGTGACTACTGAAGTGTGTCAGCTAAAATCATGCTCAAAAATGATTTCAATAAGATTTAGTGATTCCGTATTCTATAGGGCCAGGCCATTCATGGGACTACGTACTGCTGGATAGGCACTGTTGGATTTTCTGGGTTAATAAGACTGGGTTTAGGAAGTGTACAACTGGACAAGGTTTCTGGCTCCCCATTATAAAATGAATCTTGTAAAAAGGTGTCTATAGCTGCGACGACATCCAATAAACAAACCCGGGTACTGGTTGGATAAATGGATCTTCAAGTGACGTTAGCGCAGCCATGAAGAATATTGACAGTAGAAGGTGGTTAATGTGAAGAAGAAATAGCTCATGCATTTGACGCCAATACTGAGCTTTGGGTTACGCTAGCATTACATTGAATGAAAGTTAAATATTTATGACCATTTACCTCGACAGATATACGTCGATTGAAAAAAAAACTATTGATTTAGGTATACAGTTTAAGAGGAGAAGGGGGTTTGTTGAGGGGTGCAGCATGTCATACCCGGTCAAAGGGCTTGGATAAGTATGTCAAAGGTTGCCGTGAAATTCAAAGAACTTGTGTCAATTAGATACACGTGACAACAATGAGAAGATGTATCTGTAAGGCAATCTGAACTACTTGGTTGTAGATTGCAAGAGTGGAAATAGGGAATATGCATATAACCCAAATAAATCTGAAATATTTTTTTGATATTGTCTACATAAATTAAATGTTTATGGCGGTTGCTGTTATCCATTTATTTTTTTTCTACTGCAAATTTTCGCGCGAATTTCGAAACTTGTAAAACGTGATCCCATTGACTGTGTCCTCAAAAGTGAATTTATGACATAATGAGTACATGGCAAATTCAAGTGTTGTAGGGCCATCGAAGATTCAATAAAAATGGCATTTAATGCGTAAGTCATCCAATGAAATATCCCTGCACTTAAAGTAGAAGGTTCCTAAACTCTTATTCGTGCATATTTCAAGCCGAAATCGGTCCAGGAACCTTCCAATCTTGCAACAAAAACTGACATTTGTGCGAAATTTTGACACATCATATTTTAATAATTTCGAGTAAATAAACTGAAATTCTTTGTTTTCATGGCAATCTTCGAAAATTCTCAAGTTTTGCATGTCCCGATGCAAATAAACCTACTTATTTGTAACTTTAACGAAAAATTAGCGATTTAAATTACTGGGAGGTATTTTTAAATAATTAACGAATAAAATAAACTCAAAAAGAATCACTAAGTAAGGAAAATAGTGTAGAATAAAGTCGATTAAGAATAGGATTTGTCGGAAAAAATCTAGAAAATTCTGTTAATACGCTCCTGGATGAGCCATTCGGTATTCATTTTAAAGCCTGATTATCCCTTTATAAGATAGTATTGAAAAATTGGGGAAAAATTAGATAGGAAAAAATACAGAGTGATTGAAAAGTACCGATGTCGAGAGCAAAAAAATTAAAAAATCGAAATTTAATATAAAGAATGAAGAAACTAAAAAATATGAATATTATGGATTTCGACGAACTCTTTCCGATGACGTATATGAGATTTTAATTTAGACCATTTTGACCCCATACAAAATTAAAAACCGTGAAATATTTGGGTTAAAAATCTAAATTTCCAGTTTTTCCCAAATATATCCATTTTCCAGTGATTTTAGGTTTAGGTAAATGTATTGCAAAAAGAAAGTTTTGAGATTTGAAAGTTTCACTTTTAATTCCGTTTTTTGATCCGATCCGTTTTGTTTTCGAGTTATTAGGTACCAAGTAGGGGCAACTGGCATTTTTCGACCTAAAAAACTCAAAAGAATTACTTGCAATTTTCCGATCCTCACCAGTTTCAATAGAGTTCTAAAGCTCGATTCTATATCGATCTATATCGATTTAATTAACTTTTGCAATCTGTATCCGAAATCGCGGATAATTCGAACTTGACATTTAATAGCTCCGAAACGAAACATCCTATATAACCGAATTTTTTATTCCTCTATTAACCCAGAACATTCGATTGCTCCCCCTCTGACTGTTTCCGAGAAAAACAAACATGTTCGACTTTGGGTTAAGCTTTACGTTAACATGTAGATTCGTGTCGTCATGATTCAATAAGAACAAATGGCTGCTTTTTAAATTGTAATAAATTATACCGAAAAGTAAACATTTTTTGTAGCTAAATTATCCTAGTAATTTTCCTCAAAATAAATTTTTTTGTTCGTAATGGTTCCTTAAACAATTTATGCAATGAAAAAAATATATTTATATTCCTTATTATTGACACCTGGTACAAAATATATGTACAACAAAAACGGAACAGAGAAATGGCTTCACTTTATTCAGAGTCTGAAAACTTAAGTTTCTGTAACAATATAGCAAGTTTGATGAGAGAGTTGGAAGAATTTGAAGGTGGAATGGAAAAACAAGGCCGGCTGGCCTCCACCAAATGTGGAGTAGAAAAACAAGCCCGGGTAGCCTCCACCAAATGTCACGCCCTAGTTTTAAGGGTGTAACTAGGGGCGTAGAGGTAACGGAACCTTAACTAGACTGAAATTAAACGTGATTTTAAAAACAATCTTAAATCATTTATTTACAAAAAATAGGAACATTCAATGACAAGCAAAAGCCAGATTTATGTTATTACTCTCGAAAGACAACTTAATTTATTCTTGTGGTATAAACACTTAAGGCTTATTTAGCAGGCATAGTAGTAAAAACACGATGCGAATTATGTGAATCACTCGAACTGAAGAGAGATGCATATAGCAATTTGGTTGTCAATTTGTTGGCGTTACCAACTTTTATTTTTACTTTTAAAAATCATTTATCAGTTTAACGAAAAAAAAACAAAAAGAAATAAAGATTTGAAACGACACTTCTGTAGAAATTGTTTTAAAAAACTATCCTCAAAATTTGGGAAAGAGATGGTTAAAATTTATTAACATTAGTGAAATTGTGCATTCAGCGGCAGTATACTGCTAAATTTGAAACACAATAGGCGACGTTTAACTTCGCTGATCGGACTATTCTCTTCAAGATCACTAAGGTTAAACCGACGCCCGGTACGGTTAGTACTTGTTTCGGTGACCGCTTGGGAACGCCGTGTGTCGCCGCTCTAAATAAGGAAGCTGATAGAGGAACTCTTCTTCGGCTGAAGTGGTACCACCCCACATATCCTGTTAAAACAGGGCTGGTGAAATTCGTAAGGATGTTTTCAGCTCTGGATGTGTAAGTCGGATTTCCCCAGTACACCCACTGTACATGGTACTTAGCAGTGGCGGCTCGTGACTTTTTTATTTGGGGGGCACAAATACAAATCAATAAATAATAACTACTTAAAAAATTGTAAAACAGTCTTTTGTAATAAATATTTCACTGAGTTTATTTCTGATTCCATTTTTTCGAAACCGGCGGATCGGGAAAACCCAAAAGTAAGAATAAGACAAAATACACAGTACTAGAATTACTAGTAATGCCACGCACTAATTCACTACTAATAATTAACAAACTATTTAAATAAAAAAATATCCCTCAACTGATCACAAAAACAATTATTAGGCCTTCACATGTTAATATATCAAGAAAACTAAACATAAAATTGTGCAATAACCTCTTCCGCCCGCCGCGCCAAGGACAGCGCCGCTCGAAGTCCAAACAATAAACAAGTGCTAGGAGACACGAAATATTGTGCCCATCGAGATGGCGATAGCACGCGATTTTAACCCTAATTCTCCAATGCATAGTCCGGCGTCGCCACCAAAATTGATGATGAAATTGGGACAAATCTGCTGTGTCCCCGGAGATAAGTTTTGATCGCCGGCGGTCGTGTTCGCCATGGTGTGACATGCAAGGAAAGAGGTATAAACATAAAATTGTGCAATAACCTCTTCCGCCCGCCGCGCCAAGGACAACGCCGCTCGAAGTCCAAACAATAAACAAGTGCTAGGAGACACGAAATATTGTGCCCATCGAGATGGCGATAGCACGCGATTTTAACCCTAATTCTCCAATGCATAGTCCGGCGTCGCCACCAAAATTGATGATGAAATTGGGACAAATCTGCTGTGTCCCCGGAGATAAGTTTTGATCGCCGGCGGTCGTGTTCGCCATGGTGTGACATGCAAGGAAAGAGGTATTGAGGCGCGGCGGTGTATTATTTCTTTTTGACTTTTGGTAAACGATTTTTTATTTGTCGAAAATCTAGAGTGGGCACGTGCCCTTGTGCCCTTTAGGACCAGCCGCCACTGGTACTTAGGCTTTATTATCTTCGTGCCAGAAGATAAAAAAAAATAGGCCTCGTGTCATTTTTCTTATCAGATGAATCTTGAAATTCCAGTAGCAGAATAATACGAGTATAATAGATCCTGACCTGTCGTCCGCAAAACAATTTCTCTCTTTGGCTAAATATGCATTCCGACAATTCCTCTGCCATCTTTCATCAATGTATTATTGTATGCTTATTTTACAGCTACTTCTTGTTTCCTTCGATGGGAGGTTCCGTGGAATGCAGCGCCAGCGTAAATATTTATTCTCGTGGGCTTATTAAATTAACAAAATATTGTCGAGATAAGTAAATGGTTGCTTAAGTTGATTTCTTGCTTTGGCCAATGGCATGTTAATACGTATGTATGTATGTCTGGGTTTACAGGACCGTAGTAACGAATTAGATGAAGATCCACTCTGAAAAGCACCATTCCCATGGATCTATTATAATATGGATTCGATATCCGTATACTGTGAGCGTATCGAACGTGAAGCCTTATATAATATCAATATTTTGTTGTTTGTTATTCTCTTGAGAGAGCAGTTTACGAACTACGAATATAGACAAGACTACGAATTACTACGTAATTGAATCAATAATGGTAGTAGAAAGAGATAAAATAGCATTGGAGTGTTGGGGCTCAGAAGTGTTGTTGTCTGCTGGGTGCTTAGGAAAAACGTCTGCGAACGCTCGGTTACACGTACGTCTTTGTCTAATGAACTAGAAAAGAAAAAGTGCGACGTATAGATTTATATAGATTTATAAATGACTCAGAGCGACTTTAAATAAACGCCTTTAGAAATAACCTAACATAACATAACCTATAAATAATAAAACCTATTTAACTTAAATTTATTACTATTTAGCAGAAAAATACAATATTTTGGGGCTTTTATTACTTTTAGTAAATCTTGTGATGCTTCTAACGTATTTTTGTACAAAAATACAAGGTAAAATAAGATGTGGCCAATGTTTACAAATTGTGTTTACAGTGTCGTTTAGAATGGTTTGTTTTGGCTTCAAAGAATGTGAAACCATCCCGTATCCAGTCCTAATAATTCCATGACCATTCCACAGTGGAACCTTCCTGAAATGCACATTTTGCTTTTGCAATGAGTTCGTAGTAGTATCATTGTACTGCAAGTTTGCATTAAACGTCTTGTTAAAATTAGACCAAAAGGCGACTAAAAAAAACTGTGCTCATTTCTGATGAAGATGAGGATGACATTTTTTGGCAAGGTAGTACTTATCATGACAATATAAAAGTGGCAAAATTTTACACATGATTCTTTGGCCCAAAATATGAAAAATCGTTCCTATCAAACCAATGTAGGCCCGGAAATGCTTTGTTTCCGACAAAAAGGGTGCTAAAATTTTAATTTTATTTATATAATTCATCCAACTTCTGTAAATAGTAGGGATGTAACGGGTACCCGGTCTACCCGGCCAAAACCGGGTACCCGGCCGGGCAGGCCGGATACCCGGTTTCGCCGGGTATCAGGTTACCCGGCCGGGTACCCGGTTTTTTTATTTTGTTTTCTGTTTTTGGTAAAATATAACATAAAAGAACTGAAACGGTGTATTTTTGTGATGATAAAAAATACATAAAAAACAGATTTTAAAAGGTTATAACAATAAAATTTGTTAAAACTTTTAAATATTTACGTGGGGTAGGACTGGAAGAATGATTAATTTTAATCAAAATCTCTACCCATTTGTGCCAACTAGTATGTTTCCGTCATTTTTAATTCCTTTAGCTATTACAGTTTTTTAACGTTATTATACTTGTTATTACAATTCTATATTTTATTATACTTGTTATTTTCTTTGGCACAAATAAATGTATTTATTATTATTATTATTATTATTAATAACTAAAATCAATTAATTTCCAATTGTGATGAAGATAAACTAACATTTCACCATTCTCAGAGGATAGTCGGTTTCGGGTTTCTTCATAAATATTACCCGCTTCTGAAAACAACCGGCCACTAAATATTGTTGAGGCAGGTGCTGAAAGAAACTTTTTACCAAGCTTTGCTAGATTAGGAAATCTCCCTGAATTTATTTTCCACCACGAAAATGGGATTGATTGACTATCAATTAACGGCAACGCCAAATATGAACTTATTTCTAGGAATGTAACGGGTACCCGGCCAAAACCGGGTACCCGGCCGGGTACCCGGTTTTGCCGGGTCTTAATTGACCGGGTACCCGGTTTGGCCGGATCCTAAAAAAGGCTACCCGTTACATTCATAGTAAAGACAACACTTTTTGAAGGACCTATGGAATATCCCGTATATCCTGAATATCAAACCCGTCGAAATAATCTACAAAGTGGTATTTTTCGGGGTCCTGATACTCCCCTCCCCCCAAATTTTCTTAAATACCACTACCTATCCTTTTGTAAAAAAGGCCGCCATTACTGTTGTAACTTTTTGGTATTTTAGATTTTTTGATATGATGTACTGTTTAGATGATACTAAATATGACTTAAACCCAGGCAATTTTTTGAGTTATGATATCGTGGTATTTTAGTCTCCGTAAATCAAATTTTATCGACTGAACCTTGACCCCCAAAAAAATAACACTCTGTAAATTACTTCAAATGGTATCCTGTATACTCCTACATTTATTTTATGATAAAAAATTTGAATTATTTTGTTTTTTTGCAGAATATTAAATATCTTTCTCGTTTTCTCCATTCTATCATGTATTTCTTGGTCTATTTTCCCATTATTCTCTATTATGGATCCCAAATATTTAAAGATTTCTACTTGTTCTGTTTTTCTTTCCTATAATCTAATGTTATGTATTTTATTTTTTCCAGGTATGATCATATTCTTTGTTTTCTCTATGTTTATCGTCATGATAATCTTATTCAATTCTACTTCTAGTATCCCTAGATTACATTGTAGGCTCTGCGCGCGATCTGCCACAATGGTCATATCATCTGCAAACATTAATTCACTTAATTCTGTGTGTACCATTTGCCAATACCCCAAATTTAAGTTTCTAATTTTTGTCTTTGCTCTTTTTATTGTCTCGTCTAACACGACTGTGAAAAACAGTGGACTCAGTATACATCCTTGTTTAACTCCGATTTGTGTTTCAAATTCTCTTGATTCTTCGTTATTGGTTGTTACTATATTTTTATTATCCTTGTACATTGCGTTTATTACTGCGATTGTTCTCTTGTCTATATTCCTTCTTTCTAGAGTTTTCCACATGCCTTCCCTTCTTATTTGGTCAAACGCCTTCTCGAGGCCACAAGTTCAAATTCAAATTCAAAAAGTCTTTATTAAGGCGGGGCTCAGCCAATGGCTGCTTAGGCCCAACCTGAAATACACATTATATTACAGTATTAAGGATTAAGGTAGAATACACAATAATTTATTAAGTATTATAAATGATTATAACTAATTATACCTCCCGATATGAAAATATAAAGTGAAATGTTACACCATTACTGAATATTAAAAAGGACCTAGACTGAGGACAGCCATAACTAAACATTGTTAAAAATTTTCAAAGATCTCTGTAGTAATTTTTAACTTTCTTCTTAAATGAGTTTGTATTAGTAATCATTTTTTAATTATAAGGGAAATAATTATATATGAAACTTGAGTAGTACGTAAAAGAACCCTTGAAAGCGGTGGTGGTGTGTAATGGAACATGAAGCAAGCTAGGCTCTCTTCTGGGTCTTTCATAGATTCTATCAGCAAAAGTTAACTGTTCATAAAGATATGTTTACGTGTAATAATAATTCTATGCAAAAGACAAGCAAAGTAGTACGCCTTTCCTCCATTCTCAACCAGCCCAATTGTAAGTATGATGGTGTGATGTGGTCTCTTCTTTTGACGCAAGAGGCATACCTCATACACGCGTTCTGCAATACTTAATAATAAACTACGTTTATTTCTGTTTCGGTCAATTCTTCAAAATGTTGTCGCCACCTACCCATTATTTTTACTTTATCAATAATTAGGTATATTACCCTCTTAATCTCATTATTATATTCTATTTTCTGTCTTCAGTGTTTTAATGTACCATAAAAAAATTTTTGATTGTCCCTATAGTTTTCTGTCATTTTGTTTCCAAATTTTATCCACAATTTTTGCTAAGCCGTTTTGACTGCTATATCTACTTCTTTTCGTTTTTCTTTATATTCTTTCAACTAATTTTCTAATTATAGATTTTTCAAAGCCCTAAAAGTTTTACCAGAAACATTTCTCGGAAACTAGTCTTGTTTAAAAAAAAATCAGTTACTCCGGGACTTTGCACACGCAGTGTATATTACGTTTCGAATTATTTTAAACAAATTTTTTTTTTGAGTCGAGCAAAGTTGTTACAGAGTGACTTCTTTGATAAAGCGAATAATAAAGTTGTCCGAGAAAAAATCTCCGGAACACGCTGTAGAAAAATAGCTAGGTACCTGGTCAAAGAATACAGGTAGTCCGGTTCTGAAATATCTTTTACTGCTATTAATTAGTAACCCGGAATATTTTATTGACCGCAAAATTATAAGCCCACAAATTATTTTCTTCAGTCGCTACAAAAACTACAAAACCGCAGATTACCTCATATCTCAAATGACCTCACCCTCTTTTTATATTATCGATTTTGGAAGTTGCTTTGGGATGGGCTCATTATGAAATTCTGAAAATTAAAAGTGACGAGCGAAAAAGTTGTCAGACCAGAATGATAGGGGAGACCCAGGATGGTTGGCATAGGTTAATACATTTTGTTAATTTTAATTTGTTTGGTAACTGCTAAAAAATATGTATGTTGATATAAGACTTTCTTTTGCATATTTTAAATACTGTTTAGGGCCAGCACAAATACAAGTAACCCCTCTTCTTCTTCACATTAATGACCTGCTCTCTTCAACTACCAATCCCATCCACAGTTATGCTGACGATAGTACCCTTCACTCCAACAGTCATTTTTCCAGGCAAGTCTCGACTCAAGAGCTGGAGCTAGGTATACTGTAGGCTCTGCTCGGAATCTGCCCAAGGGTAATATCTAGAGTTTAACAAATGGGGGTAATTCCAGGGACGGCTTCTAACCTAGTTGGAAATAAAATTAGGATTCGATTTGAAAATAAAATACAAATATTTATTTACCCACATTGTGTTATTTGAAAGTGCGAGATACGAAAATATCATACAGGGTGTCTGAAAAGTCTTAGCATGGGCAAATATCTTTACTATTAATAAAGATAGCAACACCAAATTTTAGTTGTACCTTATTGGTTAGTAAATCTACTTTTTTACGTAATTTGACTCTTTCAACCCCCTTGGGGGGTTACGCTAGCGAGTTGAGGTCCAAAATTTTGGATGCAAACCTATGCCGTGTGGCCTCTTCGTTTAAAAGTCTTCAAAAAAGAAACATTGTTTTAGTATTTTAGTATTTATTTATTATTGTAATTCATTTTTAAATGGCAAGCCTATAAAAATTATAACTCGTAAATCGTATAATCGGGCGGGGCACAAGTCGACCATTAGTCGGCCACTTGTGCCAAACAGTACAAGTCGGCGCTGCTATTTTTTGTTTTGTAGGGCACTTTTTTCTAACTTTTTTCCAACTTTACTTCTTCATTTGTCGTTTTTATATGTTTTGTTTTTGACATCTGCGCAGTAGACCAAAATGCGTACCACGCGCAAACCGAGCGTGCTAGACATGCGCACGGAATTTCAGGAGTTGGACTTTGGTGTCTACATTTGAACCCATTCATTTTTCAGAATATATCTCCAGTAGTTAAGGTACCACTACGTATTTAACTTTATAACTTTGTTCCCAAGTTTTTTTCGACTTTATTTTTCATTTCTTGCCATGTGCGCAGTAGACCAAAATGCGTACCACGCGTAAACCGAGCGTGCTAGACATGCGTACGGAATTTCAGGAGATGGACTTTGGTGTCTACATTTGAACCCATTCACTTTTAAGAATATATCTCCAGTAGTTAAGGTACCACTGCGAATTTAGACAACAAAGTACATCCCCTGAAATTTCGTGCGAATGTCTAGCCCTCTTGGTTTGCGCGTGGTACGCATTTTGATCAATGGTAAAACTTTTTCCCCAAGTTTTTTTCGACTGTATTTTTCGTTATTTGCCACCGCGCAGATAGCAAAAAAAGAAAAATAAAATCGAAAAAACTTGGGAAAAACGTTATAAAGTTAAATACGCAGTGGTACCTTAACTACTGGAGATAGATTCTTAAAAGTGAATGGGTTCAAATGTAGACACCAAAGTCCATCTCCTGAAATTCCGTGCGCATGTCTAGCACGCTCGGTTTGCGCGTGGTACGCATTTTGGTCTACTGCGCAGATGTCAAAAAACAAAACATATAACAACGACAAATGAAGAAGTAAAGTTGGAGAAAAGTTAGAAAAAAGTGCCCCACAAAACAAAAAATAGCAGCGCCGACTTGTGCTGTATGGCACAAGAGGTCGACTAATGGTCGACTTTTGCCCCGATCGATTATACGATTTACGAGTTATAATTTTTATAGGCTTGCCATTTAAAAATGAATTACAATAATAAATAAATACTAAAATACTAAAACAATGTTTCTTTTTTGAAGATTTTTAAACGAAGAGGCCACACGGCATAGGTTTGCATTCAAAATTTTCGACCTCAACTCCCTAGCGTAACCCCCCAAGGGGGTTGAAAAAGTCAAATTACATAAAAACGTAGATTTATCAACCAATAAGGTACAACTAAAATTTGGTGTCGCTATCTTTATTAATAGTAAAGATATTTGCCCATGCTAAGACTTTTCAGACACCCTGTATGATATTTTCGTATCTCGCACTTTCAAATAACACAATGTGGGTAAATAAATATTTGTATTTTATTTTCAAATCGAATCCTAATTTTATTTCCAACTAGGTTAGAAGCCGTCTCTGGAATTACCCCCATTTGTCAAACTTTAGTAATATCATCTGCAAACATTAATTCACTTAATTCTGTGTGTACCATTTGCAAATACCCAAAATTTAATTTTCTAATTTTTGGCTTTGCTCTTTTTATCGCCTCGTCTAACACGACTAGGAAAAAAAGTGGACTCAGTATACATCCTTGTTTAACTCCGATTTGTGTTTCAAATTCTCTTGATTCTTCGTTATTGGTTGTTACTATATTTTTATTATCCTTACACCTTGCTTTTATTGCGCTATTGTTCTCTTGTCTATATTCCTTCTTTCTAGGGTTTTCCACATGTCTTCCCTTGTGATTCGGTCAAACGCCTTCTCAAAGCCACAACACACCCTCCTGCCCTTCTAATGTATTTTCGATCTTGCTTCTTATTCTTTTTTCTAGTATTCTGGTTAAAACTTTTGCTGGCACACTGTTAAGCGTGATTCCCCTGTAATTGCTGTAGACTCAAATCAAGAGCTGGATAATAGACGCATATCTATGCACCTATCCCAAGATATTCAATTAATCTTAGACTGGGCTGGCAAGAACCTTGTTCAATTCAACGCCTCCAAAACCCGAGTCCCAAGTCAATAGACTATATTTAATTTGCCGTTTCTTCAGACTTTAAGGTATACGTGAGCTGTCTCAGATTAAAAAAAAATGTTTTAGTCCTGGTCCTAAAATGTCGGTTATGGGCTTATAAGGTGCTTTAAATGAAAAGTAGGAGGCCTATGGAACGGGAGAGGGTTAAGTTATAATTTGTTTTTGTCTCTGTTTTTCTAGTGCATTCTGTCTTATTTCTAGTCTCGTAACACTGTCAGTAGATATAAGTTAAGTCACATTTTTGCTATGCCAATGGGGAGCGGTTTAAGTCCCCAAACCTACCCTCTTTTGGCTAAGACCTTGACATAAATGTTCATAGGTGTACGCAATTTTTGTAGCAACAAATTATTTGAAAGCTCAACAAATTATTTGAAAGCTATTTAATACATGGAAACAAGTTTGGCATTTCAGAAAAGGTTCATCAAGAGACATTGTAAAATAAATTGTCTTGAATAATTGGTAAATTTGTCACTGTCAAGTAATTCAAATGATAGCAGTTATTAAGTTCAATTATATTAGATTCAGTACTTATCAAATCAAGAAAATTTGCGAACATAGATATAAAATTATGAATTCCTTTCGTGAGCTATTCAATTTGTTCTGCGTGATGCGTGACGGTTGATTTATATAGCGATATCCTTATAAAACACAGAAAGTCTGATATTTTTCTGTAGCACATTAGAGGTGATATTTATTTGTTTTTGTGTTATTTTTCTGTTTTTAATGGGAATCAGAAAACGGAAAATGTCTGCCCATGTACTGCCCATCCCTAGAAAAAAAACTAATATAACTGAATTCAGTTTAAGACCTAATCCTCAGTTTAGGATTAAACACCAAATAACTTTCATGATTCGGCAACGATAAAATATCTGTACATTAAAAAAAAAAGATAATTAAAAAATTATACATCACGAAACGAAAGAAATAATTATTGTTGTAAGCCCAAAATACGTCTTATACATGTGAGACTTTCTAGAGAAACAAAAAAGGTGTATTGGCAACGGGTTAGGGCTCTGTTACTATTTAATTATTTTTTGTGAAATTTTGGCATTAAAGCTGTTCTTAGAAATAATATAATTTCTTCTTGTGGCCATAGAGTTGTAAAATACGTTCTCGGACAGGTTTGTTTAGTTTTAGGTTTCATCAGTATATTGTTTTAATTTTTTATCTTTGCCGAGTTTTTTTACTGCTACTGCGCGATTCGTATTGGTATAAAATTTTGGCAGCACCGCATACACCTAGCATTTTATTAAAAAAGATACTGATGGAACCTAAAACTGAGCAAACCTGTCCGAGAGCGTATTTCACGACTATTATGCAATTTTAATTTCTGCACCTTGTAGGGCCGATCTGGGTTAGCTTTTATTTCTTATTCATCTTAACATCTCACAAAACCAGCCTAATGCCGAAGGGCATGGATCTGCTCATTAACCTAATATTTTATTTTTATTTTGTTCGTTTGCTTTAATAAATATTTTTTTTCAATATTCCAACAACGTTTTATTGTTATTTTCCGTACAGGCACAATCGTGGAAAAAGGTTATCTACTGCTCAGGATATCTAAAACTGGTTTCAACACTATGATCGCCGCTGGTGTCCAAATCTGCTAGCATTTGTAAATGTACTGTTTTTCCAAACCCTCGCTGATTTCACACCCTGGTGTCAACACATGCTAGCATCTGTAAATATGCAACCGGGGACCTTCCCCAAGTAGCACAATCTTTCCTCTGAGCAAACCGCCGCCGAAGTACAGCCCGCAAAAGCTCCGGACAGCCTATGTTAAATAAGATCTGGGCGACTACGTCGAAGTGCAGATCAGCGCGATAAACAATAGGTATAGAACAATTCGCACAACGTGCGCTTTATTTACCTGAACGATTGTTTAGTGGAAACTTTCTTGTACTGGGGTCCGCGTATTTGGCGGATGTGATACTACCACACTACGTACACACCTAACTTTCTATAGCAAAAGTCACTACCTATCGCGTGTCAGAGACCGCCATGTTGGATTTTCCGCCATGTTGGATTTTTATTGATTTTTGATGTTTCTCGTAATAATCACCTTAAACATTATTTATGTTCCAAATTTCAAAGCTCTAGCTCAATTTATGATGATCTATCAGTCAGTCAGTGAGTGCCCGAAATTGTGATTTTTGAACACTCGTATCTTGGAAACGATTTCACCTAGACTCTAGACTTATGAAATTTGGAATACTGCTTCATTTTGGTAACTTTAACCCCCCTGAAAATTCAGCACTCATGTTAGTTTTATTTCCAGAAATGACTGTGAACGTCTGGCTGTTTAGCTATCTATTTACAACAATAATAGGACTAAATTTATTTTAGCAACATTTTCTAATCCTAAAACTAAGCAAATCGCTTAAATATAGCGCATGTTTTTAGTGACTCGACCGACTTATAACCAAACAAACTTGTGAAAACCTAACCTAAAATTCAGTCCTGTAAAGCAACTAGCCTCGAAGATAGAGGGGAGTCGAAAAGTGCTCGAAATGGTTCGTGTAAATATTGCACAGTGCGCGAGCGGTCGCTTTTGCGAAAACTTGGCCTATGCGCTTTGATCCGATGGAAATTGGGGATATTTTTGTCGATATTTTGTTTGCCCCTATTAAATTAAAGAAATTTTATATTGGACTACCCCTTTGTGGTGGCAACACTCTGTCAAACATCAGCATCACGTGACGCTTATTTTATAAATATTGGCGAGAAATGCCCGAATCAGTTGCTAACAAAACTCGATGCTGTTTAGTCATCTCTTAATTTTATTGTCCACTCTCCCTTCAAAACTCAAAATTACATGGTAAGTAGCCATTTTATAAAAAATCACTCTGTTTTTCGCTGAAACGGGCGAAGAAGGAATATCACCGATTGAGATAGTAATTGGAAATTTTGGGTTTAGATTCAATCAAGTCGCACTATGCAAAGTGGAGCTATAGAAGTGGTCATAGTCTTCTCATTTTTGGAAATATGACAGAAAGAAAAGTTAAGGTTACAGCCATCGTGTGTGTCTGGACTTATGTTGAAATGTACAACCACATACATAAGTAGCCCTGATGAAGCCAATGAGCAGAAAGATATGTCGCAGTATTTTTTTTTTGTTCTGTTGTTTTCAGCGGACATGTTCACTATAAGGCGGGTGACACACTAGAGAAATTAATTTCGTGAATATCGTCGCAGATAACATGACACTTGTTTTATCATCGAATGACCCCTGTATCTATATGATACGAGATAGACTGACGTTTCTGAAACGGGAGACGAGAAATTGTTTTAGCGGTGACATACTAGAGAAACTAATTTCGTGAATCTCGTCGCATGAAACATGAAACGTGTTTAATCATTGAATAACCCCTGTATCTATATGATACGACGCAGACTGGCGCTTCTAAAACAGGAGACCAGCAATTGTTCATATTATACAAATATCGTGAAACAAAACGTGCTCTGTGTGCTGAGACTTGTTTCTCCAATTTTTTTAGCAGTCACAGCAAGCAGTTTTCTAGCGAAGTGAACGAACAAAAAATGCCAAACAAGGTGACGCACAAGAGAAATTAATTTCGTGAATCTCGTCGCATGAAACATGAAACTTGTTTCATCATAGAGTAATCCCTGGTTTTATATGATGCGATGCAGACTGACGTCTCTGGAACACAACACAACGTTTGCTGGGACTTGTTTCTTAAATTCTTTATTACTTATCTTAGTTGTCGCAGCAAGCAGCTGTATAGTAAAGTGAATGAATTAATAATAAAACTGAGCTGTAGAACTCTTCAAACCTATCAGGATGTTGTTTCAGTTCATTTCCAATGATAGTTGCATTATGTTTTAAGTTTATTTGATTACTAGGATACACCCAAAATCGTCATTTTTTCTTAATATGATTTATATATATATATATATATACCAACCCCCAAAATTTAAGTTAAAACTAGAGAGTTATATGACATTAATGACATACGATTTGTCAATTATCTTGGGAGAAGACTCAAAAAGTTAAGTACATATGTATGTATATATCTTTCTTGTTTTTAAGGTCACATATTATCTATTTGTTAATTTATAGGCGAGTTCAAACAAGTTTCAGTAGATCAAAGTGTCGATAACATTTTGGGGTATCAAAATTACCCCAATTTTTACTTATTTAAATTTAATTATGGCAAGCTTTAAAAATCATAAACTCGGTCATCAAGTTTCAAAACACCACAGTCCTTGCAAAAAAAAACTCGTTAATGAGCTTGCTTATCTTCTATTCTTATTTTTTGACTTGTTTGTTTTTGGCAAAAATTTTTCTAATTTAAATAATTGGTCACAGTAGGTATGCATACTTTTACTGAACTAGAATCTCATGTTGATCAACTTTGTCATTACAGTATATTATGGAAATTAATTTATTTTGATGCAGTTAAAATTTGTAAATTATAAAATTAAGTTGTGTTTCATTTTTAGCCAGTCATTCATTAATGTCAATAGTCTGCAACGAAGAACAAAATAATGTCATACATTTTTATAAAAGAAATTGTTGATGGTTAAGATTTATCTACTATTGGCATGTCCTCGGCATATATGAATTTAGTTTTTAATTGTGTTTTTGTTTAAACAAAAGCAAAATAAACTTTCATCATTCTTTGAGCATTCTTCAACGCTTCTTAGATGTTTAAATTTTAAAAATGACATTTATATCATTTTAATAAGCCTTATAATGGCGCAATAATAATGAAGTAACATCACCTCTCCTAAACAATAACAATAAAAATGGCGACTGAAATAATTAAGAATGTTGCGTCCCCATTCGCCTACCATAGTGGGCAATCTTTTCGTTTCGCCTTTGTCTTCATTATTGTGTTATTTGGCATCTTTATCAATTTTATCGTCTAGTGAGCCATTTTTGCACACTAAAAATCAGTTGTTTGCACCAGAGACAACGCCGTTGGGCTTAATTTAAGTTGCCAATTAATTCAATCGCCTGCAAGTTCATTGCTATTGGTCAGTTGACAATAAAGTCGCTTAGCAACGAAATTGTCGCTTGAGTTGTATTCATACGCGTCAACGCGTGCTGAATTTAAATTATAAATATATTATAGAGTTTGAACCGAAATACATTTGTGTCGGTTGATATGTTTGTTTGGTAAAATAGCCACAAACAAAATAGTTTTTAACTTGGCGGGCATGTCTACTATGTGTCTTACCTGTCGGACAGCATTGTAGATAAAAGATATTCGGTCAAGTGGAAGCTATACTTGCACAATTAGTGTTTTGTGTCATCAGCCCCCCACGTAACCTGAACAAAACCTCGGAAGCCCGATCTCCACCCATCTGCCGTGCTACCCGCCGCCCGACGGCGACGGCACCAACGCCGTATCACATCGCATATGCACAGAACTGAGTGGGGAGCGTTTCGACTGAGCCAAATTAAAAATTTTGAAAAACGTGTACGGATAATAGTCGTTCCTTACATCGTAAGAAATATTCGTTTTCTATAAAACCAATGGTTCGGCAGTTATAAGGAAATAAACAATTAAATTGTTTATAACAATTGATCGCGCAATAATTTTTCAATCCTGATAATTTTGGCTCAATCTACACCTAATTCTCAATGTTCATGATTTTTTTCAGATTTTTCTGAGCGATCTTTTAAGTGATAAAAGGCAGCAATTGTTGGAAAATGTGGGTGCAAAATGTTTGAAAGATGAATAAAAAAATACATCATATATTATTGTTGAATTCGTGCTTCAATAAGACACCCTACCCGGAAAAAAACCAATTTCGTCCTGTATGTCAAAAACGAAGGCACCATAAAAAATATTTTTATGCCATCTTTCTTTTCATCAAACAGTAGCAACACTTCGCGAAAACCGCAACCCTCTATCTCTAATAACAACCGAGATACCCTGCAATTACAACGAACTCCGGACACCCTGTACATATGTATGTATGTATGTACATATGTTTAGGTCAAATATTTCAATCAAAATTTTAAAACTAGTTCTAATTTTGCACACGTGTATAAGTCCTGTGGCAATGCAATATAGTATATTTAATATTATTCTAAATCCAATATGGCGGACGCCCCAAGATGACGGATTACTTTTTTCTTTACAATCCCCTTGATATGGGTATCAAATGAAAGAGTTTGACGAGTAGAATATGATAAGCTATGTGACGTCATTCTAAACCCAATATGGCGGACGCCACAAGATGGCAGATGATCTTTTTCTTCACAATCCCCTTGATATGTGCACCAAATGAACGGGTTTGACGAGTAAAATACTATCATCTATGTGACGTCATTCTAAACCCGATATGGCGGACGCCATGAGATGGCGTATTATCGTTTTCTTCACAATCCCCTTGATATAGGTATCACACGAAAGGGTTTGACGAGTGGAATACAATAAGTGGTAAAATGTCTTGTAATAATGATGCATTATCAGAAATGCATAGGTTAAGACGTATCTAAAAATTTAAAAATAAAATGTTGTAAAAAATACTTTTCAAAAACAAGCTTTTATTATTTATATGGACTAAAACGAAAAAAGTAAGTATAGTTTTTTCATTGTGGCAATGCTGAATGCTATTTATAAGTGGACGTAGTTCGCGTGGGTGGATCCTACTAAAAGTAATATCAATATCTACTGAAACAAATAAAATATATGTTAAATGTATTGTCTCAAAAACTTGTCGTGTGAATAGAAAAGAAAAAATACATACTTAGGTACTTACAATTTCTGCCAAACAAAATTAATGCCAGTATGAACTTTTCGCGCGCGACGTGCTTTTAAGAAAATGAATTTAACATAATACATTATACCTGTTTCAGTAATAACTTTGATCCTACTTTTATTAGGATCCACCCACGCGAACTACGTCCACTTATAATAAATAGCATTCAGCATTGCCACAATGAAAAAACTATACTTATTTCTTTCGTTTTAGTACATCTAAATAATAAAAGCTTGTTTTTAAAAATTATTTTTTACAAAATTTTATTAATTTGTAGGAAGACTGAAATCAATTCATAGTACACTAATTAGTTGCCTGATATTTGGACGAGTATTTAAATTATTGATGGAAAACAAATTAATTTATTTGTATTATGTCATTGACGTCATCGGATGTCAATGGATTTCAGATGAGAAAGACGTTAAGAACGAAATGATGGATAATCCAATATTAGATATCATTTTATTTTCTGAAACTAGTTTATCTGTACTTCCGTTTATTTGTTAAAAGGCCAGGACGAAATTATAATCATTTTTCAATCAAATTTAAAACTGCTAACAATGAAAGATTAAAGTTGCCAATTTTAGTTTTTTACACTCTAAACATTGATAAAACGAAAATATATTAGCACATTACAGCAAAACCAGTGATGGTGGTGATGATTGATGGGGTAATTCTTAAAGAAAATTTCTGGTTTTCAAGATTTTTCATTATCTAATTTTAATGCGAAGATCTGCTTTACAAGAAAACATTTTTTTTATTTTTAGAACTTAAGTTCCTTTTCATATTTTATTACTTAATAGAAAACTGTACTTCGAACTGGCAACTACAGTTTATTGCTCTATAAGTTAAGTATTATCCGATGAACAATCTGATGAAAATACGATGAATTTAAAAACGCTAATTTCAGCAAACTTTCATCAGCAATTTAAAAACGGTTTGATGAAAGTGTGAATTATGCACTTTAGACATCGATGAATTTAAAAACTCGCCCCTAACACCTATCGGTTGAAGACTTTTGATTATCAAATTAGACCGGTCTAGTGATGATTAATCTGGCCGTTATTAATTACTGCTACTTAATTATGTACTATATTTTTTAAGAAATATACTGATATTTAAATAAAGAAAATGATTAAAATATATTTATTCCAATGATAATTACTCTGAATATAAGTAATAATGACCTGCCTTTGTTCGATATTATTACGATTACGAAAATCTTAAATGTCATAGCATCCTTCTCTGTTACCAAGACGTTGCCTAACGTTAGTATTGCAGAAGATGACATTAAGAAAATATTTCACTTATTTCTATAATAAATAGGAATAAAATGAATGTATATTACCGTAGCCCTGAATGTGTTCATTTAAAAGAGATGAATAAATTCTTGAGGTTAAAATTTAATAACTAACTTACTGAATGAACTGTATGAAAATTGAACATGCGGATGATGGCTCGTATTTTCAGTATAGGATAAAACAGATTTGAAGGTAACAAACTAATGGATATTCGAACTAGGTGCTACCGGCGCCGGCGCCGGCGGCTTAGGTCACATATAATTATAAATAAATATATATAACCAATCGCCCATTCCTCAGCGAAGCCGCGGGTTTTAATAGAACTATGTATATACAAACCCAACTAACGGCGGGAAGGACTAAAGTCTAAGGTATTAACCAGTGAAATAATTTTTAATATCGATTTAACAGTTCCATAACAAGAACATACAAACAAACTTTACCCCTCTATAATATTCAAATAGTTTATTATTACGGTAATTATGCTGGATACTGCGGATTGCGGTGAAGTGTGTTGATTTTAGGAATATCACGAAAGGGTCTATTATTAATTTATTGATTATCGTTAACCACACAGAATAGCCAAACAATTATTTTGAGTAAGCCAGTTAGTTGTTTAGGTAATAGTGAAATTCGATACTTTAGCATTGGTGTCTTGGTAACCACAAGAGATACAAAGTTAGTTAAATTGGGAAAAATATACGTAATTTGTTTTTAATAAGCCACTAAGAAATTAAAAATATTCTGAAAATATCGACTACATCTTTTGACTTTTGTTTTAGAAATTACAAGAAACAGAAATGCACCTTCTTGGGGCACTTCTTTAAACTCTGCAAAATGCCTGTATTAATGGCAAAATCGACGCTTCATTTATTTCATACCATTCACCAGGTCTAATTTTTTTAATATGAACCTGATTTTTTTATTTAATTTTTGAACGATCTTTAATTAATTAATATCAGGGGCGGCTGGTACATAAGGGCTGCAGAGCTGCAGAACAACCAAAATTTTTAAGCCACATGATTAATTTTTTCATACTTTGCTGTAAATAATTAAAGATTTCTTAAAATAAAAATAAGTAAAATTAAAACACAGAATTTTCGGCCGAGAATGCTAGTGTATCAATAGACCAGCGCTAGTTAACACACGTCGCGTGACACCGACGTACAGTTGACCAAGTATAGTTAATATAATTTTCTCGCGACGTTACTCGACTCCCGAGCTGAATGGCTTTTATTTGTGTACAGCACTTTTCAACCTAATGAATGGGGCAGAAATCGACTCTGCCGGTCGGCTATTTATAAAATTTAATACGGGAAATTCTCCTAGTCATTTAGCTGCATTCGTAACAGTCCTTACTGATAAATTCGCCTTCGTTTTATGTCATCAGTAAAGAAAATTTTATTATACCTACAGCTATCGTTGTTGTTATTATTGTTGGTTGTCGGTTGCTAGTTCTGTAGACTGTAGACTTTGAAATAATGGTAAATAATGATAATGGTGTTGTGTATAGTTTAATGAACGTTTAAAGACTTCATAAATACACTTATGAGGAAAAACTTGAGCTAAAAAATAGAGGTACGCCATTACCAGATATTAATATTGAGACAACCGGTGTTAGCAGAGGAAAATCTTACACGCGTCACTTTCAGAGAGATATCATTCGCGAAATAATTGGATTTGTGGAAGCAACGAAAATGCCCTTTTTTGCTTTCCGTGTGTACTATTCGAAGGCGATAAAACATAGTTAGTTTAGTACATTTGACGGAAAATGTAAAGAAACATGAAAATTCATTCATAATTTTATGGTCACACATCTTATGTCTTAATACCTATTTGTTAAAAATTACGTAAGGTTTATTATTGATTAAATGCGTGTAGGGCTGTTTAGCAATATTTTGCATCACGTCGTGATCTCCCTAGTTTGTTCATCTCGCGGGAGTTTCGCTCGCCGATAAATTCCTTTCTGCACAAAGGTCGGCCTTAGTCTTATATCTATATCAACTATTGTACTGAGATAAGTTAGATTTAGTCGATCTAAATTAAGTCAAGAGAAACCACTGCTAAGGTATGGCCCATTCGTTACCAAACACCATGTATGTATATTGTATTATTTCCCCATCACAATTGGTTTGCCGGTATAAGTGTAAATTCCATAGATGTTACAAATTTATTTAGTAACTAACGATGTCTAGATAGTTAATAATAGTGCACTGTAGATTCTTCAGCGATTTTACATTATTATTTAATGCTATATTATTTAGTCAACAGATCGGGAGATACCTAAATTTCTCTGTAATTTAAGGCTCTTGAAATAAACCGAACTTATCACGTTGTTTGTTATGTAATTCTTTTTAAATTAGAAAATTCTAAGCTTTTCAAAGACTAATATAATATTAAACAAATTATTAAGAACAACCCCAGAAAATAAATTTAAAACTACAATTAACTAAACCCGATCTTCTAAAGACTGCAAAGTATGTTAGTATGGGAGCTAACATCGCTCTTTTTTAGGAATATGTCTCAACTTGAGCTACTTTTCTTTTAAAAATTCCTGGGTTCGTGTCCACAAAATAACAACCCTTGTCGGTAAAGTAAGACTGAAGCAAGAAAAAGGCACAAGCGTCATAGGCATGAAGACATCACGCGTGCTCTGTCTCGTTTTAGAATATTCCTGGCTTAGTTGCTGGATATCGATATACCAGTGGCGTAGTCCCTTTAAACAAGGTTTTCTTAATTAAACAATTATTGGATCAAAAATAATTGCAAAAATTAAAACTAATGATTCAATGATTGTGTGGATTTATTATTTATTACTTTATATGGACAGAGGCATCCATAAAGTTTGCGTCATATGAAAAAAATCATTTCCTATTACGAAAATTTTGTGTATTCTCGATAAAAGTTCTTGCAGCATAAAAATCGTTTTTAACGTTATCACAGTTGGAATCAAATATACAAAATTTCAAAAAATAAAAAGAATGTGATTCGTTTAAACGTCTAAACCAAATATATTTAAAACGAATATTTTTGAAACAAAAACTTTCATTGTAGGATGCATAGTTTGGATAAAATAAAGTAGAACATTGAAAAATCCCGGATTTGATCGGTTTTTTGCGAAATTTTCACACCTAATTTTGTCATAAACTATTCACATCATGCTCATTTTCTATAACTTTTGATTTTGGTTGTGCCAGAAATTTCCATTTTTAATGTTGTTGCTATAATTAACTTTAAATATTTTAAAATTTTGTATTACATTTTTTATCAGTATATGCGTTTTGCATGTCAAAAATTAAAGAGTATTGATTGTGGTTATTTAAACATAGAATTTGTATCGAAAGGAATAGTAGTAGATTTTGAGGTATCTATTCATAATCCAATGTTAGAAATTTGTCCAAATACTAAAAATACAGGCTGTCAATTTCACCTAACCCAAGCATGGTAGAGAAAAGTTCACAATCTAGGTTTAACACAGGAATACAAATACTAAAATTCTGTGACTGGAAAGTGGCTTTACTATTGTTTTGATCTTTTATTTTTTAGAACCAAAGGACGTTGGCGATTTTTATTTCTTTGAATTTTATGAACTTAAGCCAGTAGACGATAGACTTGTCAAATTTTCTGATTACCTTCTAGAAAATTATTTTACAGCTAATTCGAATAAGCTTCTGCTGCGTTAGAGAAAACAACCAATGCTTGCAATTGTTCCATTCGCATTTTAATGCATCCATGTACCAAACGCATCCTTCTTTATTGTACAAACCAAAATAATATATCAAATGCAATAGAATTAACCAAATAATATCTGACCATATTCTACACTCGGCAACATCGGAGAGGCACTCGCAATGATAAGAGAAGCGTGTTGATAGGATGGATTTTATTTCGATTGTGATTTGGTCAAAGAGAAAATCGTGCTGTGTTGCCAGTTCATTCAGCATCACTATTTTTATCATAAGAATAAGGAATAATCCATAACACGCCTCTGATGCCCACTTTGCAAAAGATGAGAGAGAAGAAAATAACTGCGAAAAATATTAAGCAAATATAGCAGCGAAAAGTGACGCTGGTTCAAATAATCGTAAAGATTGTTCACACTCCAAGCTATTTTAAGAAGGGGTCGCTTAGGGTCTTGTCGGTTAGCTTGTGATTTAAATATAAATTTAGTTTTTTGTTTCAATTTTTATCCAAATTCTATTTTACGAAAAAAAAAAACTTATTTTAAACGGTCTCAATGATTTTGAAATATTATCCTAGGGAACCTGACCAAGGAATTTGAATAACATTTTACTTCTTGACAGAATATTTTTAACGTATGTAGTGAATCTGCAACCGAAACTATAAACTGATATTTTGTTTAAATTCCTTGCCACCCCTTGTTATTAAACGAAAATCACGCGTGGTAATTATATTTCTATGATACGTTCTATAACAATTTCTCCCATAAAAAAACGTAAAAAAAATAATAAATCCCTTCTATATAAATACTTTTAATTCAACGATTTATCAAAAAGAAAAACAAATATTAAGAAATCGATATAGAAAGCTCAGACCACTCTAGTTTAATTTTCAGAACTAAAGCAGAAAGGAATGGAAAATGGATTATCTTTGGAAATACATAGACAGACGTATTGGAAAAGTATCATCTTTCAATAATAAAACCTAAGATGAAAAATGCTTTTACATAATTCATCAGCTGCCAGACGGATGCTTTTAACGCACACAACATACTTATGCATACTACAAACTGCCACTTTCCTAGTATAATAAAATGTAGTATTCATACGTAACTCGTTAGTGCGGTAGTTCGTAAACGATGTAAACTATGTGCAGCGACCCCCTGCAGGACACACATGGCCGTGCTCAAAGGGCGTCGCCCGGTCGCCAGTATATTATATTCGTATTTATTTTTAATTAGATCGCTAACAAAAGTAAAATCGTACTATTTATTGTATTCAACACCAATTAGTTCCACACTGCAACGTTCGGTACTATTGCATTTTTAAGAAGTTCAGTTGCTGTTTGGGTTCTGGGTATTTTCGAGCATGTGCGAATGAAATGCGTGAATTCGCGAGAGCATAAACTCAAGGTAGAAGGATCGGTCATACCGTCTTGGTTGACGTTTATGACTTTTGAATTGTCATTTGTCCGATATCGTTCTGAAAGGCTGAAGAAACAAAAGGCCCATTTTTTAGAGGAAATTGAAATCTAGTTTCATCCCTCCTGTTTTACAGATGAATCTTTGTTAGGGACTCTAAAAGGGTAAGTAGGGCGGAACAAAAAAATATTTTTTGGAAACTCAAAACGGCTGTGGTTGAAATAGGTGCCTTTGGATTTCAATATACACCACAAAAAAACTTAGCTTGGGTTTGGCGACTTCATCTTCGGGTTCCTAGACAAGAACAAATTTTCAGGTTTTCAGGAATTTTAATGTCATAATTGTAATTTGTAGAAATCCCAATAACTGAAATGACAATCTACAACAAAATAAAAAAAAGTTCAAAAAAACTCGTTCGGTTTTGAATCTCAAGAAGAAGAATAAGAAATATGCTAAACTACTTCTAGAAGTTGTGAAAAAAACTCATATTCAGATGATCTTAAAAGAAAATAAATTATTTCCGTTCAAACCCCACTTTTACCAAACATTGGAAGAGGGCGATAAAGCGAAAAGACTAGATTTTTGTTTATGGGTGGCAGATCAAATTTTAAGTGCAAATATCCATTTTTATAAATTTATTATGTTTTCTGATGAATGTACATTTTCTACTAATGGAACTGTAGCATCGCAGCATGTCAGGTACTGGTCTCGAGAAAACCCCGAACTTGAGTAATGAGGCGAAGACAATATTTTACAAAAGTGAACGTGTGGTGCGCAATATCTGTCCATGGCATTATAGGCCCATATTTTTTTAATAACACGTGCAATAGAATATCTTACTTAGAAATGCTGGATACATTTTTTTAGCGATGAACTCGAAAATTTAGCATTAAATTTTCGTCAAAAAAATTATTTCCAGCAAGTGGCTGCACCGCAGATTTGATCCAAGGTAGATTGGTAGAAAGGGCTCCCTTTCGAGCGAAATATGTGAACATAATATGTAGAAGAGAGGCAGATCACCCACATCGAGAGTTTTCTCTAGGCCATTAATGAGTCAAAAGGCTTCCTTTTAGATGTAGAATCAAGAATTAAATTAGATTAGGAAAAAACTGCTAAGTTTAAGATTTTAATTTTATAAGGAACTACTACAAGTATTTTCCAAGTAGAATAACTCCCAGTTTCTTGATGCATTTTCCTGAACATCTGGTACAGTAGAGTGTGACAAATCACACATCCTCAAAGATGTGCAAATTATGAGGTCCCTATCAGTGAAAAGCATTTTCGCTACTTAGATATCTGTGTTCGTTACATGGTTTATAATCTGCATACGATATTTACCGGACGCAGAACGTCATCAACTCACGTTCTCTCTTCCTGACTGGTATGTGGCTCTGGCTCTGCTTTGTCGTTACAAATGCCGGCTCTATGCTGTTCACAGCCAAAGCACGTTGCGGTGCGCTTGCGTTCCAAATGAGTTATTTGTGGGACAAGAGCCAAACGAAGCAGAGACGGACTTGGTCGTTTGTACTGTTTGAAAATCAAGAGCTAAAAGATGCTATTTGGATAATATCATGCTATTTAATTATTCACAGCTTTATTATTTTATATGAAATGGATTTTTTGTTCATTTAAAACAAGGTTTTCTGTAAATGACTTGGTTATAATTTTAAAATAACTGAAAAATTTGATTTGAATTAATAGTGACTGAAGCCGTTAACTTTGAATCAAAGAGTGTGACTATTCCAGCTATTTAAACTATTGTCTTCAGATGCAGAGGGCGCATCTTTAAATGCAAAAAGTCAAATCTTATTTTAATGTTCTATATTATATTGACTACGAAATGAGGAGTATATTTCAATTACAATTTTATATTTAATATGGTTAATTATTATAAGACCAAGTAAGCCAAAATTTATTTAAAATCTTGTTTGAAAATTTGAGTGTATACAGAAGACAAGAAATTAAACTCTAATCTAAATATCTAGTCCATACAATGCAAGTAGGCATTTTATATGTCTTAAATGGTTGACGTTTCGATTTATTCTAAAACTAAACTATCTTCAGAAATACAAAACTTTTTAAAATATAATTGAAAATACTACAAATAAATGTGTATAAAAACAACATACCTTACAATAAATTGTAAACACTAATCACTAACATCTATTATTTATTATTTCTGCGACATTATACTATTGGAATTTACTTCTAGATTGAACTGGAGAATTTTTAAGATGGCCACAATGATGACTATTTTTTTAGAAAATTCATGTTCAATAAATAAACTTTGGTCTATAAAAAGCTGGAATAATTTTAAATACTACTGAGGTTTCCTCTATCAGTTCTATACTAAAGACTATTAAAAATAAATCCAACAGAATGAGTAGAACATATATTATGGTTAATATTTTAACTTCTTCGTTCAATATAATTTTAAAGTTTAAACTTGAACTCTGTTGTTTTTCTTTGAAAGAAAATTGTTTCACTTTGATCGTCGAATCGCCCAAAAATTGAAATGAAAAATGATTCGCGTAAATATCGAAAATCCAGCATTACGATAACTTAATTGTTATACTTTTATGCTTATCAACTTCCGTTTCCTTGGTTATTGCGGGGGTTATCAATATTGTTATTATTACAAAACTCAGTGTTTATAAATTGTATTAAACTGTAATTACCAGGGTTAATGAATTTAAACAATTTTAAAGCGAAACTGATATGATCAGTAATAACTTTTAATGTGTTGACTTGGGTTATGGGTTTATAAAGCTTTGTTAGATTTAATTTAACGATTTGAGTATTTTCTAAGAATTTGAAAGCACTATTGGACCACTGAATCTGTGAACCCAATTGCTCTACAAATGCAGTACTAGAAAATACGTCGTAAATCAAGAGGATGTAAACCGTAAAGAATTTTATAAATATTTAAAATCCAGACGTAGTTCGAATTCTACTGAAAATGATACTAGAAGTTTTAATTTTGAGATTTACGAAAATTTTTCAATATTTGGTAAATTTATATAGAATGCTACATATAATAATTGATGACACTTTGGAACCCAACAACACACGGGAAGTCCTTTAAATCCTAATAACAGATATAATCACTTTGGGCATTTATACACTCAGCAATGATGTGTCTAGGATGCATCTGAGCAAATGGTCGATGTCTTTTGGAGGCAGGTAACTTGAATTTTATTCTTCAACTATGCTAAAAGTACGTGGTGGGTTAGGTAATTAGCTGAGTCTTCCCCCTACCATGTCCCATAAGTGATCTAGTGGGTAAAGATCAGGAGAGCGTGGGGACCAATAAAACACATTAACATTATGTTGTTGTAGATGAGGCATTATCTCGCTAAAAAGGCACGTTTCCAATAAGTTGGATGTAGGGTATAGCTACTAGTTCTAACAGTTCCTGTATGTTACGAACGGCCGTCTTGGGTCCTTTAACGAAAAGAAGTGGAGGCCTATTACCGCCACATAGGGCTCCCCATATTAACACCTACATACATTGTGAACGACATATTTAGTAAAAAATGCAACACGTTTTCCACGAAGCCTTCTGACCTATTGACGCCCACCTAAACAGAATCGGGAATCAAAAAGTGACGTCGCTCGCGAAACCATTCAAGTCTTAGGCGTCGATGATCTGTTGTTAGTGGCAGTACAAAGTGATAACGGTAAAACTGCAACTGACCAAATGACTGAATTCTATGATAAACCGATAGCAATGATAGAGGCCCTCCGACAGCTTTACACCAATAATTAGCTACAGCATGAGAACGTTGAATCGGTTCCTAAAAACTTACAGTCTTAAGTAGCGGTCTTGGCATGCATTCGTATTTCTCCATCGCTCAGAGCCACGAGCACGTACTCTGTCTTCCTAAAACCACGACCTGCAACATCGTAACACCGTACACATTTCGCCCAACACGGCCAATAAGTTTCTGGAACGACAGGTCAGTTTTCCCGTAGCCTTACAATGCGACCTTGTTCAAATTGTATTAACTATCTGAATTTAGTTAGTCTACTTACTGGTGGTATGTTAACGTGAAAAACGCAACACACTACTGAAACAGACTATTTTCCAGTCCGCGGTGTTAAGTTTGAATCAGGCTGATCCTAAAAGATATTGAACAAAAAATAAAAGTACATTTTTTGTCCGACTGCCTTTCAATTCTCGTCAATTGTACTACTGCTAGACATATCATTACGAGCTTCCCCCAAACTATGTACCTGGATCGATAGCTTTCGAAGGGAAGCCTGTTGGGGATTTGTGCCTTTCTACCAATATTTCCACGGATTTTGCTTTGAAGAACTAGCTGCTCTAATTCCCCCCTTCACTGTTCCTAGCAGAACAGCACGAAGCGCGTTACTTATGCATCCCTTTAGTGTCCATCAACAAAAGCCGAGAACATCCCAATTCTCTCGCTCATTCATACCTAGGCTCTCCAGATTATGGAACAAATTACCTGCAAATGTTTTCCCCTCCGCTATCAACCTTCAATCCTTTAAATCCCGTGTCAATAGATTATATTTCCCCTCTCTTCAGACGCCCACGGTACGTTAGCACTTAGGCTTGAAGTCTAAATAAATAAACATGTATAATGCCAATTTTGGTTGAGACTGATACATTATTTCTAGGTGTTGCAATTTCTATGATAAGTTGTATATAGATAGGTATTCTACTCGTGAAGTTCGATCTGTTCAGGATATTGGGGTTATAAAGCTGACTAATTTTGACATAGGTATCAGATTTTAATAGTTTAGGAAGCGTTAATAAAAAAGAGAGAAAATAGCCTGAGCAAATCCAAGCAAACTCAAAAAAGTGACTACGCGCAGGATTGCTTAGGTTTGTTAAGGTTTGTTGCGGATCTTTTTCTGCCTTCTTTCTTTTAACATTTGGATACATAAAACTATAACTATAGAGTAAAAATTCCAATTTTCAAAAACTGTATTTTCTTAAATTTATATTTTCAGAAAATGTTTTATCGAAAAATAATATTTTCAAAAAATTGTTTTGCGAACATTTTTGGTAGATCTTTACATTGAGATTCACTAAAACGATTTAAGATTAGTACTGGTTTAAATTAATGTATATGATTAATGTATAGTTACAGTTTTGACAGGTTTATGTCCTGTCATTGTTAATAAGTCATCATTAAAAGCTTATGAGTTAATCCGTGATACACTTACAACGGTATGCTACGCAATGACGTCAGTTCGACACGACGAAAATCCTAAAGTGACTAGACGCTTGCACCCCTTGTACATAAGTGCAGGTCAGTTTATTGTCGGGTAGTGTGTTGAGTTGACGTTTATTAAAATATTATTGTCATATTTCATTTGCTCAGGTAAGCGCCTAGACAATTTAAGATTTTCCCTAGAAATGACGTCATAACGTAGCATACCGTTGTAAGTGTATCGTGAGTTATTCCAATATTTCAGCGATTTGCTTGGGTTCCAAATTATATACATCTTGAAACGTGATGCTAGAACAAATTTAGTTCTATTATTTTAGAAAGTATGTACTAGAATTACCTTTTTCTTTACAAGTTTGCGATAAACTTAGAACCAAATTTATAGCATAGTTGTCTTATTCTTACACTTGTCAGTTTAACACTTTTGGCTGTCAAATTACCGGTCTAGCGTCGGAGAATCTGGCCGTTAATTTTTAAAAGGATCTAAGAAATTTAAAAAATTTCATCCAAAAAAAAATGATTCAAAAATTAGGAAATATGCTTCCGTTTATAAAAAATGTTACATTTCATTTTTGGTCTAACTGAATGTCATGTTTAAAAATATGAAGTATATATTTACGTATTTTGATCCAGGAATATATTTTTTAGTTTATTTTACGTTTAGTTCTTATTTCAAGTAAATATTTATCAATAATAATTCATTATTACAGGGACTCATGATTCCTTGAAATATTTTTAGAAATTTTTAGGAAAAGAAAAATAAACCGAGAAAAATAAAGCGAATAAAGTAGCCAATAGAAATATTTTTTTTTAATAAAAATAGAAGGAACATAATTTGCCTAACGCTAAAGTACAAACCAATAAAAAATCATATAGGCGCAAACAAAATTTTGGTTGGATCAGTGGTGGTCACCTCTGGTAATGACATTAACATTAATTATTCACACCCCTTGTATTATCGATTTTTACGTATTTCGTTTCAAGTGAATTCGACACACCTGGCACTGAAATCTCTATCGTTACAATTTTAAATGAATGTTTTCAGCTTTTTGGCCTATTTAGAAAATTTACATAATCTGAAGACTCTGAAATTTACCTATGTCAAGTTTTATCCCTAAACGTCTAATAGAACAGGGTCTAACATGGGCTTAAAAACTTAACGTGTAATAACAATAATATAGTACAGTCATTAAGTTAATGTAAGAATCCAACGTTTGACTAATACCATAGACTAAATAAAACCTAGACGAACACTGCCGTGCAACGAAAAACGGGTCTCCCTTGAGGTTTACTGGTTTATGGTTTAAAAGTTTGTTTGTCTACCATTATATAGATATTTATGTATACTATATATCTACATGTATAATGGTGGACTTTTAAACCATTAAACCAGTAAACCCACTAAATGTCTCAAGGGAGACCGGCTTTTCGGTGTATTCGAGTGTCCGTCTATATTCTTTATAGTCTCTGCTAATCATTAATTAAAGCTGCCCGCTTGAATGCCATACCCGTGGCGGCGTCGTATATAAGCAACTACGTATAAGTGATAAATAATGATAATAATACTATATTTAATATGTATGTGTAATACTTACCCAGTTAGCATTAAAAATCCCGATTAGATCGGCTAAACATTTTTTGCAGCATGGCGTATGTCTCTACAGTCGCTTCCGTAAGCGAGGTCCGATGCGGCGAAAAAATGTTTTTATATAAAAAAAATCGACTGTTCGACATCTACAGATGGTATATTTGCGTAGTTAAAATGGTCTCTGAACTTCTTTAACAGATTCGTATCAGCACTATAAATATGTCTTAATCTGGCAAAATCTGGACTTTTTCTTATTACACTGTAAAATTTTTCTCTAACACTTTAATGTAAGGCATGCAGTATACACGTATTATGTAGTAAATAAAGACACACAGCTTTGTGGGAACGGCCTGTAGAAATCATAACTGCGGCGCCATCACTAAGAAGTAGTAACACTTGATTCGTTGACAGTTGAACAGAACCTGTCTCGTCATTTAAAGCCTGTAACACTTTTTGTACGTCATCTACTATTCGCAAGGATTATCCGAAGGATAATGAAGTATTATGTAACTTATTTATGGCATCGGTTAATTCCGCGTAATTACTAGAGATAACTATCCATTTAAAAACTTTTAAATCTGATTCTACTTGTGCATTTTGAAATTTAATCTGACTTTCTCTAATGGCTGCTGATTCTTTACCATCGAACTGTAAAAGTAAAGTTTCTTTGAAAATTTTGCAAATAATAAAACGCTGCATCTAACCATGTACCCCATCGTGTAAGAATCGGCTGTGGAGATTCTGGAATATCAGGATTCTGTTTATGAAATTCTCGAGTGCGTTTGGGGGATTTATGAACAACTGCTTTGGTCTTAGCCATTAATGGATCTACATCCAGATAACACTTGCGAATTTTATTTGTCCTGCAAGATGTAAGGCATGCAGTATACACGTAGTATGTAGTAAATGAGGGCACGCAGCTTTGAGGGAACGACCTGTAGAAAGCATAACTGCGGCGCCATCACTAAAAAGTAGTAACTCTTGATTCGTTGACAGTTGAAATTTGTGTAATGTAGTTACTATCAGATGCTGAATTGCTTCGATAGTAAATCGAAAAGAAACTATGTATAACGCCGTTGGCCCCTTTTTTTAATTGATGTGTTGTACTGTTTACGTGCCTTATACATAAAGATTGCGGCGCACTTTGTTAAAAAAAGTGTAAAGTTAAAAACTGTCAAAAATACTATGCTGAGTAACTTCGACCAAGTACTTACCTCTTAAAACTTAAAAGAGAAGAACCTTAAATTAATTCAGAAAGGTAGACTAGAGAAATTAGAAACAACAGGGTGTTCTGAGCGAAGCAAGCGCGTGTAAATTAGCCCTTAGCTCAGCTAGCCGGATATGTTCAATTGAAGGCCACTAGATTTTTACACCGACACAAACTGGACGTCGCGTCGTCGCCTTGGTGGTCTAGGAACCTGCTTCACATACAACAAACCTGTTATTCATACTTAAAATCAATAAATTAGGCGGAGTGAGTAAATAAACAACGCAAGTACTATTGTACTTTGCAATTAAAATTAAAGATAGTTTTCCTTGTACGGCATGTACCTTTTTTGCTTTTTTGACACCCCGTATATGCTGGGTCAAAATTTTTGATTTAAGTTTAATAAAAAAGAAACTAGATATTGATAGTTGATACTTTTTTCCCTACCTAGTTCCCTCTATTTCTTAAGGTTGGTTTATGCAGACCACTTTAAATTTAATTTAACCCTAATTTTACTTTACATTTAATTTAGTGCGAGTTAAATACACATGAAGGCATAAGAGCGTTTACCCACAACTTTTATTTAATTTTGCTTTAATTTTGCTTTAATTTTACTTTAAGAAGTTCGCCAACTTTTATCTTCTTAAGGTTAAATTAAATGAAAATGGAGTTGCGCATGTGCGAGCTGACCTGGTAATATAAAATTCCCTAGACCGAAATCGGAACCGAAGTCTAACCCTTCTTTTAATGATTATAACGTTTTTTTCTGTTAGAAAACCTAATTTTATCCATAGTTTACAAGCAACAAAAACCACGAAACGATAAAATGCAGAAATGGAAATGACAGCTGACGTAAAAATTTCCCAAACCAATGCCAACCTTTCACACTTTTCGTATTATTTGCGCCTGCGTAAGTGAAACATAAATAATCTGTATAAATGCCCGGAGATTTTCTTAAAGCAAAATTAAATTAGGGTTAAATTAAATTTAAAGTGGTCTGCATAAATCAACCTTTACTCCGCCAATTTATCAAATATAAATTCTTAGAACAAGGTGGAGACGACATTAAAAAATGTAATTAACTGAAATATTAAATAAACAAAGCCAACACCTCCAGCCCCAATACTGTAACACTGTAACACAGTATAAATTATACCACAACGATCCATACACTCCAGATAATGAAAACATATTTTTAATTTATAGGCGCGTCATGTAGAATGTCTGGTGAACTTCGTTTCAAATTGTTTAATAAATTTGTTTGATGACATTTTATGTTGTTTCATAACAGCAATTAAGGAAATTAAAATCGTCGGCAAATTTGTTTGTATTAACACCAATTTAATAATGGCTTCTGTTAGTGACGTGTCAAAAAGAGTTTTAATGCGGGTAGTATAGTCACTGTAAAAAGTAAACATTAACATTGATAAATTAAAAGATGACATTCGTCAGGCTTCTACGAAGATTGGTCTAAACTAAATCTATTATAAACGCAAAAATCTGTTTGTTGTTACTTTCTTAGTTAATCATGTCTCAATGGATTGCGACAAAATTTTGCGTCACGGAAAACTACATTTTACTATCGCTACTTTTTATCCCGACTTTTATCCGACCCGGAGGCACAAAAATTCACGAACATGGGACTGGACAATCAAGGAACGGAATTAAAAAATTCTTGCAGATTTTGCCAACTTTTTCTGAATAGTATTTTGTATACCTACCATAAGGAGTATTACCCATAGGCGTAGTTAAGGAGGGGGCTACAGACTCTCTATGATTCCCAAATACGATCTAACCTAGGGTAGGTCTACTGCTCCGACATCTGAGGAGCGGCAATACCTTCGACACTTAACATCCCTAATTATATTCAAAAGAAAGCCATTCGACTCATCAATGACCCAGTCCTGACAAGAAAATTCGCTTCTCTCTCTCATCGCCGCGCTCTTGAGGATTTATCCCTTTTCTACCGATATTTCTACAGATTTTGCTTTGAAGAAATAGCCGCTTTAATCCCCCCTTGACTGTTCCTAACAGAACAACAAGAGGCGCGTTTTTTATAACTCTCTTTACTGTCCAGCTACAAAAACCTAGAACAGCCCACTTCTATCGCTCATTCTAGGGTCTATCTATTCTATCGCTCATTCTAGGGTCTCCAGATTATGGAACAAACTGCCTGTAGCTGTTTTCCCTTTCCCTCCCAACCTCCAATCCTTTAAATTCCGTGTCAACAGACATTTCCCTTCTCTTCAGACGCCCACGGTACGTTAGTAATTAGGCTTGAAGTCTACGTGGGCAGTCTCAGGTAAAAAAAATATTATTTTTGTCCTTCAGATAGTAAAGGGACTATTCGAATTCAAAATATAGAAGTATTCGATTCTGGCATGTATTCAAATGCATTCGATTCTCAACGAAGTATTCGAATACTAAAAAAATCGATTATAGCGGGTTGCGTGTGTCGGCGAGCGAGATTCTGCCGATTCTGCGAGGATGCGAGATATTACAATACAAGAAGAGAAGAATCGAAGGCTGAATCGGAATGAATCAATAAAATTCGCGTCGGCTCCGATTATCCACCGTAGCGTAGTTTGTTGTTGATTTTCGAATACCCGCCTAATCTAGTTTTAGTAGTCTTTGTCCTTACAGATTTTTTTATTTCGAATGGGGCAAATTATTTAAGTTTTTGAATATATATATTTTTTTAAATATAGGAGGTTTGAGTCTTAACTAAAAACATATTATTTACATTTTTAAATATATATTATATATATATATATATATATATATATATATATATATATATATATATATATATATATATATATATATATATATACAGTGACCGGCAAAAAGTTCGCAACATATGGGAAAAATTTTTATTAGGAGAGTATTGGAAAAACTTTTCCGGGGGATCGGTTCTGCATGTCCGATAACCTAAAAATCAATTTTGACATACGTCACGTGACCACTGGTATAGCGTCAAATTAAAAAAAAAATTGTTAATTTACAAAAAGTGAGGTTAGTTGACGAGATATCAAAAAAAGTTATTTGAAAAAATTGCTTAGAATTAAATTCTAGGTCCTTGTGCAAAATTTTAAGATTTTATTTAAAAAAATTGGAAAACTCAATTTTTTTTAAATATTTTTTTATCGATTTACAAATTTCCAGTTTTTTTCGTTTAGATAGCTTGGCTAATGTAAAGCCCATGTATCTGGATGAAAATAAACGAATGTAGTAGTTTTTTCTACAATTGACAGGACAAAATTAAAAAAAACAGGGTTTCGCCAGACGCTAGCTGTTGCAATGATTTGTATCTAGCAGCAGTGTCAAAATTTTAGAGACATTTCAATGAGATTACATTGAGAAAACCTTAATCGTCTTAAATATATCTGAAGTTCGACTTTTTGTAAAGTTAAGGGGATTAAAATAGATAATAAACAAAAAAGTACCTGTTTATTTAATCGAAATTTCATAAACGAAAACCAATGTAAGAAAAACTTAAAAGTAGTCAAATTCTGTACTAACAACATAAAAAATCATTGTTTTTCCTTGGGTGCACAAAATTTAAAACTCAGTATGACCACCATTTCTCTCCATACATACTGTTGTTCTCGAGCGCAACTCTCGATTAACATTTCGGAACATTTTACGATTTATTTGCAATACACAATTTCTAATGACATTCTCTAAATTTTGTATATTCCTAAAGGGTCGATGTTTGTACACAGAGTTCTTTAGGTATCCCCACATAAAGAAATCTAACGGAGTCAGATCTGGTGATCTCGCAGGCCACGGATTTTCAGAAAACCGTCCTATCCACTGGTTTCCAAATTCTTGATCCAGCCATCTCTTCACCTCATTTGTGGAATGAATGCTAGCTCCGTCTTGTTGAAAGTATAAATTTCTTCTTTCGGCTAATGACAAATTGTCTAAAAAGTCAGATATCTCAGTTTGTAGAAATTCTAAATATCGTTCTGAATTTAAATTGTCTCTAAAGAAAAAAGGTCCCACTATTCTGAGGTTGAAAATTCCGCACCACACATTAACCTTAAAACTATATTGGTCTTTACTCTGAATTACAAAGTCTGGGTTTTCGGTGGCCCACCATCTACAGTTTTGTGAACTGACGGTTCCGTTAGAGGTAAATGTAGCTTCATCCGAGAAAAGAACGTTCTTTGGGAAATTAAAATCTTCCTCAATCATACCCTGGAACCAGGCGCAAAAATCGAAGCGGGCGTCATAATCCCTATCTTTTAATACTTGTACAAATTTAGGTTTGTACGGATGAAATTTGTTTCTTTTTAATATCCTCCGCACAGATCTTTCGTGAATGTTAGTGATCTCCGATATTTGACTAACTGCTAATTGGGGTGTTTCTGTGATCGACAAACACACATCCAGAGAACCTTCGTCACCTGTTACCGGTTTTTCATGGGAAACTTTATACTGATTTTCTACCGATCCCGTTTCTTTAAATTTATTGACTAGACGAGATACTGTGGAATAATGGAGGGATTTATCGGGGTGCCTCTCATTAAAAATTGCTGCTGTTTCTCTATGGCTTTTGTAATTATCTCCAGAAATTAAAATAATTTCTATCTTTTCCTGAAGAAGTAGTGTGGGTGCCATTTTAAGGAATAAAATATTAATAAACTTATGTAAAATATCAAACTTAGTAAGATGCGAGACATAAACCAATGACATAGGTTGAAATCAAACAAATTATAATTTGTTTGACATTTTCTGTTGTTTTTAACCTACTAGATTATTTGGTTGTTTTAATTTCAGAGCCTGCTTTGGTAGTTTTAAGTACAACTAAATAGACCTGGTTGTTAAATTTATGTGCGAAAAATCTTAATAAAATCTTGATACAGTCATTTCATTAGATTCAAACCATTGCAACAGCGAGCGTCCGGCGAACACCTATTTTTTCGATTTTGTCCTGTCAATTGTAGAATTGTAGATCTGACTCCGTTAGATTTTTTTATGTGGGGATACCTAAAGAACCCTGTGTACAAACATCGACCCTTTAGGAATATACAAAATTTAGAGGATGTCATTATAAATTGTGTATTGCAAATAAATCGTAAAATGCTCCGAGAGTTGCGCTCGAGAACAACAGTATGTATGGAGAGAAATGGTGGTCATACTGAGTTTTAAATTTTGTGCACCCAAGGAAAAACAATGATTTTTTGTGTTGTTAGTACAGAATTTGACTACTTTTAAGTTTTTCTTACATTGGTTTTCGTTTATAAAATTTCGATTAAATAAACAGGTAATTTTTTGTTTATTATCTATTTTAATCCCCTTAACTTTACAAAAAGTCGAACTTCAGATATATTTAAGACGATTAAGGTTTTCTCAATGTAATCTCATTGAAATGTCTCTAAAATTTTGACACTGCTGCTAGATACAAATCATTGCAACAGCTAGCGTCCGGCGAAACCCTATTTTTTTAATTTTGTCCTGTCAATTGTAGAAAAAACTACTACATTCGTTTATTTTCATCCAGATACATGGGCTTTACATTAGGCAAGCTATCTAAACGGCAAAAACTGGAAATTTGTAAATCGTTAAAAAAATATTTAAAAAAAATTGAGTTTTCCAATTTTTTTAAATAAAATCTTAAAATTTTGCACAAGGACCTAGAATTTAATTCTAAGCAATTTTTTCAAATAACTTTTTTTGATATCTCGTCAACTAACCTCACTTTTTGTAAATTAACAATTTTTTTTTTAATTTGACGCTATACCAGTGGTCACGTGACGTATGTCAAAATCGATTTTTAGGTTATCGGACATGCAGAACCGATCCCCTGGGAAAGTTTTTCCGATACTCTCCTAATAAAAATTTTTCCCATATGTTGCGAACGTTTTGCCGGTCACTGTATATATATATATATATATATATATATATATATATATATATATATATATATATATATATATATATATATATATATATATATATATATATACACATATATATTTACATATATAGGAGGTTTGACTCTCAAACTTTGAGAATTAAAATATAAAGTATCAAAAAGCAATAAGTTTGGTAAATAAAACACTTTAATAAACTTTTTTACATAAAATCTAAAAAAAACGTAAAATAGGTAAAATATTGATAAAATAAAATACAAAAATAAAAAAATAAACACTTTTTCCTAAAAGATTAATATAAATCTACAAAATATAAATATGATATTTTCTAACCATAAAAAATAAAGAGAATAAAAACAACCAATAAAAGAAACATACATAAAGAGAAACAAAGGCAAAAGTAAAAAGTATTAGTCACCTTCGATTCTTCGATCTTCGATAATAGCGGAATTCGGAATATCAATAATTCGATTCTTTGTATTCGAATAATCATTCGATTCTCAAAAGTATTCGAATATAAAATAATCGATTCCGAAAATCATTCGATTCTCCCGTCACTACCTACAGACTTGCAAAGACCAAAGCAAACCCTGTGTCTAAGTTGTAATGCGGAAGACGTGAGACTAAAGACAGGACGTTCTTAAAGCAAATTAATTCTTTTGATTTAAGCCGTTAAAATGATTCATTTGTAAAGGTTTATTGTTAAATGTTTTACTTTTTGAATTGAAATGAATGGCTTTATATGGCGAGTTATATCAAATTCCGCATCGGTCATTCGATTTGCTGAATTAAAGAATTGTTAACTGTAATAGAATAGCAACCGGTGTATTAGTAAACTAATCGCATTGTAAACGAAATGGTACTTCCATCTATCGATTCTTTGAGATGTTTCTGCCTTGGGATACTGGGCGGTTATAGCGTTCTATTATAAAATAGAAACAGTTACTGTTTTGCCTCTGCTTGCAAATTGATTGTCAATTATTATTAGCTCAAAGCCACAGCAGAACACCAGAAGAATAACAATAAAAGGCGTCCCAATAGGTAGGTACTTAGGGTTTTGAATTTGGCGCCATTTTTCAACAACTTAACCTAAAAATTTTACATTTTGCATATTATGTTATCTAGTCACCCGGCAGTTTAATTATGGATCCCCATCCGAGAAGGACATTTGGAATATTATTTTTAAATCGTTACTGCCATGGATCTACTTTTTGGATAATGCATGCATGATATTTTTCTAAAATTGTTGGTTTTATTTAAAAAGTAAATTCCGAACTAAAATAGGGCGGGGCATGTGCGACCAGAAATGTTACTAGTGTAATTTTGTAGTTCTCTGTTGAATGAAGTGATCCCTCCTTTTCTAAAACCGCTTTTGAGAATATCACTGCTTACAGCAATCCATATTTTTCCAAACAAAATAGCAAACTCTTTTTTTTTTGAAAGACGTTCTCCAGGGTTTTTACGTTGCCAAGTACATAACCTTTCGTCCCACGCTACCTTTATGGATTTAAAAACTGATAAATCCAAAGGCTGCAATAAATGTCTTGCATGTGCAGGTAACTTAAGGATTGAAATATTGTTTGTTTTTGTATAAGCAATAACGTCATTAGTTACGTGCGTAACATGACCATCAAATATCAAAGACTAGTCTTTCGTCAGTTAGTGATGGCAAAGATTTTATCTGGCTTCAGGTAACCAGTTATCCCACAAATTCAGTCCTGTAAAAATGATGACGTGATGCTTTTTCACCGGCAGCATTAACAGCTATCAGACAAGTAAGATTTTCTTTGCCGCTGCCTCAGTACCTCCGCGGGTCCGTGTAGATGGTTTACCCTCTTCCCCAACAACTTTAGTTCTACTGGGATCGGTACACATGCTGGTTTCATCCAGATTCCAAATAAGATGAGGCTTATCGAATAAATCCAGGTGTTCAGTGTCGAATACAATATATATTATGAAAATAATCGTTTATAATAAACGGATCACTCTGCTCCTTTCTGGCGTACTCCGCGCGCTTTTTGACTGACAAATTATGGAGCGTTCTGAATAAGGTAAACCAATCCTTGCCGGGTCGACCATTCTTAAATGTGCTTCTAATGTTATTTTTTGTAATATATTGCTGAATTGCATCTAAGAGTTCCTTTCTTGACAAGCTAAATCCACCCTTTTCCAACGATTTTAATATTTTACCAGCATTTCCTCATCTTCTTTAGTAAGAGCTGTAGGACACCACACCACAAGCACGGGACACCTTTCAGGATTTTCAAACAAAGTTTCCACACATAGTCATGGATTTCGACCAGTTTTTTAAGATATGTGGCTTTGTTTAGAGAAACAGGAAGTGTGAATAGAAATGAAGGCAGTGGGAGACCCAAAGTTCGCACTGCACAAAAAGTACAAGAATTGAGGCATATTGTTAATGAACACTCACAACCCCCTGTCATACTTTTTTTTACCACGCGACGACCTGTTACATAGCACTGAAGTGTAGGTACTGTATGGGATCAAATATAAGCAGCTTATTCTCTTTGCTGTATCCTCTTCCTCTCTGATTTTTTTTTAAATAATTTTGAACCATCTGTAAAAACGATCTAATTACTTTTTTAGCACTTTTAACGGGAAAGAGCAATTACTTGATTGCACACTCCCGATAATTTATGACTGCACTTTCCCCATCCTGATAATTTAATGGGGTTAGTGCAATCACAGTTACAACTAGAAAGTTAATCCAAAAATATCTGAATGGATTGCATTTGCCCCACAAATGCACTTGCCCCACCTTACCTTACCTATGGGACATCCCAATAGGTAGGTTAAATGCAACCACCTGAATAATCGATATTCTAATACAACTATAGTTAATTGGTTACTAAATCAATATCTTTTACCAAGATCGAAACTAATGCCTTGATTAACTTGATGTTTTGACCAAGAATCAAACGTTATTTTAATCACTATACGTAAAAAATTAATAGGGTAACTTAAAATCGAATATCATGCTGGCTAAATCTTTGCATGGGCACTAATGGGCGTGTTCATTATTAGGAATTATAAATATTAAACAGTTAACCGACAATCTGGATAAGCGGTCATTTGCCTTGAGTTAATTTTTTTATACTTATACATATTAGTAACCCGTTAGCGGCTTCGCGCGCGTGGTCGTTTTTCTGGTTTCTTAAGACAATAATTTTTTAACCGACTTCACGAGTAGGTTACCAATTCGACTCGTACGAGTCATTATTATTTGTTATGTATGTTCACGCATAATTCTTGAGCGGATAATTATCATGAATAAAATTTTGTCAACTGTAAAATGAATTAGGCATATTGGTATACGATCTTTCAAGCAAAGTTAAAGTTATAAAGGTGATGTTATAAAAAGTGGGCACTTTGTATACGTAATGTTTGACTGTTTTAAAGAGACAAAAAATACATTACAACATAGGAATTTTGCCGGTATATACAAACACATACAGGGTGTTTGGTAATGAATGGGCCATACCTTGGCGGTGGCTTCTCTGGCTCAATTTAGATCGATTTAACCCCTAACTTATTTTAGTAAAGATACTCACAGGGTGTTAAAGTAAAAATTTTATTTTACATTTCTATCGATATCTTTTGAAAGATACTAAATAAATTCACAAAAATTGGTAGGCGGGAGAATTTTACGATGGGAAAAGCAAGTCCGTTCGAAAATTTGCTGTATTTTCTGGTGGGCGCCACATACGGCAATAAATGGCATTTTAAAACGTCCCAATTTCTTGTGCTTCAGTGTACACAATTTCTGAATTCCACTACTTGTTTTACTTAAATAAGATATAATTAATGTCGCTAGAAGTAAATGTTTTTGAGAAAAATGCATGTGAATTCGGTAATCCACAGAATAAATAAGAAATAGAAAATTTTAGTATCAGCAAAAAGTAAACCTTTTTACTAAGGAAATGCAAAACAAGTGATAATAAAAACCAAATAAAGCACGAATAAACAATGAAAAAATAAATTGCTAAAAATGAACGCATGGCATTTTGAAGATATGCTGAAAAATAAAATAATTAACATGATGCAAGGGGTAAATAATTTTATTTGGATTTTATTATTTTCACTTAATGTTTGCACTTCCTTAATAAAAAGATTTATTTTCGCTGATATTAGAATTTTGTACTTCTTATTTCTGTGCGACACCGAATTTAAATGCTTTTTGCTCAAAAACAGTTACTTCTAGCTCTTCTACCAAAGTAATAATAATTATATACCTTTTTTAAGTAAAGAAGGTAGAGGTATAAGAATTTCTATTCAGAAATTGTGTACACTGAAGCACCAAAAAAATGTGGACGTTTTAAAATGGAAACTTTAATTGTATAATTAACTATCTTATGGTTCTAAATCACTCTATTTTATTTAATCCTAATCTATCATATTCTACTCTATTAATGAAAAAAGTTGAGTTATTATTAAGTTCATGTCGTGTCCTATTACTATTGACTATCAGTTTTGTTGTTATGGACAAAGGATTAAAAAAATACCACAAATAGATTTTGCTTCTAATATGGTAATTGCAATAGAACATGCGTTTAGTTTTTATTATCCTTATTGTTCCACTCTAGTGATGCCTGTATTATAGACTATAGTACCTACCTACCTCGGCAAGCGATAGTTTTGATTTGATAATAATAATAATTATTAACTTGAATAAATCATTCAGCTAATCTTTTTCTTTTTTCTTTTTTAGGCTTTTGTCAAAACTAAATCCAAATGGACAAATTCTGGGACACATAATGCAAACTCCAAAGTACCAAACTACTACAGCTGATCATTGAAGGAAATATTGGGGGCAAGAGAGGAATATGGAGAAAGATGTCTTGGTTTCAAGATATTGGACAGGTCGGCATAACGTACAAACTTTAATATACACAGCGCGAAATCGGGATGAAATATCAAATGAAATGTAGTTGACTACCCTGGTACTCGCAAACAACATCCATTAGTCACATTGTGGATATACAGGGGAAGAAGAAGAAGAGCAAATACTGTTAGTTATTTTGCTTTTCATACTTATGATTAAAAGATAACTGAAATTCAATTAGAATTAAGGAAAAAAAAAACAAATGCATTGCATACAACTTTTTTCTATGAAAATTAAGCACCATTAGGTACTAGGTAGTAGCTTATTGCATATACTGTCGTCTTAGCGTCGGCCTTTGATCTGCGAGATTTTCGTTAAGCGGCGTGCTCTGAAACAAAAATTGCTCGTTAATCGGGGTATTAACATCCTGTTTTAGTGGGGGTTCTAAGTCCACTAACAATCCTACAGGTACATTTTGATTAAAAATAACACTGCGAGAATTTTCTGGAATAACAAAAGTTTGTTCCAGATGATTAACAGGAGTTGAGAGATAAGTTAAAAATGGATTTGTGTTTTCCATGTTGGGCGCAACAGCAGGGGTTGTTGAGAGGGTCCCACCTTCCACCCGGTTGCTCTGGAAGCCGTCAACCGCCTCAAGAAAAGAGGGAGATGATGTAGGGTTGTGGCTTTCGGAAGTTGTTGTTGTTGTGGTCTGACTGTGTAGACTCTGATGGGACATTTTTTGTTGTTTATTTTTCTCCTAAGAGAATGTTAAAAAAGATGTTTTAATTAGGGGAGTTTCACGGTTGAGATTTCTTAAAAATAATGCTAGCAGGGCGCAATTATTCTAAAGATAATTATTACTAAAGTGGCTCTTTTAAAAGTAATAATTACTTATTACTAACTTAAAGAATCTCTAGTCTTTAAAACTAAAACGTAAATTTTCTAAGTCGCTTAGATTAAAAATTTTCTAAGTCGCTTAACTGTAAAATTTTCTAAGTCGCTTAAATCAAAAATTTTCTAAGTCGCTTAGTGTGAAAATTTTCTAAGTCGCTTAATTCGGGAATTTTTCTAAGTCGCTTAGAACGAAAATTTTCTAAGTCGCTTAAATGTAAAAATAAAATAAAAGTTTTAATTCTAACTTTAGAAATTATTTTTGGTCTGAATAAAATTAAAAGTGAGTTTAATTTATTCTTTAAGTTAGCTTTTCTTATTAGTTAAAAAGCAACGGCTTTTTTACAAAAGAAAGCTTAAGTTTAAAAAATTTTAACAATTAAAATTTTTTGGTTCCGCTAGGGAATTATTTTCCAAGTTTATGAAAAATTATTTAACAAGTTTTTCGAAGCAAAATCTTTATAAAAAGTCTTTTGACGAAATGGGCAATGTCTTTTTTAAAATACGCTAAAATGTTTTTAGGTATTGGTGAATTTCTTTTAAAGTCTTTTGGTTTAAAAAAAAAATGTTTTTGCGTAAAAAAGTCTAAGTTGGGAGAGAGTATTTTATACCAATCTGTTCCCCAAAAGTACCAACAATTATGGACACTTTCAAGTTTTGTATGGTGTACGAGTTTTTATTCCAGAACTAGCCAAGATATACCTGTCTTGGGTATTTAAGTTTTTTAAGAACGCGAGGCGCAACTTTAAATTTTCCGGATTTCTTCAACTTCTCATGAAGCGACCACGACAGCCTTTTTATCGGTTGCCGCAGAAGTTCAGGACCAAGTACTGGAGGTGAATAGGAACCTTTCGTTCACAAAGTGCAAGTGTGAAGTACTGAGTTAGAATCCCCTACGATTCGTAAGTTAGTTGTATAACTTATAACACGTTCGCGAACAGGAAGTTCTCGAGTTTCTTAGAAGTTCAGCGTTGCTCCTGTTCTTTAGAAGATCTAGCTGATGTCTGACAATATGAAGTCCGACGGCTGAAACTGCAAGTTGTTCTTGTTGGATGTGATGTGAAGTTTGGGAAGCCTTAAAAAAGACTTATTTGGGAAAAATCTTAAAAAAGACTTTGGCGAATTTCTTTCCAGGCTAGGAAACGAATTTCTTTGAGCTGGGTCGAATTTCTTTAGACAATCGTAGATACTTTTTGATTTACCGAATGAATACTTCAGGAAAAATATATCTTTATAATAAAAGATAAACGTATGCTGACAACTGATCGTGATGAAAAATCTGACCATACTGCTTTTTTGCTATACTGAAACGTAATTTATAAGCGAAAATAGATAACGCCTATTTTACAATTCTGTAACCATTCTCGAGCGGCGTTTGGGTCTCGGCGTTCAGGCACCCTCGAAAAACCTCCGTCCGCTGAGATATACTCTCCGCTGGAATGCTCATTTGGACTGCTGCCGTCGAAGGGACAACATCTCCGGTATCATGCAAAATTTTGGAAATTTTGATGCTTTGGCATTTTTGTGGAATAGTATAAACTGGTTGGGTCTTTTTAGCTTAATAAAAGTTTTTGATTAGGGATCAAATTAACTTATTATAAGCGTATTTGGTTTTTTGATCACAGCAAATCTTTATTTGATTATTTAGCCGTTTTCAAGGCGTTTAAACCTTTTTGTGGTAAAGTAGACCTGCAGGGTCGGGGTTTACTATGGTATATATGTTTTGTTTAACATTATCCAATAGTATTTCAATTTTCACGGTGTTTTATGAAAAGATTGATCCTAGTAGATTTTCAAATCTATTTCAAGGGCGTTTAAACCTGATGGGGTATTATGACGGGGGGAGTGCCTCGCAGGCATGGGAGTAGTGTTTTGTGAGCGGTATTCACTAAAACGTACTAAACCTTTGTTTTATAAAATAGAAAAGTTTTGTTCTATTTTAAAGGCGTCTAAACCTTGTTTTTGGGGAAAGTAAGCTTCATAAGCTTGGGGCTATATATAATACAGGGTATTTATTTACACGGGGCATGTTTTTTTTCATAATTATTTACATATTTTTAATAGTAAAAACGTACTATTACAACACCCTCCCACCTAGACGGAGACGGACGCGTGAAATATTGGTTTTTTGGGGATTATGTTTAAGCTGAGATTTCACGATCCGGTGTCGTAACAATAGTCTTACGTTTGTATGGGGGTAGTAAGATGGCGGTTATAGAAAACTACCGATCTTATAGTTGTGTTGGAGGCGTGATCAAATTGATCTAGTAAGTTTTGTTGCTCGGCGGTAAGTTCTTGGTCGTCACTCAGGTGAATCACCGGTACGTCGTTCTCAGTGGTAGCGACAAGTGATTCAACTTCGGGGCGATCCCTGACTTCTTGAGGTGCCATGTCGTATTCTGACTCGGAATCTTCAGAACTGGTTAGGGTTCGTCTTAAGTTTACCGGGTCTTCATATTCTGATTCGCTGGATTCTGACAGGGCGTCATCGTCGCTGTCTAAATTTACTTGATTACCGGTTGGAGCTTTTCGTAAATCGTTCAAGTGGACGTTCCATTGTTTACCATCAATCACAACGTCATAAGTCGTATCCCCATTGACGGCCACGACCTCATGGGGTCCTGTCCATGGTTGTGAGAAGCTAGTGGTCGGAGCGTGTTGTACCCTTACATTGACCAAATCTCCTACTTTGAACGATATTACGGGCTCGGATTCATCGTGATAATTGTGCAACTGGTAGTCGCGTTGGTGTTTGTAAATGTCACGATTTTTTTGTTTGCGCTGTTCAGGTGTTAGCGTTTCCCGGCTTTGTGGCCAGTTAATCTTCCACTCGCCTGGACACGGGATTTCATAACCGAGGATTATGGAAGCAGGAGTCACACCTGTGGCGCGGCACGCTCTGCTTCTGAGAACTTGTAATGCTTTTGGAATATTTTCTTCCCAAATGTTGGCTTTTTTATTGTAGTTTAAAAGTTTAAGAATTTTTTTAAACTCTTGTACTATCCTTTCAACAGGATTGGCCTGCTGATGAGATACGGATGAATATACATGGTCAATTTCGTTTTCCCGGCAGAGCTTTTCTAGGACTCGGCCTGTAAATTGGGCGCCTTGGTCGGAAACCAAGGTTTCAGGCGTGCCATACCTAGCAAAGATCTCTGTCTGAAGGAATTTAGTGATTTCTGGGGCTTTAGGGTCGCTTACGGCTTTTGCCTCTACCCATTTTGAGAATATATCTTCACAAATGATAATGTATTTGTTTCCGGTTTTGGGGGATACTGGATCCAAGGGTCCTAAAATATCAATGGACACCATTTGAAAGGGGAACTTGGGGGTTCTGGCCCTTAAGGGTGCTTTTCGTTGTTTCTGCTGTGTTTTACAGACAGAACATACAATGCATTTTTTAATGTATTCAGATATACTTTCTTTTTGATGACCCCAGTAGTAAAGATTTGCTATCTTCCGGTGCGTCTCCTCGATGCCTGGATGCGCGGAGTCAGTTGTGTCATGATAGAAATAAATGACCTGATCAGCCATGTGTTTAGGGACTACGATTCTGTCACCTGACTGTCCACGTCTCCATAACAAATTGTTTTTGACTAGGAAGTTATGTTGAAGTTTTCGCTGCGCCGGAGTAGCAGGGAGTCGGTTTTCTAAAAGTTGTAATGAATGAATGGCCTGTCGTATATAACGTGTGTTAGTTTGGTATTTGACGATTTTTTCATACAAGTCGCCGCAGTTTTTAATGATATTTATTTTTGAGGTAAAAGTAGCCTCTTCTGGAGGTAGTAGTCTTGTGTCGTCAGGAACGTCAGAATATTTAACGTTATCTGCAGGGTTACGGCTAAGGTAGTCGCAAAGCTGATTCTGTTTCCCTGAGACGTGTTCAATGGTAAAATTATACTCTTGGAGCAACATTGACCAACGAGTCAATTTAGCTTTAGAATCTTTGAACTGGTTTAGCCAGGTCAGGGCTTTACTGTCCGTTCGGAGAATGAAAGGTTTATCCTCTAGATAACCTCGGAACATTTTTACTGCCCATACCACAGCTAAACATTCCTGTTCATTTATGTGATATTTTTGTGTAGTTGATGAAAATTTGGCGCTTGCGTGCGCGATGATATGTTTTTGGCCATTTTCCTCTTGATACAGCACGCCAGACATGCCTAGGCTGCTAGCGTCTGTTTGCAATATAAATTTTTGGTTAAAGTCCGGTCTGTGTAATGGTTTGCAAGTATTGATTGCGTCTTTGGTTTTGTCGAAAGACTCCTGCTCTTTAGACGTCCATTTGAATTTTCGGTCCTTTTTAAGTAAGTCCGTGAGCGGAGCTGACAATTCTGCCAAATTTGGCACGTATTCACGTAACCAATTGCACAATCCAATAAATGATTGGACTTGTTTTTTGCTTTTTGGGGTAGTGAAGTCTTGTACTTGTATCTTGTGTTTACTTAAGGGTTCCACAACATCGTTATTTATGTAATGCCCTAAGTATTCAAGTTCGGTGGTAAATAATTGGCATTTATCTCCGGATATTTTTAAATTGTGAAGCTGAAGGCGTTCTAGGACCTGCCGCAAGTGCTGTAGATGGTCTTCTGCCGTGTCGGAATAAACAATTATATCGTCTAAATAAACGATTACGAATTTTTGCAGAATTCCAACCAGTACTTCGGTGGTCATGAGTTTTTGAAAAGTGGAGGGCGCATTACGTAGCCCAAATGGCATAACATTGAAATGATATGCAGCGCCATCAGGGGTAGTAAAAGCCGTATATTGTTTCGAATTTTGATCCATGGGGATCTGCCAATATCCTTTCTTTAAATCAAGGACTGTAAAATATTTTGCAGTAGATAAGTCTTTTAAGGCGTCAGTGATCCTTGGTAGACTCACTGATTCTTCTTCGGTGATGTTATTAATATCCCTAAAATCTACGCAAAATCTTGGTTCTTTGCCTTGTCTTTCGACTAGGACAGGTGGCGACGAAAATGCTGAAGTTGTAGGCTCGATAACACCTTTTTCAAGCATCTCGTTGACTTGTTTGTAAAGGAGTTTCTTTTTCTTAGGGCTTATAGGGTAGCACCTTTTGTTAATAATTTTGTCGGATTTTATCTTAATTTGGTGTTTTGTTGTCCTGGTGGTGGGCTGTGTTAGACCCGTTTGAAACAGATGTTTAAATTCGACAATTAAATTTTTTAAGTCGTTTGAGTGGTTCGGTTTAAATTCGGGTAAAATTATTTTCGAACTTTTATCGTTTCGTGGGCGCACCCAATAAAGAGTTTGGCGCTCTTTTTTACCCACATAAACGCATTTACGTGGATAGTCCAAGACTACGTCTTCTGCTAACATGAATGGGGTTCCAAGAATTAGGTCAGCGTCTAAATCCTTAATTACCCAGAATGTTTGAGTAAAGTATTTTTCTCCCAATCTGAAATACTTAATGCAAGATCCCAAAACTTGCGCATTAGCATTTTGACAGGCTAATTGCACTGTTTTGACGGTTAGCGGTGTCAATTTCCTTGGGGCAAGTCGCTCAGATATCAAGTTTAGATCGGCACCCGAGTCGAATAAGACTTTGTACTCCGAATCATCACAGAACGCGGGTAGTACCGGCTGTGTCTCATCCTGAGTAACAACAATTAATTTTCGGGGAGTGTTGTTATCTGTTTGTGAATTACGACGAGTCGTTTGTCGTTTATTGGTATTATTTTTTTGGTTGTCAATTAAGGGGTCGGTATTCGCGTTTTGGTTTTTTCGGGAATTTTGGGGGGAAGACCGACCCGAATCTAGTTTTTTGAATTATTACTAGATTTTTCGTTAGTGTTATTTTCTTGGTTTACGTTATTGAACGTGCGGGACTGGAAGTTTGCCCTTTTTGGACAGTCACGATCAAGGTGTTTACCTTGGCAATACAGGCAGGGCCTTAAGTTCCAAGAACCTGTGTTTTTATTTGAATTAAAAGTAAACCGATTATTTGGATTATTATTATTATTGTTCGGATTATTTGGTCTATTATTATTATAATTAGACGGATTATTTGGTTTATTAGGGTTATTTGCATAAGCCGAATTATTAGGTCGGTTATTTTGGAAATTAGCCGAATTATTCGGTCTATTATTGTTATTATTACCCGGGTTATTTTGTCTAAGTCGGGGGTGTTCATTTGGTTTGGCTGCTGTGGGAACCGTTGTAGGTTTAAGCGGGGCAATTAATTTAGCCTCCTCAGCCAAATCTTTTTCAACGCATCTAGTTAGAGTTATTAGCCTGTCGATAGATCGAATGTCAATTCCTCTAAGTCTAGACCGAATGTTGGGCATTAGCTGCGCCAATAGTATGTTAATGAATTCGTCTAATGAACTGTTTGGACGTAATCGTGAGAATAAAGCGTGCTTCATCAGAATGAATTGCTCCGCATTTTCACTCTTCTTTTGATGGTCACCGTATAGCCTGGCCTGAAGATCTGCCAAGTCTTCTACGCATGAGAATCTTTCAGTAAATTTATTTCTAAATTCAGTATAGTTCTTAACGAAGGGCCTGTATGGGTCAAACCACAATTTGGCTCCTCCAGTCAATTGTGAGCGAGCGAAATATATTTTCTCGCTGTCTATTGTATCGTTTTCCAGAAACCATGTTTCTAAGTCATTTAGAAATTCTTGGGGGTCTTCATGGGAGAGCCCTCCAAAATTAGCTCTTAGCGGGGTTTTCTTTATTTGTGGTGTTGGATTAAGGTTTTGCAGTAATATCTGGTTCTGACTTTTCACATTTTCAGACATCAGCTTGAACAGGTTCAGGACTTCTGTCTGAGGAGCAAAGTTGTCTTTCAAGTTTGGAATTTCCCTATGAATTGGTTTAATATTTTGGCCGGCGTCTAATACGCTCTTAAAAGGGTTTGTACTTTGAGCCAGTACTTGCGAATTTTGTATAATGGGGTTGTCATTATTTTTTATGAAAGTTTCATGTATTTTAAAATTATGAACTTGATTTAATGAATTTTCAGGAATGTTATGTCGTGTTACACGATCATGCACATCCTGAGTGGGGTAATTTTGAATGTTTGATTTTAATAAATTGTCAGGGAAATTGCTATCCGCAAGATCCCCACCAGGGATGCCATGTCGTCTTAGCGTCGGCCTTTGATCTGCGAGATTTTCGTTAAGCGGCGTGCTCTGAAACAAAAATTGCTCGTTAATCGGGGTATTAACATCCTGTTTTAGTGGGGGTTCTAAGTCCACTAACAATCCTACAGGTACATTTTGATTAAAAATAACACTGCGAGAATTTTCTGGAATAACAAAAGTTTGTTCCAGATGATTAACAGGAGTTGAGAGATAAGTTAAAAATGGATTTGTGTTTTCCATGTTGGGCGCAACAGCAGGGGTTGTTGAGAGGGTCCCACCTTCCACCCGGTTGCTCTGGAAGCCGTCAACCGCCTCAAGAAAAGAGGGAGATGATGTAGGGTTGTGGCTTTCGGAAGTTGTTGTTGTTGTGGTCTGACTGTGTAGACTCTGATGGGACATTTTTTGTTGTTTATTTTTCTCCTAAGAGAATGTTAAAAAAGATGTTTTAATTAGGGGAGTTTCACGGTTGAGATTTCTTAAAAATAATGCTAGCAGGGCGCAATTATTCTAAAGATAATTATTACTAAAGTGGCTCTTTTAAAAGTAATAATTACTTATTACTAACTTAAAGAATCTCTAGTCTTTAAAACTAAAACGTAAATTTTCTAAGTCGCTTAGATTAAAAATTTTCTAAGTCGCTTAACTGTAAAATTTTCTAAGTCGCTTAAATCAAAAATTTTCTAAGTCGCTTAGTGTGAAAATTTTCTGTCGCTTAATTCGGGAATTTTTCTAAGTCGCTTAGAACGAAAATTTTCTAAGTCGCTTAAATGTAAAAATAAAATAAAAGTTTTAATTCTAACTTTAGAAATTATTTTTGGTCTGAATAAAATTAAAAGTGAGTTTAATTTATTCTTTAAGTTAGCTTTTCTTATTAGTTAAAAAGCAACGGCTTTTTTACAAAAGAAAGCTTAAGTTTAAAAAATTTTAACAATTAAAATTTTTTGGTTCCGCTAGGGAATTATTTTCCAAGTTTATGAAAAATTATTTAACAAGTTTTTCGAAGCAAAATCTTTATAAAAAGTCTTTTGACGAAATGGGCAATGTCTTTTTTAAAATACGCTAAAATGTTTTTAGGTATTGGTGAATTTCTTTTAAAGTCTTTTGGTTTAAAAAAAAAATGTTTTTGCGTAAAAAAGTCTAAGTTGGGAGAGAGTATTTTATACCAATCTGTTCCCCAAAAGTACCAACAATTATGGACACTTTCAAGTTTTGTATGGTGTACGAGTTTTTATTCCAGAACTAGCCAAGATATACCTGTCTTGGGTATTTAAGTTTTTTAAGAACGCGAGGCGCAACTTTAAATTTTCCGGATTTCTTCAACTTCTCATGAAGCGACCACGACAGCCTTTTTATCGGTTGCCGCAGAAGTTCAGGACCAAGTACTGGAGGTGAATAGGAACCTTTCGTTCACAAAGTGCAAGTGTGAAGTACTGAGTTAGAATCCCCTACGATTCGTAAGTTAGTTGTATAACTTATAACACGTTCGCGAACAGGAAGTTCTCGAGTTTCTTAGAAGTTCAGCGTTGCTCCTGTTCTTTAGAAGATCTAGCTGATGTCTGACAATATGAAGTCCGACGGCTGAAACTGCAAGTTGTTCTTGTTGGATGTGATGTGAAGTTTGGGAAGCCTTAAAAAAGACTTATTTGGGAAAAATCTTAAAAAAGACTTTGGCGAATTTCTTTCCAGGCTAGGAAACGAATTTCTTTGAGCTGGGTCGAATTTCTTTAGACAATCGTAGATACTTTTTGATTTACCGAATGAATACTTCAGGAAAAATATATCTTTATAATAAAAGATAAACGTATGCTGACAACTGATCGTGATGAAAAATCTGACCATACTGCTTTTTTGCTATACTGAAACGTAATTTATAAGCGAAAATAGATAACGCCTATTTTACAATTCTGTAACCATTCTCGAGCGGCGTTTGGGTCTCGGCGTTCAGGCACCCTCGAAAAACCTCCGTCCGCTGAGATATACTCTCCGCTGGAATGCTCATTTGGACTGCTGCCGTCGAAGGGACAACATCTCCGGTATCATGCAAAATTTTGGAAATTTTGATGCTTTGGCATTTTTGTGGAATAGTATAAACTGGTTGGGTCTTTTTAGCTTAATAAAAGTTTTTGATTAGGGATCAAATTAACTTATTATAAGCGTATTTGGTTTTTTGATCACAGCAAATCTTTATTTGATTATTTAGCCGTTTTCAAGGCGTTTAAACCTTTTTGTGGTAAAGTAGACCTGCAGGGTCGGGGTTTACTATGGTATATATGTTTTGTTTAACATTATCCAATAGTATTTCAATTTTCACGGTGTTTTATGAAAAGATTGATCCTAGTAGATTTTCAAATCTATTTCAAGGGCGTTTAAACCTGATGGGGTATTATGACGGGGGGAGTGCCTCGCAGGCATGGGAGTAGTGTTTTGTGAGCGGTATTCACTAAAACGTACTAAACCTTTGTTTTATAAAATAGAAAAGTTTTGTTCTATTTTAAAGGCGTCTAAACCTTGTTTTTGGGGAAAGTAAGCTTCATAAGCTTGGGGCTATATATAATACAGGGTATTTATTTACACGGGGCATGTTTTTTTTCATAATTATTTACATATTTTTAATAGTAAAAACGTACTATTACAACAATACTTCAGAAGCATAAAAACTAAGATCAACATAGTGTTTGAACACTAAACGAGCAAGTACTTTTCCTCTTAAATTACTCAACCTGCGAGATAAGATTTGAAAATTTCGAAGACTAATACAATAAAAATCTATTCCTAGAAACATGTTTTAATATACGGTAATATACCTACAGGATGGTCTAAAGGTAATGAGAAAAGAAGCAACGGTGTATTCCTGGCATTACAATAATTCAATTTGGTTAAATTTGTTAAGTCCGAAAGTTGGCATTAAGAGAGATAGAGGGCGTTAAAACGAGAATTTTAAGTTCGATTTTCATTGATGTTCTAAAAATGTTGTGACATATTACCGTAAAAATTGGGCTAGGGTGGTTCTTGATTGCGAGAAAATTAATCCGGCGTTAATTTTACTGTACCTTATAGAGGACGCTACGTATACACAACAAACTTTTGACGGAAAAATATTGTCTTCTTGTATTTTGTTTGTATGACAGAATATTAGTTGTTTAGTTTTTTGCAACTTAAAGGATTACATTTTTCCTGTAGCTTGAACATTCATCTTCAAAAAAGCACTTTCAGTTTAGCATACAGGGTGATTTTTTATCTGAGCCACCGAACGTAGACGTCAAGCCTAAGTACTAACGTACCGTATGCGTCTGGAGAAGGGAAATGTAATCTATTGGCACGGGATTTTAAGGATTGGAGGTTGGGAGAGGAAGGGAAAACATCTGCAGGCAATTTCTTTCATAATCTGGAGAACCTAGGTATGAATGAGCGAGAGAAGTGGGATGTTCTAGGCTTTTGTAGTTGGACAGTAACGGGATGCACACGTAACACGCCCCTTGTTGTTCTGTTAGGAACATTCAAGGGAGGAACTATAGCGACTAGTTCTTCAGAGCAAGCCGTGGAAGTATCGGTAGAAAAGGGATCAATCCCCAACAGCGCGGCGATGAGCGAGAGGGGAGTTTTCTTGTGAGGACTGGGTCATTGATGAGTCGGGTAGCTCTCTTTTGGATAGAATCAAGGATGTTAAGTGTCGAAGGTGATGCCGCTCCCCAGATGTGGGAACAGTACTCTAGGTTAGGTCTTATTTGGGAAACATAGAGAGTGTGTAAGTTGGAAAGGGAGAAGCATAACTGAAATAAAATCTGTCTTCGCTAAGAGCTACCAAAGTGGGTTTGATTAAAATATTGTACATAGCTTTGTATTGCAAAACAACACACTTTCACTCGAGTTTTCACCACCTACAGGAGAAACCAATATTGTTTGTTACACAATATTTAGTTGTGGTTTTTACTCCTCTCATTAGATATCTTTATTTGCATAACGTCATTTCGCAAATAAGGTTTGGGTGAAAAACCTTTTGCGGATTTTATAGCAGAAAAATGACACTTTAGGTAGTTTAAATCAGAACTAAATCTTGAAAACATCGCATTAAAGTCAGATAAAAATATGAAACATTCGAGTAAAACTTGTAAAGTCTCTCTTGGCACTGGGAAATAAAAACAGAAAATAAACACTCAATTTATTGCTAATAAAAACCTAATTTAAAAGAATATTTAAAGGTTATTTGGAGGACGTTGGAAATCTAATACTAATAAAATACCACGTAGTATCAAAGAATATAATAAACTACGCCAGAAGCTAGGCGTCGCGACGTCTCTCTCATTGTTTTCAAATAGAACGTTATCGGATATATTTAAATATAGCTTTTGTCTCCTGTATCGTCACCTCAATTTATACTTTTTTCTGAAGATACGAATTTCTAGGGAAAATTTTAAATTCTCAAAGAAAATTTAAATGAACTTCTGAAATGACCAGCTATAATTATATCATTCTTATCGATATTTACAAACATATATATGAATGAGAAAGTTTGCATGTAGGTTTGTTACTATGTAGTAGTGGGCCAGATTGTATAATTTTAAAAATAGGATTAGAGTAGAGTGGGACAAAAGGACGCACATAAGGATCTACATAAATATACAAGCAACACATATTTAGATGGCGCAAAATTCCCGCATACAGATTTAGTATTTGTTACAAGTAAATTGCCGCGCATTTTCATACGCTATGCATTCCTCATGCCATCATTTTTAGTATATTACATAACAAGTGTTGAAAGTGACATTTTTCACACGAGTGGGAATGTTGTCGCACGAGGCGACAGCCGAGTGCGATAATCCCACGAGTGTGCGAAAATTACTTTCATACGAGTAATGTACAATATTTTTCCTACGACCACAAAAATATTTACAAAAAAACCTCAATTTCTGTCTTTTAAAACCCTCACTTTCAACACTAATATTTTCATCAAGTGTGCTGAAAATAACACAAATGAAATTGGCACCATATATTTAAATGTCATGTTGACAAGTACTTTTCAACACACGTGTTGTAAAGTACTTTTCAACACGCGTGAGATATAAGGCACTTTCTCGCCAAGTTAACCGTGTTTTTTGCTCACTTTCAGAGGTGGTCGTAGGAAATAGTTATTTATGATATAAGTCTTAAAAGTACAATTTTACGACACGAATTTGAAAGTTTGCAGAATGAGCGAAGCGAATTCTGCAATTCAAATGAGTGCCTTAAAAGTACTTTTAACACAAATATCATACAAAAGTTTTTCTACAAACGCCAATAAACAACAAAAACACAATTACAATTTTTAGAAAGTTTAACATATTGGAAACACATAGTTTTAAGTAGCATCGTAGATATAATATAAAATTATGAAGTTGACATTTGTCAAAAAATCTAACAACCATTGTTGGCGTCGTAGTTGCCATAGTATTACTTTTAACACTAGTGCTATAAAGTACTTTTAACACTAGTGCCATAAAGTAACATTTTAAGGCCTCTGTGGTGTGTTAAAAAATGCATTTTTAACACGTTTGTAGAAAAAAACATTTTCGGCATTGGATCCAGTCTTCAACTGGAGCAATGGGGACTGTTTTTTTTTTCTTGCAAGTTTATTCTTTTGGTTAGGACTGATTATTCTTTTCTTTACTTGTAGTCGTAATTTTTTTAGCTTCTCGTCGTGCTCCTCAAGTTTTTTTAAAGGGCGTGCTTGATAATATTTCTGATTTTTGGCCTTGTCTTCGGTGAGGATTTTTGCCCCACGAAGAAATGAGACGACAAACGAAATTTTAAATTCATCGCCACTACTAACGAACTACTTTTAAAGATATTTATTTCCTACATAATATATACAATATCATTTAGGTACTAAAACTATATACAGTATACAAGTGGCCCATGTTACGACCCCCATTCAAGGGAAGTGGTGACAGCCCTTTGGTACCTGTACCAGGAAAAGACTGGCATATGCCATATGCTGTTTATTATTCTGTAACACATATTTAGCCCATGTTGCGAAATTGTACTTAGTATTGGGATATCTAGAATTTGGGACTTTTGCCCCGCGCGTACTTTTGCCCCACCCTACTCTATTAGACTATGAATTATTTTCATATTTGGACTATAATTGAAATTATATTACCTATACCGCCCTACCACTGATAAATTCCTGTTGGGCGGTATATTCTGATTATAATAGATGATGTTTCCTCGTCACTCATTATTGGTATCGGCATATTACCCATAATTTAAAATTCTGTTACTGCGGGAAACGAATCGCGTTATTAAATTTTTTAGTCTTTACTCTTACTTCATCAATTTTATTGTTTCTTAATACGTTTATTTTTATTGCAAGTAATGGAAAGGTTTTAGGATTTTGGTACAAAGTTATTGATTGGGTTTGGATCAATGGATAACTTTTTTATTTGAAGAGATATATACAAAAATGTTTAAATAAGTAAAATTGTAGATTTGTACAAGAACCATCAGGAAACTTAACTGAAAAACAATAAATAAGCGAGTTTTAACGTAAACTAAGTTTTTCAAGAGGGCTCCCTATATTCTTTTTTTGTCTTTTTCTGTTATATGTATAGGCAGGGGGAACTAAAACCACTATACTTTAGTCAAGGGATGCCTCACCCCCTAGGCGCCCACACCACAAATTAAAAATAATTTTAAATGGCACCACCCCCTTTGTTACACCTCAAACGATAGGTCTCATTGAGTAGTATTTAGCGGCACAAGACAACGTTGAATTGATCGATTTTTGCAAGTCTTAACAAAATTAAGCAGTATTTTTCTAAATACTAAAACAAGACAAAAATCATTAAATATTGCAAATTTAAGAGTGTAGTGAACAAAAACATTGTACTTATTTAAGTAAGAATTTGCTGTACTGAGGAATGAAAAAAAAAACTTACCAATAGGTACAAATAATAAATTGTATTTATTTATTTATTTCTCATTGTTAAGGTGAACAATATCACTGTGCCCACCAGTTTGAGTTAGCTAGTACTGCAGAGTCGAAAAACATCCAACAGTGACATACTTCTTAGATCTCCCGATCTAACACTCCTTGATTTTTTTCTTTTGGGCCATTTGAAAACTTTTATATTTAAAACACAACCTACTTCAATAGAAAATCTTTGGCAACGTATTATTACAGAATGCAGAGCTATTCCAATACAATTTTTTCAAAATGTCAGAACGGAATTTGAAAATAGGTTGTAGGTACTATTGCTTACAATAAAATGGAATGCATTTTGAGCATCTAATCAAATAAAATAAGATTTTTGTAAATTACAAAATTTTGTTTTATTCAAATTATCCATTTTTTTAAGACCTGTGTTAAATGGAAAACTAATCGATCAATTCAACTTTTTCTTTTGCAGCTAACTACTACTCAATGAGACCTTACATTTGAGGCATAACAAAGGGGGTGGTTCCATTTGAAATTTTACATTTGTGGTTGTTGTGATGACCTGATTAGAGCTTTAGCGTCTGGCCGGTGCCGAGAATATCTATCCCGAAGGTAAAAAGGTGAATCATTCAAATGCGTTAGCATATCTGTATAGTGTTTGCTCAGGTTTGCTGGGGTTTGTTCAGGTTTTACCCACTTTTACTTAGTCTTTTTTTATATTGCATTGTTTTGGTAGTGCGATTGATTATTTGTTTCGTAATTTATGAATAGTCACTAACGACTCATCAAATCAACAATCGTTCGGCAAAATTCGGGACACATATTCTCGGTACCGGCTAGACGCTAGTGATTAGAGCACCGGTCATTTAACTAAAGATTGTTAATGTTTCCATAGAAATCCTATACGATTTGCAATAGCTCATATACGAAGGGTATGGAAAATTATTTAAGTTTCGTTTTATTTTTTTAAATTATAGGAAAGCAGTCAGTGTAGGTAACTTAACAAAACAGAGCTCTTAGCTGGGAGAATTTAAAAAAACAAAAAAAAATATTGCGAGCCCTCTGAAAAAACTTAAGGTTAGTTCAAAACTCTTATTTGATGATCAATTGTTTTTTTAGTTACGTTTCCTGATAGCTCTTGTACAGGGTTTTCTCTTATATTTTGAACGGGGTTCATAGTCCTTATTTTTAGAGATATGGAAAAATGTTTAATACAAAAATTTTAGGGTTTTATCTAAATCATCAAAATTTTCTAAAAAAATAAACAAATGGTAATCAGAATGTCAAAAAATCGTTATCAACTTTAATTTTTTAAATAGAACACCCTGTATATTTTCAACCATTTAGAAAGATATCTTTTTCTGATTTCAAAAATATATAGTTTGTTTATGTTTCTTTAAGCAGTTTTTAAAATATTTAGTTTTAAATGTTTAAAAATGTTCAAAGCTATACGTTTGCGATCACTGAACAAGTGATTCCAAAGCCACCTATGCTTGAGCGGCTATGACTCAAAACTGAGCATTTTGAAATATTTAAATCTAAATATTTTAAAAACTGCTTAAAGAAACATAAACAAACTATATATTTTTGAAATCAGAAAAAAGATATCTTTCTAAATGGTTGAAAATATACAGTGTGTTCTATTTAAAAAATTAAAGCTGATAGCGATTTTTTGACATTCTGATTATCATTTGTTTATTTTTTTAGAAAATTCTGATGATTTAGATAAAACCCCAAAATTTTTGTATTAAACATTTTTCCATATCTCTAAAAATAAGGACTGTGGACCCCGTTCAAAATATAAGAGAAAACCTGGTACAGATCTAACATTTTTCTAATTTAAACACTTTTCTATTTCTTCAAATAAAAAGTTATCTATTGTTCCAAATATAATTAATAACCCTGTATATACATCTTATTTGATCATAATCAATAAATCAAAAATCAAATAAACGCGATTTTCACACCATCATCGAGGAAGCAAAATGACAACACCTCGAATGAGGAACTTATAAGCAAGGCTTCTTTTTCACTACGCGGTAATACAATCCCGTGAAGCTAACCTTGTTTGATACATTGTAAACCGCATGCCACTTAAAATTCTTCCTCTTTTGTAATTAATCTGAGGAGAATCAAAGCTTTCGATTATGATCTGAGTTATGATTTTCATAATCGGATGATACCGATTTAAAAAAAAATAATTCAAATTATTATATCGCCATTTCGTAAATTTAAAAATTTTGTTTAAAATCTTTGGCGGCAAGCGCGGAATCAAGGGGGGGGGGGGGGGGGGGGTTGGGTCATGACGGTCATAACCCCCCCCCCCCACACACATCATCAATAATACATATAACTATTAAAAAATAAATATAAAAAGTTAAAAATATATTACTGTTCCCTAAATGACCCCCCCCCCAACGAAGTTCTGGATCCGCGCCTGTTTCGTGGACACGCGGCGTTACTTTTGTAAATAGTAGGTACCACTGACCAAGTGTCTCTCAAAAATTTCAATTAAAAAGATGAATAAAAAATTTTTTGAAACTTAGTCAATTAAACGTTTATGCGCTATGGTGGTACGATATTTCAAAACTCAAAAAGTACTAAAACAATTTATTTTTTTTTCATTGAAAGGGGGCTTGGTTTTTGATCATATTGACATATTATTATATTGGGTGTGTCACAAATAATAATTTTGTCATACATGGCAAGATACCTTAGTTCTATTGTTATTTAAAAAGTTTATTTTAAATTGTACCTATATACAGTGTGGTCCATTAACTGTGCAACAAATGAGAAAATTTTTATTAATTGCACAACCCAAATATAAATACCGCCAAAAGTTGGTGAATGTCCGATAATCCTATTAGGTGCACTTAGAATGACTTCAAGCCAAACAGCATACAGGGCAGGCCAAAAAATATAAAAATCGTTCAAGAGTAAAGTACCCTTATTTCGAAAAATACAGAAGCACGTTATTAAGGAAAGTTGTTTAGAATTAAAAGATATGTCCAAAGTCACAGCCTTCTATTTAAAAATTATATTTTTATGAAAATTTTATATTAAATAAATAAATTTTTATTAATTCAGCTATAATACATTTTCAAATTAACCACAATCGCATTCTGCAACCACTTCTGCATAACTTTTATCAAATTGAAGCAAGTTTGTAAAATTTACTTAGATTTACATTTTTTTAAGTAACCAAAAAGTTCATGTCTGTTGCATCGATATTACACACAAGTTTCGAAATTCGCAAATATTCTTAAAAATAAGGCAAATAATTTTCTAGTAATAATGTGCCTGTATTTTCCTTATTTTTAAGAATATTTACGAAATTCGAGACTTGTGTGTAATATCGTTGCAACCATGGATTTATTATCATAAGGATTCGATATCCGTATACTGTGAGCATATCGAACGTGAAGCCTTATATTTTGTTGTTTGTTATTCTCTTGGGGGAGCAGTTTACGAACTACGAACATAGACAAGACTACGAATTACTACGTAATTGAATCAAGAATGGTAGTAGAAAGAGATAAAATAGCATTGGAGTGTTGGAGCTCAGAAGTGTTGCTGTCTGTTATGGTTGTTTAGGAAAACGGCTGAACCTCGGTCTGAACACTCGGTTATATCTACGTCTTTGTCTAATGAACTAGAAAAGAAAAAGTGCGACGTATAGATTTATATAGATTTATAAATGACTCGGAGCGACTTTAAATAAACACCTTTAGAAATAACATAACCTATAAATAATAAAACCTTTTTAACTTAAATTTATTATTATTTAGCAGAAAAATAAAATATTTTAGGGCTTTTATTAGTTTTAGTAAATCTTGTCATGCTTCTAACGTATTTTTTGTACAAAAATACAAGGTAAAATAAGATGTGGCCAATGTTTACAAATTGTGTTTACAGTGTCGTTTAGAATGGTTTGTTTTAGCTTCAAAGAATGTGAACTCATCCCGTATCCAGTCCTAATAAATCCATGGTTGCAACAGACATGAAGTTTTTGGTTACTTAAAAAAATATAAATCTAACTTCTAAATTTTACAAATTTGCTTCAGCTTGACGAAAGTTATGCAGAAGTGATTTGATTGTGTGACAGTAATGTTACAATTTTTCGGGATTAATCCCGGGATTTTGTTTCTACGATCCCGAAAATCCCGGGATCCAAATATACGTCCAGGATTGCAAGCCCTACAAAGGACCAACTGTTTGATTAATACCTACGAAAGTGTAAAAAATTCCAGCATTTTTTTATTTATGCCGTCTGCTCATTTGGAGGAATATACTTACTTAAGTAATATATTTCAAATTTTTTTAAATACTTTTCACAAATACATTTTTTTAAAGAACACCTTTTTCGACATTACATTTTTTTGAAAACACTTTTTCAATATTAATTTTCTCAAGTAACGGCTTTTGAAAAACAAAACAATTTACGAGAAAGTAACGTACCAAACCCAAGGAAACCTGATCAAATTCGAAAAAGGTTCGTTTAGGTTTGTTCGGGATCGTTTTTCGTCTTTTTTTATTTAAAATTTTCCAGCTAGTAGAACTCATAGCCTACTACCGTTTTCGAAAAAAATACATTTTTGGAATTTGTATAAGTTATTTGTAATTTATTGATTGCGTACCGTAATCACTCAATCACTGTTGAGTGTCGTGGGAACATTGGTGGTCAGGTGACTTCTAAGAAATTTGTTAATAATAGACCACGAGACGAACCTACAACAAGCGCTAGCAGTTTAAAATGGAACGCTGGCTTGGTGGATAGCAGCTATCTATATAACCCCGATAACTTATTTAACATATCTTACAAATAACTGTTGATTATAATGCCTAGAATTACAATATACATAAATCAAACTTCAAATAACACCTAGCTGATGTATTATGGTGCTTGTATAATATGTGTAAGAGGTCTAGTCAAACCAGTAAGAAGAAAGGAGGTGGGGGAGTTCTGATTTTAATAAAAAAGTCTATAACGTCTCGCGTGGTTAGGACCGACCAAAACACTGTGGAACAATTATTTATATTTGTAAATTATGGCTATTCTAAACTGGTCATCGGCGGAGTGTATATTCCCCCAAAATCTGATGCGTCATTGTATGAAGTTCGTGTTGAGACGGTGGAGAGTATTTGCCATAAATATGCCTCTGCCAAACTACTGGTGTTTGGTGATTACAATCTGCCTTTGGCTAAATGGGTTAAGTCAGACAACGGCTTGATTCTAGATTGTTCCAATGGTTATTATGCTGAAATACTGAATGACTGTTTTACGTTCTTGAACATGCATCAGATTATTTCCTGTCCCAATAATAGAAACACATTCTTGGACTTGGCTCTCAGCCACCTTTCTGATATATCCGTGAGCCCTGCTAGTGACTTGCTGTGTCCGGAGAGTCAGCACCATATCGCTTATTATTGTGAAGTAAACACTACTGGTGTGAGGGCCTTGCATCGGGAGGAGATTTATTTTGATTTTAAAAAAGCAGACTATCTTGGGCTTAATTATTTTTTTGGGGCTGTCAATTGGCAGACTGAGCTTTCTGCTCTTGATGTAGAAATGGCAACAAATTATTTTTATAGTATCATTAGACAAGGACTGTCTAGTTATGTCCCTCTAAAGTGCTACAGAAGTTCTAACTTTCCTAGATATTTTAGTGCTGAAACAAGACAACTTATTATCAACAAAAAATGCGCACACAAGGCTTGCATGGAATCTGGGTCTTATGACCAATATGTCCGATTTTCAAATTTGCGTGCTCAGTGCAAACTGTCTGTAAGAAGAGATTATGATATCTATTTAGACGGAATTGAGCGTGATGTAGCTGTGAATCCAAAAAGTTTATGGAAATACATCAATGAAAAAAATAAAAGTTTTGATCTTCCTGATTGCATGTTTTTTCAAGACCGAATGGTAGATAATGGGCGGGATATTGCTGACTCTTTCGCAGACTTCTTTCAGAGCGTTTATAGTGAATCGGATATTAATATGGAAGTACCTGAATATGACCTTGAGAGAACTTGTGATATTGGTATTAGAAATATAGAGGTTTCTGAGGTGTTTGATAAGATTCTGAAGTGTCCAAATAAAACTAGCTGTGGTCCAGATGGTATCCCGGAGTATGTTTTGAAGAACTTAGTGTACACTATTAGTTATCCTTTGTGTAATTTATTTAATAGGTCGCTGGCGGAGGGTGCACTTCCTGATGAATGGAAGGATAGTTACATTGTGCCCATTTTCAAGACTGGTGATAGGGAGGAAATCAGTAAGGAGTTGCTGGACAGTCAGCTATTCCAAAGCTCTTGGACAGTTTGGTGTATGACCAGTTATGCTGGCCTTGTCGAAAAATTGTAATGGATGAACAACATGGTTTCGTTAAGGGGCGATCTACCACTACCAACTTGGTAATTTACGAGACTGCTCTGTTGGCCGCCTTGGAGGAAGGTTACCAGGTTGATGCCATATATACCGACTTCTCCAAGGCGTTCGACAGAGTAGATCATCGGCTACTTTTGGCTAAACTCCGAGTAACGGGTTTTGATAACAGGTCATTGAGCTGGTTGAAGAGTTTTCTTTTGGGAAGGAGACAGAGGGTGAAAATTGGCCAGTATATATCCAAAGATATTATAGTAACATCTGGTGTACCTCAAGGAGGGCATCTTGCTCCATTGCTATTTAATTTGTTTGTTAACGATATTGGTCAGTTTCTTTCGTCCTGTGATTATTTATTGTTTGCTGATGATCTTAAGCTGTTTAAAATCATTAAAAATGAGGTAGATGCTGCTCTGCTGCAGGAAAACCTCGAGTCCTTTGTGCATTGGTCTGAGATAAATCATCTGGCTTTAAACGTTAAGAAATGCAACTTTATAAGTTTTTATAGGAATACTGTTCGGCAAGATACTAACTACCATATCAATGGTGCCCAGTTGCAATTGATGGACAGTGTCAAGGATCTTGGCATTATTTTCGACAGAAAAGTTTCATTCAAGGACCAATGCACCAGTGTAACATCTAGAGCGCTACAGATGTTGGGTTTTGTTCTAAGATCAGCTGGTCACTTGTCCTTTCAATCACTGAGGATTCTTTATTGCTCTCTAGTGAGATCCATAACTGAGTATTCTACACCAGTTTGGTCACCTTATTATAACGTTCATGTGGAGAAAATAGAGAGGGTTCAGAATAAATTCTTTAGATACTGTCAATTTAAGTATAGGGTCGATGGCCTGGACCTTCAGACTCTGGCTCACAGAAGACTACTGAATGATCTCTGTTTCGTTTATAAAATTTTAAATGGAAATATTGAATGCCCAGCATTACTAGGTGAAATTTATTTCAAGATCCCCAATCGACATCTTAGACGTAATGAATTGTTTTTTGTTCATCCTCATAGAACTAACTATGGATATCATAGTCCACTGGAAAGATCTGTTCGCCTGTTAAATGACTATCCTTCCATTGATCCCTTTGGATGCTCCGTCAGGGCATTTAAGGGTCAATTTAGTAATGTTTTATGATGGGGTTGCTGTCGTGTTTTTGCGGTATTGGTGATTGTTCTTGATTGATGTATTGATGCTTTTTTTTCCTACTATTTGTCTAGTGATGCTTATATAATTTTAGTTTAGATTTGTCATCTTTGTTGATTGTTAATTGTTAATTCTTAGAATTAATTCTTAGATTAGAGTAAAGCTATGTAAAATGGAGTTTCCCGTATATTAATAAATAAATAAATAAATGTTTTAAAATAAAATGTTTTTTCGTCGTAAAATTAGGATATTATGTCATGCATAATAAACACATTATGTCTTCTTATTATATTCTGCTAATTACTTTTTTTCAAATTATTAAACAGTAATTTGGTAGTAATCAGTAACCAGTAATCACATGGATAGCTAATAACTTAATAATATGTATGCCAATATTATTAAAATATGTCATTTTTGCATATTCGTCCTTTTAAACATTTTCTATGCAAAAATATGCACAATTAGCCTCTATCTATTTTTATCACGTAAATCGTTATGACCATGGATGTTTTTAAGTAATGAATATGAATCCTAATCAATTTAAATAAGCTTTAGTTACTTTTAATCGACTTCACAAGAGGAGATTTGTTATCAATTCGACCTGTATGTATCTTCATAATTATTGAACCAATACACTGATTTCGATCAATTTGTTGTGTTTTATAGATGAGTTCTCTCGAATGGTCCCATTTTAAGGGTTTTTTGTTAAAGTAAGTGGAAACCTAAAAAATTATGAAAAACTAAAAAAGATTCGTGAAGATCGACAATTTTTGCGTGTGTACTTCGGAATGGCGGCACCGATTTCAATAATTTTTCTACGTTTTGTTTAGCAAGGTTCTGTTGGTACTGGACTTTAAAAAATGGCAGCGGCCGAGAATTTTTCCGAAAATGTTAACTAATATGTTATTTTCGGGGTTACTGAGGTCAGAAAATCTAATTTTGCCTAAGAGATGTTAAAAAAATTCACGGGGGAGGGATTAAATGGAGCGGCCAGGAATTTCTTCGAAAATGTTAACTATAAAGTAAGATCTAAAAAACTTCCTCAAAGTATGCCGTGGAATCAATCAAGCATGTCTTGAATTATTACCCTTCAAAGGTATCTAACTTTGGTCAACGGTACAGGTGAATGGAAAACAAAACTGTCAAGTTCTGAAGTGTTTATTTTTAAGAAAATTACATTATTGTCATTGACATTGCATAATACAGAATTAAAGAAAACATACAACAAAGAACCTAAAAATTATAAATTTAAGCTAAACGAGAGATGTGTCCACCTTCTACTTCCAAACATGTTCTCATTCTTCTTTTTATAGTATTAAAAACATTACTGAGCACTTTGGGGGAAATATTAATCTCCTGCAATTTATTTGTAATTCTAGCCCATAGATTTTCTAAATTTTCACAAGGGGTTTTGAAAACCCAGTGAGTTCGCAGGACCGTGGTGGCCACCTATATTACGACTAATAATTCGGTCTTCGAAAAATTCTTCCAAAAAATTTAAATTATCAAGACTTACGTGAATTGGTGCGCCGTCCTGCTGGAAGTAGCCTTGTCGCATCTCTTCATTGCCTAATACGTTTACAAAATTTTCTAACATTTCATTACGGTATTGCGCTAAATTGAGAGTCCCTTAAAAAATCGGCTGAATAATTAACCTTCTTGTCGATATGGCCACCCACACGCCAACTTTCTGTGAATGCAGAGCCTTTTCTATAAAGAAATGTGGATTTTTAGAACTCCACATTCTCATTTGTTGAGAATGTACATACATAGAGAGGTAAAACCATGCCTCGTCAGTAAAAAGGGTTTTTTCAAATAAGTTTTCATTATTATGCAAATTACCCATAAACCACTCCGAAAATTGCATTCGCTGCGGCTTGTCATCTGGTAACAATTCTTGGACTGAGCTTAGGCGATATGTGTACATATGCAGGTCACATTTCAGGATTGTATTGCAGGTTTCGTAGGATACATTTACTTGCTGGCTTAACGCCGAATAGGGGTTTGTGGGTGTTCATTAACAGTTTGCCTCAATTCTTTTACTCTTTGTGCAGTGCGAACTTTGGATTTCCCACTGCATTCCTTTCTATTCACACTTCCATCAGTTTCTCTAAACAAAGCCACATATCTAGTTAAAACTTGGTGACACTAGTCGAAATCCATGACGATGTGTACAAATTATGTTTGAAAATCCCGAATGGCGACCCGTGTTGAATAAACCCACTGGCCATCAACCCTTCTACCATTTCTAAAGTAACTTTCGATCACAAAAGCTTTTTGTTCTGTCCTGATTACCATTATTTAATTTTCTATGTTTTCTTTTTTAATTCTGTATTATGCACTGACAATGACATCACCTATACCTTTGATGTTACCTTTGGAGATTAATAAATTCAAGACATGCGTGTTTGATTCCACGGCATACTTAGAGGACGTTCTTTTTATTATCTTATTCCATCATTTTCGGTTCTAATGAGGTCAGAATATCTATTTTTTTCCAACAAATGTTAAAAGAAAATTTACGGTGGTGGGGGAGATAGAGAGACTAAAAGTAGGGGCTTGGATTTTCTCCAAAAATGTAAATTAATGTGTCATTTTCGGGGTTATCGAGGTCAGAAAATATAATTTTGTCTAACAGATGTTAAAAACATTAACGGGAGGGGGGATAAAAAAGAGCGGCTGGGAATTTTTCCAAAAATGTTACTAAAGGGTCATTTTTGGGGTTATTGAGGTCAGAGTCCAATTTTGTCTAACAGATGCAGTGGCGGCTCGTGACCTCCGAAATAAGTGAATCACACTACTTGTATTCCGCTCACAACAAAAATGATTTTCTTAATAATTCCGAGAATAATACTGATCCATATTATTCCAACAAAACATATAATACGCTTAATAAAATACCTTTCTTTTTATTATTCTTATTATTATTATTAATATAATATAACACAAACATAGTTAACCGAAATTTTATACCTATAGTCCTGCCATAAGTTCTGTCTCTTGCATTAAGATGGCGATATGTCCCGTCGGCATAGACGGATGACCGCGTATTTACAGGGCGCAGTAGGGCACCTATTTTACTATTTAGCTACCGAAAGTCATCAGATGAGATTTCGTGTTCATGTTGTAAACATGGAGGGGGACGCCAAAGAAAATCGGATCGCCGTCATTGCGCTGCATAAGTGTGATAAGCCACAAAGCAAAATTTTCAGTCTTCTGAGACCGCTGAAAATATCCAAGAAATTTGTTTATCGGGCCATTAAGCGGTATGATGAACTGTCTTCTACCGATGATAGACCAAGGAGCGGTCATCCACGTAGTTCTAGGATACCAGCTGCAAATAAAGCTGTCGAAGCGAGGATACGCCGTAATCCGCTCAGGAAACAAAAAATATTACCCAGAGAAATGAAGATCCGTACAAGGACCATGTCTTGCATAATAATAGAGGACTTAAGACTTGGTGCTTACCGAAGAAGGACAGGACAAAAACTTAGAGCAGTTCTACGAGGCATAAGGGCGACCAAATCACAGCGCCTGTTGGAGAGGTACGCCAGTAGTGCATGGACATCGCCAAAAATTTTTTTTTCGGACGAAAAATTTTTACGATTGAAGAAAAATATAATCGTCAAAATGACAGGATATACGCACACAGCAAGAAGCAGCTGAGAATATCTCTGGAGTCCAAAAAGGTCATCACCCAGCTGCAGTAATGGTTTGGTGGGGGGTGCACATATGAAGGGACAACTCAATTGCACTTTTGTGAAGAAGGTGTAAAAACTAGAGCCATCAACTATCAACACGACATCCTAGACAAGGTTGTGAAACCACTCAGTCACACCTTGTTCGACGAAAAACATTGAGTGTTCCAACAAGACCCAGCGCCGGCCCACAAGGCGAAAGCACACAACGATGGCTGGCAGCCAATTTACCCAAGTTCATTAGTGCTGAAGACTGGCCTTCGGGGAGTCCCGATTTGAATCCGTTAGACTACCGGCTGTGGAGTGTGTTGGAGGAGAAGGCCTGCTCTAAGCCCCATCAAAACATCAAGTCATTAAAAGCAGATTTGGTCAAACCAGCAGGATCGATACCACTGAATGTAGCGCGTACTACGATCAATGGGTAGCCAGATCGTTTGAGAAAATGTGTGAAGGTAAAAGGAGGACATTTTGAGTAGGTTGATGTTTTTTGTATTCTTACATGCCTTATGTATTAAATAACTAGTAATATAGAACTAAGATATTATTTCGTTATTTTGTGGGCGCCATTTTGGTAGGGACAGAACGTATGGCAGGAATACATCTGTGACTCACTTGATTCATATGGCGAGCCGCCACTGAACAGATGCCAAAAAAATTGATAAAACGGAGCAGTTGGAAATTGGTCCAAAAATGTTAACTAATGGGTCATTTTCGGGATTATTGAGGTCAGAAAAGCAGGTCGAATGAGTGCGAAACCTTGTGTAATATAATATTTTTTTAGTGATATTAGGGTCAAAGAAGTCAATAATTAATGTAGAGTAGAAATAAAAAGAGGGGGATATAAGAGGAAGAGGGAAGGGAGAATAGGTGCACTAAAAATGAACCGACTTCACACAAAGTATAGCACTGAAAAGTATGAAATAATATTTTTACGTATTTATTACTGAGGTTAAATGGTTAAATAGGTAAGCTTAATTTTGTTCAAACTTAGGTAACTAAGTTCTAAACTTTAAAGTCGGCGCAATTCCACATTATAAGGATCCGTAATGATAATTCATAAAATAACAAGTTAATAGTTGCGTTTACTTAAAAATTTAGAACTTTGGTGAAAAAATAAGCTTACCATTAACCTCAGTAATAATTACGTACAATTTATTATTTCATGTTTTTCAGTGATTTTTTTATGAAGTCGGTTCATTTTTTTGAAAAGAAAATTTAATTGTTTAAACTAACTGTTGAAGTCAAAATATAAGCAGAAGACACGAAATGAAATTGGCAATATCAGTAACACCACACAGTTATGTAAATTATAAATTAATAATAGGTATATTCCCTTTAAAAAGTGAGTAATTATAACTTTAGTTTTAATTTTACTCTATTGATTATGTAATTACTTAATTTTTTACTACTGGAAATAATTGACGTATTTCACAAACCGTATCCTTGGAAATACAATACTATTTTTTCATTTCTTAAAAACGAATCTTGAAAAAACTATCAAACTCTTTAAATATGACAGAACGATGAAAATAAATAAACTCCTATCTAAAATAGTTATTTATGATATAAGTGTTAAAAGTATAATTTTACGGCACGAATTTGAAAGTTTGCAGAATGAGCGAAGCGAATTCTGCAATTCAAATGAGTGCCTTAAAAGTACTTTTAACACAAATATCATACAAAATTTTTTCTACAAACGACAATAAAAAACAAAAATACAATTACAATTTTTAGAAAGTTTAACATATTCGAAACACATAGTTTTAAGTAGCATCGTAGATATAATATAAAATTATGAAGTTGACATTTGTCAAAAAATCTAACAACCATTGTTGGCGTCGTATTTGTCATAGTAGTACTTTTAACACTAGTGCTATAAAGTACTTTTAACACTAGTGCCATAAAGTAACATTTTTAAGGCGTCTGCGGCGTGTTAAAAAATGCATTTTTAACACGTTTGTAGAAAAATACTTTTATACGGACAAAATGAAAATTCAATATTTTACATTCTATTTCTACCGACTATGAGAGTATTATTCAATATTTTCCATTCTATTTCTACCGACTATGAGAGTATTATTTATACATTGAAACAGCAGCCACTCAATGTCAGTAAAAGTGGTAAAAGTGCTTGTTTAATTTAGGCCAATATAAACAACCGGAGTGCAATTACTATTAATTAACATTACAGATTTAAAATACAATTACATTCAGTTCCGTCTATTAGTGTATGTATAATTTTATCTAATAATGAAAATAAAATGTAACGGCCAGATTCTCCAAGGCTAGTCCGGTCTAATTTGACAACCAAAAGTTTGAAACTGACAAGTGTCTATAAGAATAAGAACTAAGTTTTATACTATAAATTTGTTTCCTACTTTTTTGCAAATTTATAAAGAAAAGGACAATTTTAGTACGTACTTTCCACAATTACAGATGGACAACACATTCCAAGATAAAACTCATTTGGAAACCAATCAAAGTTTCTAATGACGACTTATTAACGACAGGACAAAAGCTTGTCAAAACATAACTGATCAACTAGATCTTAATTTAAACCAGTACAGATCTTGAACCCGCTTAGTGAATCTAAACTTAAATGATTATGACAGGGCGCAAGACAGAATACATCAAATCCAGTAAGGAACCTTGTCATTAAGTGACACAAAAATTAAGTTTTTCCTTATTCTCATTCTTGTTATATATCTGTTTTAACTCAAAACACTTTTTCCTACATCTTACACCGTAAAAATGCTACGTCGTCAAAAACTAATAGAGCTAAAAAAACGACGGACAAAGTAATTTTTGTAATACCCGTTGTACATGCTTTGCTGTGTATATTAATATCCTTTTTACATGGGAGCAATTTGGTGCAACAGTAATTGCAGCAAAACCATTGCTATGCCATTTTTATTGCAATCTTGCAGGTTTGCTAACCTTGCAGGTATAAAAAAAGAGAGGGGTTTGTTTCTTGTTAGTCAATGTTTTTATTGCATTGTTTTCTAAAGTTGACACGTGAAAAATTAATATTCAAAGAATCTGCAAAAGTAACCACAGTTTTCCTTAAATTATGCAAACATTGCCAGAAAAATCGCTTAAAATCGTTTCTCTACAATAGCGAGAAAATTGCCAGTCGGTCAGCCGGCACTAACCTGCCCACGTCTTTTGCGATAGATTTTACACAAGAATTGCTTCGACTCACATAAGAGTATAAGGGGGTCTCCGCAAAAATTCAACTTTTTTCGCAAATTACAAAATATTTTTTTCTTTACCAAAACATACTTAGTAGGCTCACTATTAAAAAACTGAAACGTGGCATAGACCCCGTAAGGAGCAACAGAGATATACAACTTTAAAATTTCACCAGTCACCACTGAACACTGTAAGTAGGTGGTAGATATCTGGAAAAAAACTCTATTGCAACTTTCTAGCACTTCGAGTACTTCTGTGGTATTTTCTATAGATGAAACTTTCTTGCGCCAAAGATAATATTTCGCTTTTATCGCCGAATCGGAAGTATCATCTATATAATAAGCGGATAAAGAGTCCAACATGTCGGCTCTTTCCGGGGAAGCAGCACCTGGCAAAAGCATGTGAAATGCAGAAAGAAGGGTTCCATTTTCTGAAAATCTATATTTTAAGCTTGTAATCGGTCGATACATTGTAGAAATATAGATATTCTATAATAATCTTCAGGTTAGTTTGATTGGGTTTTGGGTTGGGTTTAAATTTACTCTTAGAGTTTGTTTACCTGTGACTATATGAACAAGAGTAAATTTTTAATTTCTGAGATTTCGGGGGGGGGGGGGGGGTCCGGACCCCCTGACCCCCCCCCCTGGCTACGTGCCTGCATTCAACTATACACGTAGAACGGTTGTAAGTAGAAATAAAAAAAAACAACTAAATTTATTTATATATAATTTTGGAGCTACATATTGTAACGATTTCAGATAATGAGATAATACATGGCTGATTGTTTTCCGGAACTCTGATTTCATCATTGAAAAAATATAAAATGACGCATTGATGTCAAAATTATCATTTTTATTAAATTATTAAAACCTACTTATTTATTATTCCTAACGGTCTGTCATTTTTTAAATTAATTAATAAAGTGGTCAATGCTTGATGCAAATTCAATATTAAAATTTTTGTGGTTTACGTACTAATATAATAATAATAGGTTTGTTTCTGCAGGAGTCTGAAACGATTCAAAGCCAGTCATCTAGGTTTGTTTCTGCAGGAGTCTGAAACGATTCAAAGCCAGTCACCTAGGTCTGTTTCTGCAGGAGTCTGAAACGATTCAAAGCCAGTCATCTAGGTTTGTTTCTGCAGGAGTCTGAAACGATTCAAAGCCAGTCATCTAGGTTTGTTTCTGCAGGAGTCTGAAACTATTCAAAGCCAGTCATCTAGGTTTGTTTCTGCAGGAGTCTGAAACTATTCAAAGCCAGTCATGTTCAAGGAAAACGGTTTGCTGATCGAAACCGGATAATCTCATTGGCTCTGATTGATTTTAAACGGCTGCAAAAACAAACCCTATATATTCCTAATACATTATTAATAATGGACGTTTTACCACTGTTCTGTTAAGTACCTAAAGTTAAATTTAACTTTTAAAACATGAATCGCAGCAAACATTATTTTATTTTTCGTAACTCCAAGATAAGGATCGATAGTGAATTAGCTTCCTAATTTTTTGGTAAGTAGATAAGTTTTATGTCAGTAGTTTGTTGTTTTTTAATCATGTTTTAAAATCTCCCGTGTTTAGATAAGTGAAGTGTTAAACGATGTGATGTCAAATTTTTGAAAAGCAATGATTTCTTTAAAGAAGTTACGTTAATTTATTCAGAAGAAAAATTCCTAATATTTAAGTAATGTAATGTATCTGTTATATTATAAATTAAATAGGTACATAATACAAAAAAACCTTATACTCTCTATATAAATATAAGTAATTTCGTGCCAATAAAATGGTCATTGTCATTTATTGACACCCTTTTATCCAGCGTTCAGATGTGCCTTTTCCCAGAAATAATTCGGTGTGCAATTTACTTTCGGCTCTTTCAGCGATAACGATTCAAAAACTAAATTTATTGGGGTGCAATTTATCCAATTTCGTTTTGTTAAAGTATAGGTACTATAGATAGAGCCTGAGAAAAAGACATAGCGTCGCCACCCAACAATCGTGACTAACTGCAACAGATTTTGTTCTAAACCTCTCAGAAAGGTCTTGAGAATCCCAGATTTCACAGAAAACACGGAAATGTCTTATGAAAACAGCAAAACTGGTCACTTTCTGTCTCTGGAAGTCGATAAGAGACTGATGAAAGTACTTTACTCAGACCTTTTTGAAATCCGAAAAAATCTCTTTAAAATATGTGCAATGCTTGACTAACATGGTGTAGCTTTTATACTTGTAAGGGCGTTTTATAGATGAATATTTTTGAAAAAGGATTTTAATTGACATTCTTAACCATTAAATTAAATTTTAAATATTTTAGAAAAATTTTAAGTATAGGTATTTGTTACAGAGTATCATCCTGTGCCTAATTTAAGAGGTTTTACAATATACACATTTCAAACATTTTCAAAATTTTAATTTTGATTTTTATGTAGCATACAGTAAAATACAATTATATGGAACATATTTTAAGATTAAAAATTGTACCGGACGGCCGAAATACTAAACACTATTTACTATCTGTCTTTTAGGAGTAACCAAGACCTGCATTTGGAATAGAAACATTTATGTATTATGTAAGTATTACTGAGAGATAGATAATCATAAGTTAAATCACAAGAGCTTTGAATTTCACCGGGTTTTCGCGTAGGAGGTTTTTCGAAAACTTTTGCTTCTAAAATGTTCAAAACTTAATAATTTAACGATTAAGGCCCGAGACCAACGGTCGAGGGCTTTTATCGCAAATTATTGCGATTGTTGAGCCTGAGAGAAGAATCACTTGAGAACGTTGGGCGACTGCAGCCTCTCTTGAGTTTAAGAATCGACCCGAATAAGTAAACACTCTTCACTTTAACGCGTTGATAGTAGGGAGGAATACCGCGTCCATACTTTATTTTTCGTCCATGGTTCCTTCTGCGTTCTTCTTAATAACAAACTGTGAGTATATTGGAGTTCTCTCCCTATATGGATAAATGTGTATCAGTGTATCAATAGCCATAACGTCCCCAAAACGATCGTAACTAAGCGCAACACTGCCGCCAACACCCCATATGAACTTTCCAACATGCAGGTGTACTGATTGTATTATTGTATGACATGCAGGTGTATTGACTGTATTTTGACCAAGAGATGCCTTTTTAATTTGAAGAGATAAAAACATGTTTCAATTAGAGAAATTGTATACTTATTTGTACAAGAAACATCAGGAAACGTAACTGAAAAAAGAATCGAACATAAAATAGGCGAGTTTTGAACCAACCTTTAGTTTTTTCAGAGGGCCCGCCATATTATTTTTTTGGTTTTGAAATACTACCCGCTCAGAGCTCTATTTTATGTGAAGTTCCTACACCGATGTTAGACTGTTCTCCTATAATTGTAAAAAATAAAACGAAACTCAAGCAACCCTCCACATATCCCTCGTATATGAGTTGCAAGTCGTAGAGGGTTTCTATGGAAACATTGACAATTTTTAGCTTAGACATGATACAAATAAAAGAAGATAATATGATACCGCGCAGGTAGGCGTGGCATGTACGTCACGCTGTGAGTAATTCCGCCATATTTTGTAAACGAGATCACGTTGTGTTTTAAAGTTATTTTTTGTTGTTTTTATACCTATCACTTTTATTATCTATACACCGGTATAGAGTTGGTCGGGTTTTCATTAAAATAAAGCAAAACATCTAGCTGAATATGTTCGTTAGGCTGGCTTGCTGTCCTTTTTTTTTCTTTTGAAATCTTGAGAATATATTATTTTCCTGTAGGTCCTTCCAAACTTGTTTATGCTTGGAACCTGCCGGTTCTCATACAGTCTTCCATATTTTAATGTCATTGCTTATTTTTATTGCATTTTATACAGGGTGGTCCATAAGTAATGTACAGAGCAACAGCAGATTCCTCATATCAAAATAATGTGATTTATTCAAACTTGCCTAATTCCAAAGTTGAGAATATCCAAGATACAGGGTATGATAGAATAAAAGGAAGATATGATACCAAACCGTGTTAAATTCGCGGGTTCGCGCATGACGTCACGCTGTGAGTTATTCTTGAAATTTATAATGCGCAAATAGAGTTTAGGTTAGTTATAGGCGACTTTATATAAATTCTATTGGCAATATACTTTGCCTCCTCCTTATAATACAAATTTTAAAGTATATGATTTAAAATAATCATGTAAATAAAGGGATAAATTAATTTAAAATTGGTATTGGTAAATTGCCTGCCAATTGCGTTCTATGTATTTATTTACGTGAAAAGAAAAGGCAAATATTTTTATAAAGTAAAACTATGCCTAATAATTAAGATAATAATTTTTATTTAGAGGCATATTCTTATTAAAATAAATACCTACAGAGTCTTCCGAAAATATGTTACAAATAACGAAATAGTGAAATTAGGGATTCGGGGGCTTCTTAGGGCGAGAAATGCAAATTTAAAAGCGTCATTCAACTTAAATGCGACTATGTATTTGTTGCATTGGAAATGAAAGCGACCCCAACCAAGTAAGTACACCTTTTTTACTTAGAAAGAGAAGAATCGATTTTTTCTATAGTAAAATCGATACAATAAGCCGCGAAAAAGTTCTGTAATTTCAAAGAAGCCCGATGTGCCGCAGGTGGCGCTCTCGAGGGCGCTCTGTACTGGTGAGATAGAAACTATGGATGAATTTGCATATCTCGCCCCAAGAAAAAATCCCCAATTTCGCGCGGTTATCTGGACTTATTCAGAAATTATTCGAAAAAATCGAAAACAAAATCAAAATTCTGACACCCTGTATCTTGGTTATTATCAACCCTTGGAGTGTGTAAGTTTAACAAAGTCGCATTGTATTTACCTGGAGAGTCTGCTGTTGCACTATGTACATTACGTACATTGCATAGGATATTTCAAATGCAATTATCTCGAAAACGGTTACTCCTAGCGACTTCAATAAAGTATACGTTTTCGACGTAGACGAAGTAGGATAATCGATTTTTTCAATAGTCAGATCAAAATACTAAGCTTAAAAAAGGTATGTCGTTTAAAAGAAGTGCGGTATGCCGTAGGTGGCGCCGTTTACTAGTGACATCAAAAGAATGGACGAATTTGAATTCCCCCCCAAAAAAAAAATCCCAAATCCCTAATTTCGTGCCGCTATGTCGTTTTGCTGAAAAATTATTGGAACAAATTGAAAACAAAATTAAAATTTTGATACCCTGTATCTTGGTTATTATGATCTTTGGAATTAGGCAAGTTTGAATAAATCGCATTATTTTGACATAAGGAATCTGCTGTTGCTATGTGTACTATTACTTATGGACCACCCTGTATATGTTGTAAATATATCAAACTTTTCTTGATGACTGTTGTAGCCCAAACTAATAATAAACTGTTTTTCTTTGAATGACTAAAGCACCTGGTTACAGCACTGAAGATTGTCGATGTTTCCATAGAAACCCTATACGATTTGCTTTAAATCATATACGAGGAGCATGGAGGGTTGCTTATGTTCAATTGTTGTCCTGATAGTTCTTGTATACCTAAACCTACGATAATTATTATAATTTAAACATTTTTCTATCTCTTTAAATAAAAAAGTTATCTAACGTATGAATGAAAGTCTACTTGTCAGGGGTATATGAATATGCAAAAATTGAGAATAAATTCTCTAACCACCTGAAAATTCCTTATACAATAAGGATTTCAACAAATAATCGCAAAACAGCTATTCTCCGGGCTATATGCCCCTCCGAGCGCTGAATTACATACCAAAAAATTTGCCGTATTTTCTTCTAACACAGTTAGATAAGAAAATACTAATGTATCAAATGCAAGAAACTACCAGGAAGAAGGAAGCTTTTTCTTTAGTTAGAATGTCGTCACCTGCAGACCGGTTTCGAACTCGTTGGTTCTCATCAGTACAGGATACAGGATAGACGAACATACCAACCTTCCGAAAAAGTAATCCCTTAAAGCTACAACTGTCGTACTGCATAAGAAGTGAGACACAGGCAGCGCCATCCATCGGAGGGGCATATAGCCCGGAGAATAGCTGTTTTACCATTATTTGTTGAAATCCTTATTGTATAAGGAATTTTCAGGTGGTTAGAGAATTTATTCTCAATTTTTGCATATAAAAAGTTATCTATTAGTCCAAACATAATCAATATCCCTGTACATACGCGGGTTAATTTCCGCTGAGGTGCTGGCTTTTATATAACAAAATCAATACGTGCATAAAATTATATATACATTTGGGGTTTTCCTAGTGCTTTCCCTTGCGTCTTATTTTTTTGAAGCTCAATAAATTTTTAAACAGCCACGTTACGCTGCGGTTTTAAGAGGGATGAATGAGACAGATACGATATGGGTTATTACTGGGTGGGCGTAAAGAGAATATCTTATATTCTTTTGTGAGGCAAAAATAAGAAAAAATGTTTGCGGGCTTTATATTTGGAATTTCTTTTAGTAAGGCTGTTTTATTAGAGCATGCGAAGTTAGTGTGGCTTTTACTGGGGAAACGACTTTATGGCTCTCCAAGTTTCCTGTTTTGTATACCAGTATGAATACTAATTTATATTAATAATGTTTTCGTGTTAAACAAAAGAAAGGACTAAGTGAGAGGTCATTTTTACGTAAAATGATATACAACGTCTAGATGTTGGTGAATTGTGAAACATAAAAGTTCTAAAATTGAAAATTGCACCACCGGAAAAATTAGGAATTTTGACACAGCCACAAATTTTACCATAAATTTAAGAAGAATACCCGCTAAAACTGGAGGTGACATACACACTTTATTTTCTACACAGAGAGAAAAAATCAGTTGGTGGGTATTAAATCACATTCTATAATTTTTTAAATAAAAAAATAATTCCCTGGATAAAACCATATTTCAAATAAAAAAGCGATACTTGCAACAAAATTTCTTTTATATTTTGCATAATTACTGTAATTAAAATATTTAGTTGAGAAATATATTCTTAAAAAAATTAAATTATTTTTCCGCCAACAAAAGCTTTAATAATTAATAGAAAAATTTGCATAATTAAACATTGTATTAATCATTTCATTGTACAAATTAAATTGTATGGTCGCAATAACGAAGAAAATCTACTGACAATTATAATTAAATTTTCCTAATAAGGGAAAACAGAACTAAATATGTAATTCCAAAAATTAAAGTTTATTCCTGACAACTAAATCGCGGCTTATATGAGAATAAAATTATTCTTTAGGCTAGCCCTAACCGCCATGCCATCCCGTCGACATAAATCATCCCGGCGTGCATCGCATTTACCCATCGTCCCTTGATGAGAAGGCAGACTAAGCGGCTACTCATGTAGTAACAGTGAAGGTGACGGTCATTTGGTCTATTTTTGTTAGTGTATATATTTATGGATAATATAATAGCCTTTTGTTGTTTTATTTTGTAGGGATATACCTATAAATGTACCAAGATATGCATGTATTCAGTGATAAGTAAAATTTAAAGTTTCTTTGTATTTGGTAAATATTTGTTGGCGTTATAGTATAGATCTTTTATAGAACAAAAAATAAAAATATACTTTTCTGTATGGCGACTTTATTGCAGGGTTTTATTGTGTCATTTTAAAAATGATTGTATCACATTAAATGCAATAAATATGTGAAACGAAAGTAGACATTTTCATCTTTTGTTTTATAAAAGCTCTATATTTTAACCCCAAGAAATATTTTCTTACTGCTTAAGGTTCTCTTTGCTCCGCTATGTTTGGTATTGTCAACCTAATTCAGTTTTTTTACGTTTATCTGCTTTACTTTAGCATTTGAAAAAAGTTATGTATAATATGATATTCGTTAAGCAAATCATTACTAGGCTAGTATGAACGCATATTTCAATCTATTTCTTAACTGTTTGGCCCGCAAGAAATTTACGATCATGGTGTCAGAAAAAATGTCACTAAATTTTTTGAGGGCCAAACATCTAAAAAATAGATTGAGATATGCGTTCATACTAATCTAGTATATAATGATTTGCTTAACGAATAGCATATTATATATAACTTTTTTCAAATGCTAAAGTAAAGCAAATAAACCTAAAAAAACTGAATTAGGTTGGCAGTACCATGGCGGAGCGGGATCCCGTCAATTCGCCAAAACTAAGGTTTACTTCACGTAATTAAATTAAGATATTTTTATTAACCAATATTAGTTGTAGGTATCATACCTTCACATTAAATGAATTAAATGATAATTGATACAATTAAGTCATATTTTACTTTATCGTGTAAATTTACTTACAGAAATTATGATTTACTTCAGTTAATTAAACCTGCCAATTAAATAATTAAATTCGCTGAATTATATATTTAATTGCTCGATACCAATTAAATAATTTAGGTAATTGAAAGAAAAAAATTTTACTTGTGTAAATTAATTCTTTCTCTCTGTGTAAGTATGGGTAGGTATGTCACGTTAAAATTTAATTTGTGTGCACATTTTGCTAAAATTTATGGTAAGATTGTTGCCGTGCAAGTCATAAGGCTCTGAGTGACAAAATAGTTATTTATGCAACAAATTTGAGCGTACGAGCCGCAGGCGAGTGCAGCAATCCCATAAGTAAAAAATTATAGTTTAAAAAACTATAAAACACGCTTTTATGATTAGCGCACTAAAAAGTTACGAAATAATTATTTTCCTTTCATAGTTAATAGAAAACCTTGGCCTGCAGTGCGCGCATCATGCGGAAAGTAAAGCGACTAACAAACTGCGCCTCCCTTTACTCGGCACACATGCATACCCCGGTTTTCTGTTAACTCATACAGCTATAAAACATTTGGTCTTTAAATAGGTAATTAAATTTAGTAGCATGGGACGCACTTAAGTACATAATATCCTTCCTTATCATTCCTTATTTATATTCCAGTAATTCTGTCTTTCGAAGTAAATAATTATTATTAGTTAAACCTTTATAATATTTGTACAATTCTTGTAAAAATGTAAATTGTGTTTCAATATAAATAAATTATTATTATTTCTATTATAGGCATACATTACATTTTGTTTATTATGACTAGACCGCTATAATAACTGCGCCCCACGCTTTTAAATTTAATTACCTATTATTTTATAGCTGCACAAGTTAACAGACAACCGGGTTATGCATGTAGTATGCGGAGTAAAGGTAAGCGCAGTTTGTTACTTGCTTTACTGTCCGCATGATGCGCGCACTGCACACACCGGTTTTCTGTTAGCTTTAAACGGAAAATAATTATTTGTATCTTTTTAGTGCGCTACTCATAAAAGCATGCTTTTTAACTATAAATTATTTTTAACTTTTTAGTGCGCTACTCATAAAATCGTGTTTTTTAGTGAATTAGGTTTGGAACATACAGGTGGTGCCAAAAATAAAATTCATTTTTTATTATTGACTTTACAAGAAAAGCACGTATATCTTCATAAAAAGTCCTACGTTGTAAAAGAAGAGCATAGTCATGCAAAAACTTGATGTAGGACAATACAGGGTGGCTGAAAAAACTGAAAGTCACAATTTAATTTTTTTACCCACCCTGTATGCCCTAGATATAATTTTTGATTAACTATGCCTTTTCTTCACAATGTACCTATAACTTTTTATGAAGATATATTTTTTAAAGGCGATATCAAAAAATTAATTTTATTTTTCTAACCTCATGTATGTTCCAAACCTAATTCACTAACATTCAAGAATTAACTCCTGTACATTTGCAGTACATGGCAGTTTATCTTTAAATATCGATTTTATGTCTTTTTAGCTTCACGTGGATTAGGACTTTCACATTTTTGAGCCACCCTGTGTGTAGGTACTAAATCAAATTTTTGAACGGCAATGTTATTTTCTCACGATGCAGAACTTTTTATAAAGAGAAAATTTTGTTCGTAAAATCAATAATAAATTTTTTTTCAAATGAACAAAAAACATATTTTATTGTCACCGGAATTGTAGGTATAAGTTAGAAAAGTTTCAAATCGATACGATAATTAGAAGTAGGTGAAAAGTGAGTTGTATGATTCCATTGAATGTTAAGAACTTACAGGTCAAGTTTAAAAGCGTGTTAAAAAGGCACTTATGCATGAGTTTCATACAATATGATTCATACGATTGTAAAAAATTAGCTGTATAATTGGCTAAACATTGCTTTTTACTACAAATTTTTGCCACTAAAAGTGAAAAATTACACTAAAAATACATACACATTAGTCCCAGAACAATTATTGAATAATGACTTTATTTAACAAATCTAACATGATTCTTAAAAACATTCATTAACTTTGAGGTTTCCAGATGAAATATCACGTCAGCCTTGTTTAATTCTTTGTCACAGGCGACTTGGTTTTATTGGACTTTCGTTAAATAAGGGTGAAAAAATGAATCGTTAAGTGCGGCACTGTTTTTAACTCTAAGGTACTTTTTTAACTTCTCAAAAAAGGTGTGTTTTATGCACTTATAGGCGTAAACAAGTCTAGTTTTTAAAACCATAGTAGAAAAAGTTTATTTTTACACTGCTTCTTATTTTACTGTAATTTTTTTTAACAAAGTGACCGATTTGTTATGGGCTTGTTCAGTCATTTCGCGTTTTCAATAAATATGTCAATAATATTGCACAACCACTCTAGCAAAACACGTACACAAAAAATTACGTCGGTTGGACGGATTGATAATAACGAGATACTATCAAAAATATTTAGTTTTAAAATTCGACCAAATTAAAAAAATAGTTTTCCGAATGACGTCATCCTACGAAAAACAACTCAACGTAGTGGGCAATGTAGCGAGTCAAATTACGGACACGGCAACACCGCCCCTTCGGCCGTTTAGTATTAACAGGAAATGTTTGTATTTTTCGTAGCTTTTGTGGCATTTACAGGGGCGTGCCGTCGAGAGTGGTTTTTGGGGGGCCCAAGCCCCCCTCGTAACGTCGCCCTCGCGCCCCCACGGAGGTTCACTGCCTACTATGACCACATACTCTCCAATAAAAGAAAAATAATTGGGCGCCCCCAAATTATTGTGCCCCCTCTGCACGCCACTGAGCATTTGTAATCTTCGAATTTAATTTTATTTTGAAACTTTTTTGTGTATTTTTAACGATGAACTAGGTACAACAGAAGTAATAGTAAAACCCAAAATTCATTGAAGAACAACCTCAGCTCAGCATGTAGTAGTTTTTTGCCACCGGCATTCGGCGAATTATGGTTAGAATTTCTTTGATGATAAAGCGTACATATCTTTTCTAGGTTATAAAATATTATGCGTTGACTGTTTTCTCAGCCCTCTTAATATTTATGTGTAATAGTTCAGTATAAGTTTCAAATATTTCGTTTTCTCATAATTCCACCCAGATTCCAAAAATCAGTAAATTACGAAATAGCTAAGTATTGAAAAAATGTTGAACCTATAAAAGAAATAGATATATTTTGAAAGTCAACAAAAATCGGTGCTGGAGTAGGTAGGTACCTATTGAATAGGTAGGTATTCCCTTATTTTTGCTCCTTTCGTTTGGACAAGGATTTTTTATACATACTTATACAAGGTGTCCGAAAAATGTAACTTGGTACCTATATAGCACGTCATTATTTTTTTCTTTAATTACATAATACGGTTTTTCATGGCTTTTTGTAACGAAAAAAATCTGCACATTGCAACATAAAAATGCTTTAACTGAGAGAAATAAAACAGACCCGCCACAATAATCCAATTAATTTTGACACCTTATACACTTTGATGGAAACTGCATATTATGATAGGTACCTAGGTACATACTTTCGATATTGTTAAAAACAATATCGACCGATCTAACACAACTTCAAAAAAAAATTGTTTTTAAAGCTTTAATAGGTTTGCCTTCAAATTATAGTCTAATACTTAAGACAATTTGTTTAGATTCCTCTGAATTGAATATATCATGCAAAAATTACTCTTTAAGAAGAAGTGCAGTGGAATTTATTTTTGCCATTCTCAAAGAAATTTACGAAATGTCTGCATAAATAAAGGTCATAGCAATCTATATAGTAAAATGGCCTTAATTAAGTGCGTTGTTTTATTTAATCCTTCCTTTCCTCTAGGCACTAACCACTAATTATAAAATTTTTACTACTTTTCTACCTACTCACCTTTAGAACAACATCCACAAAAACAAATACAGTTCAATACCCGAAAAAAAAACAAACAGAAAACTGAAGTTGATATCTCCGTCACATTTTTGTAGATCACAAGAACCGGTCACCTTAATTCGTAATCTTGCGAAAGACACCTATTTTTAAATAGTTTCAGCGTTTTAAGACCATTATTCGATTCTTAACCCAAGAACGGTCAAACCCACAGCACTGAAACAGGATGCCAGGCAGAAATACATCTAAACCAGTCACCAGTCGATTCAATAAGAACTCCCACAGGCAGGTCCGTACTCCATACTTCACGAATATACACACCATATAATACAACTTATTTCAATCATTAGATTATAAATAAAACAGCAAAAGAGTATCCTAATGGAACGACCTAGATTTATATGATTAGTACTGAAATCGATGAAAAAGAACTAACTGTAAACAAACCCGGCAAAAGTAAAGAAATAGGAGTATATAGGGCCTAGACAATACTCTCGACAATACCTTGATACATTATTTTCATTATTAAACATATATATATATATATATATATATATATATATATATATATATATATATATATATATATATATATATATATATATATATATATATATATATCACCAATGTAAATATTATCATGGTCAAAATTATCCTATTGTTACGAGTAAGTGCTTACTCCCAGCACAATCTAACTTAAAAATAATTTATTTTTATTCTAATAAACGCAGAATTACGTGAAAAGGAGATTTGCACTGGAGAGGCATGTTTTACTCAGGTTGTCGAATCAGCGTTGGAGGTTGTCACCACTTTTCCTCCAGAGCAGGTTTTTTTCAATGAGAATACCTATACCATGATTTAAATAAGTAAGTATAGGCAAAAATATAATTTATTGGAAAATATCTATGAAATATTATTGAAAGTTATTAGAATAAACAGTATTAAATTAAGAAAAATAACTAAGAACTTTTGGTTCCAAGATGGGCGCCAAAAATCACAATGGTTTTAATTTTTTGGCGTCCAACATGGGACAAAGCAAAAAATACACTTGTATATTTATTTATTATACAAGGTGTGATATTTGGTGGAGGAAACATTATTTGGATAATGTTCATTAGTTCATTACATATAAAAAAGTGAATATTAGCCAGATGCATACGAGTGAAGATAACACATATGTATAGGATATTATGCGAGCCTGCAGTCGACATAAAACCAGATATTCTATGGATTATTTATTATTATTAAAAGTGTAACAGCACATGATTAAAAAACTACGTTTTCTCGAAAATGTAAAATTTTGGCGCCCAACATGGTGCAAACAAGATGTGATATTTTTCGTCCGGTTGCACAAACAATTTAATCACGAATTAAACTAATTGGACACTTGTAATGTGACAGCACTCATGTTAATGTCGTTGCCAAAAATGTCTCTAAACGTCAATTAAATTTACTACTTGATTAAAAGTTTTATGCAACCGTCTCGGCTGTTAGAGGTGTATATTTAGTGAATATTATTTGGGTCATATTTATTACATGCCAGGTTATATGTAGCTGCGGCTTCGCTCGCGTATATCCTTTATATCATTTGTGGCATGCATACATGAAGGGAAGAGAAATGTAATCTATTGACACGAGATTAAAAGAATTGGAGGTTGGGAGGGGAAGGGAAAATATCTGCAGGCAATTTGCTCCATGATCTGGAGACCTTGAGCGAGAGCAGTGAGATGTTCTAGGCTTCTGTAGCTGTCAATGAGGGGGATTATATAGCGACCAGTTCTTTAGAGCAAAATGCGTGGAAGTATCGGTAGAAAAGGGACAAATCTCCAACAGCGCGGCGATGAGCGAGAGAAGGGAGTTTTCTTGTGAGGACTGGGTCAATGGGCGCTCGCAGGGGAGGGCCAGGGGGGCCGAGGCCCCCCCTGGGATTGTGGTACTTCATACCTTTTATTAATGTATTTGGATAAATTCCTACAAATCTAATCTTTAAAAACATTTTTTTTTATTTTGCCCCCCTGAGAAAAAAGTCTGCGGGCGCTCATGACTGGGTCACTGATGAGTCATGAGATGAGTCGAATAGCTCTTCTTTGTATATAGAATCACGGACGTTAAGTGTCGAAGGTGATGCTGCTCCCCAGGTGTGGAAGCAGTACTCCAGGCTAGATCTTAAAGAAAGGAGAGAAGTACCAAGCTTTTTAGCTGCTGATGTGGCTATTGCAGCAATGTGTTTTTGCCATCTGAAATCATGTTCAAAAGCGATACCAACAAGATTGAACGTTTCATTATTCTGTAGGGCTTGGTCGTTGATATGGATGGGATAAGTGTTGGCGGATTTGTTGCCTGACAGAGAGCAAGTCTGGGTTTGGGAGGCGTTGAACTAAACAAGGTTCTTGGCTCCCCAGTCTAAGATTGACTGAAGATCTTGGGAAAGGGAGAGGTACATAAATCTGCGTCTATTATCCAGCTCTTGATTCGAGACTTCTCTGGTTTGATGGAGCGATGGAGTGTTGGAGTGAGGAGTACTAGCGTCAGCATAACTGTGGATGGGGTTGGTAGTTGAAG